>OZ034806.1:70169705-70769705 GCA_964028335.1 Altica lythri | reverse complement strand
AGAAACTTTGTGAACGTGAATTATAAAAACATACTTGTTTCATTTTTCCATTCGATATTTATAAATGAAATACACCATTTGACTTCTATTCAATTTTCTTTATTTTTATTGCTTATATCGATCGAAATATCAAAGGGTGTAATGTCCCATTTGAACATTTTATATGTGTATATAAGTTAATAAAGGCGTTATTTCCTTTCGTCTAAAATGTGTATTGAATTTCGATCAGTAATCAAAGTGTAACACAAAATTCGATATTCACTTAATTCAGACCAAATCTAATCAGTTTTTGGTTTTTAAGTCAATTAAATATCAATTTTATTACATTAATAGATCATTTTATGCAATAAAAAAATGTTTTATTCATTAAATAATAATAGTTTTACACACAATTAGCTGTTATTTAAGTTGATGGGAAACTATTAGCAACGATTACATTTTTAATTAAACAGTTTCTCAGTATTTTATATTATTATCGTATAAAGACGATTTTATTGCACACTGTTCCAATGTATTTAAGTAGAAAAAGTTGTGTAAAAATGCATTTATTTTCTATTAAAAACTATTTTACTAGGCGAACAACAAAATTTCTCCTAGAAACCACAGATATGGATTGACCTTGTATTGAAGAGGAGGTACCACTCAGCAATCGTATAGTAAAATGAACTTAAAATCCTGATCGCAGCACGAAAGAAGGGTAGTTATACAGTAACACCACTTTACTCGATCCGTTCAAAATATGGAATTCAAGGACGCGTGATCAGTGACTGGCCGGCGTAATCGTACGATACCACGCCTTCTAAACTGAAATAACGAAGGACAGTTTACACTGTACTCATACCAGAGATAATATAAACTGTAAGCATCGAGGATGGGTACTTTTTTGTTGAGTGGTGTAAATTGGACTTGTGACGTTAGTTGGGGAGAGTAATATTCAAAGAGTGCGTGCCGTTCACGTGATCAGTCCATCTTTTGAACGGCTCGACTATAGTGGTATAATTTCTAATTAAGGCGATTACATTAAAACAAATATCAAAGAATATAGACCCGGAAATAATAGTCTGGTGAATTTTTTATAGATCGTTACAATATCTCCAAATATAATCGAAAACAGCGTTTGTTGTACATATATAAAAATCCATACATGCTAAAGCCATTCTGTGGACAGATTTGGATTTAGAAGCCTTCTGAAATGTATAGGTCTTGTTTTTGGATTAAAATTTTGTTGGCCTGTGCAAGAATCTAATATTTTATAATCCAATTAAACGAACATCTAAGTTGTGTTCATTATATTCAATGTGTTCTGTTAAATACAGTTAAATGATTGATCTTGTATTGAAGAGGAGGTACCACCCAGCAATCAGATAGTAAAATGAACTTAAAATCCTGATCTCAGCACGAAAGAAGGATAGTTATACAGTAATACCACTACCGGTACAATTTATAATTAAGGCGATTACAATATCTCCAAATATGATCGAAAACAGCGTTTGTTCCACTTTTAGATTTTGGATATCTAAAAATCCAAACATGCTAAATCCATTCTATGGCCAAATTTGGATTTAGAAGCCTTTTAAAATACAAATTTCTTCTTTTTGGGGTTAAAATTTTGTTGGCCTATGTAAGAATCTAATATTTTTTTAATACAATTAAACTAACATCTAAGTTGCGCTCTTATATTCAATGTGTTCTGTTAAATACAGTTAAATGGTTGATCTTGTATTGAAGAGGAGGTACCACCCAGCAATCAGATAGTAAAATGAACTTAAAATCCTGATCTCAGCACGAAAGAAGGATAGTTATACAGTAATACCACTACCGATACAATTTATAATTAAGGCGATTACAATATCTCCAAATATGATCGAAAACAGCGTTTGTTCCACTTTTAGATTTTGGATATCTAAAAATCCAAACATGCTAAATTCATTCTATGGCCAAATTTGGATTTAGAAGCCTTTTAAAATACAAATTTCTTCTTTTTGGGGTTAAAATTTTGTTGGCCTATGTAAGAATCTAATATTTTTTTAATACAATTAAACTAACATCTAAGTTGCGCTCTTATATTCAATGTGTTCTGTTAAATACAGTTAAATGGTTGATCTTGTATTGAAGAGGAGGTACCACCCAGCAATCAGATAGTAAAATGAACTTAAAATCCTGATCTCAGCACGAAAGAAGGATAGTTATACAGTAATACCACTACCGATACAATTTATAATTAAGGCGATTACAATATCTCCAAATATGATCGAAAACAGCGTTTGTTCCACTTTTAGATTTTGGATATCTAAAAATCCAAACATGCTAAATCCATTCTATGGCCAAATTTGGATTTAGAAGCCTTTTAAAATACAAATTTCTTCTTTTTGGGGTTAAAATTTTGTTGGCCTATGTAAGAATCTAATATTTTTTTAATCCAATTAAACTAACATCTAAGTTGTGTTCTTATATTCAATGTGTTCTGTTAAATACAGTTAAATGAAACAAATAATCATTCTTGAATAATAACAAATCAAGTGGAACTGTAAATGCAATATAAAATGGGTAAGTAGGTCATTTAAGTTAAATACTAAATTTTATTATTTTTATTTTATAAATTTATTATCAAATGTTGAATGTCAACTGTCAAATGTTAAATGTCGAATATTAAATGTCAAATATCAAATGTGAAATATTGAATGTGTAGTGTCGAATGTTAAATGTCAACGGTCAAATGTAAAATGTCGACTGTCAAATGTTGAATATCAAATGTCGAATGTCAAAAATCAAAGGTCAAATTTCAAGTGTCGAATATCAAACGTCAAAATGTGAACTGTTGAATGTCAACTGTCAAATGTTAAATGTCGAATATTAAATGTCAAATATCAAATGTGAAATATTGAATGTGTAGTGTCGAATGTTAAATGTCAACGGTCAAATGTAAAATGTCGACTGTCAAATGTTGAATATCAAATGTCGAATGTCAAAAATAAAATGTCAAATTTCAAGTGAAGAATATCAAACGTCAAAATGTGAACTGTTGAATGTCAACTGTCAAATGTTAAATGTCGAATATTAAATGTCAAATATCAAATGTGAAATGTTGAATGTGAAGTGTCGAATGTTAAATGTCAACGGTCAAATAACAAATGTCGACTGTCAAATGTTGAATATCAAATGTCGAATGTCAAAAATCAAATGTCAAATTTCAAGTGAAGAATATCAAACGTCAAAATGTGAACTGTTGAATGTCAACTGTCAAATGTTAAATGTCGAATATTAAATGTCAAATATCAAATGTGAAATGTTGAATGTGAAGTGTCGAATGTTAAATGTCAACGGTCAAATGACAAATGTCGACTGTCAAATGTTGAATATCAAATGTCGAATGTCAAAAATCAAATGTCAAATTTCAAGTGAAGAATATCAAACGTCAAAATGTGAACTGTTGAATGTCAACTGTCAAATGTTAAATGTCGAATATTAAATGTCAAATATCAAATGTGAAATGTTGAATGTGAAGTGTCGAATGTTAAATGTCAACGGTCAAATGACAAATGTCGACTGTCAAATGTTGAATATCAAATGTCGAATGTCAAAAATCAAATGTCAAATTTCAAGTGAAGAATATCAAACGTCAAAATGTGAACTGTTGAATGTCAACCGTCAAATGTTAAATGTCGAATATTAAATGTCAGATATCAAATGTGAAATGTTGAATGTGTAGTGTCGAATGTTAAATGTCAACGGTCAAATGTAAAATGTCGACTGTCAAATGTTGAATATCAAATGTCGAATGTCAAAAATCAAATGTCAAATTTCAAGTGTCGAATATCAAACGTCAAAATGTGAACTGTTGAATGTCAACCGTCAAATGTTAAATGTCGAATATTAAATGTCAAATATCAAATGTGAAATGTTGAATGTGAAGTGTCGAATGTTAAATGTCAACGGTCAAATGACAAATGTCGACTGTCAAATGTTGAATCTCAAATGTCGAATGTCAAAAATCAAATGTCAAATTTCAAGTGAAGAATATCAAACGTCAAAATGTGAACTGTTGAATGTCAACTGTCAAATGTTAAATGTCGAATATTAAATGTCAAATATCAAATGTGAAATGTTGAATGTGAAGTGTCGAATGTTAAATGTCAACGGTCAAATGACAAATGTCGACTGTCAAATGTTGAATATCAAATATCGAATGTCAAAAATCAAATGTCAAATTTCAAGTGAAGAATATCAAACGTCAAAATGTGAACTGTTGAATGTCAACCGTCAAATGTTAAATGTCGAATATTAAATGTCAAATATCAAATGTGAAATGTTGAATGTGAAGTGTCGAATGTTAAATGTCAACGGTCAAATGACAAATGTCGACTGTCAAATGTTGAATATCAAATGTCGAATGTCAAAAATCAAAGGTCAAATTTCAAGTGTCGAATATCAAACGTTAAAATGTGAACTGTTGAATGTCAACTGTCAAATGTTAAATGTCGAATATTAAATGTCAAATATCAAATGTGAAATATTGAATGTGTAGTGTCGAATGTTAAATGTCAACGGTCAAATGTAAAATGTCGACTGTCAAATGTTGAATATCAAATGTCGAATGTCAAAAATAAAATGTCAAATTTCAAGTGAAGAATATCAAACGTCAAAATGTGAACTGTTGAATGTCAACTGTCAAATGTTAAATGTCGAATATTAAATGTCAAATATCAAATGTGAAATGTTGAATGTGAAGTGTCGAATGTTAAATGTCAACGGTCAAATGACAAATGTCGACTGTCAAATGTTGAATATCAAATGTCGAATGTCAAAAATCAAATGTCAAATTTCAAGTGAAGAATATCAAACGTCAAAATGTGAACTGTTGAATGTCAACCGTCAAATGTTAAATGTCGAATATTAAATGTCAAATATCAAATATGAAATGTTGAATGTGAAGTGTCGAATGTTAAATGTCAACGGTCAAATGACAAATGTCGACTGTCAAATGTCGAATGTCAAAAATCAAATGTCAAATTTCAAGTGAAGAATATCAAACGTCAAAATGTGAACTGTTGAATGTCAGCTATCAAATGTTAAATGTCGAATATTAAATGTCAAATATCAAATGTGAAATGTTGAATGTGAAGTGTCGAATGTTAAATGTCAACGGTCAAATGACAAATGTCGACTGTCAAATGTTGAATATCAAATGTCGAATGTCAAAAATCAAATGTCAAATTTCAAGTGAAGAATATCAAACGTCAAAATGTGAACTGTTGAATGTCAACCGTCAAATGTTAAATGTCGAATATTAAATGTCAAATATCAAATGTGAAATGTTGAATGTGAAGTGTCGAATGTTAAATGTCAACGGTCAAATGACAAATGTCGACTGTCAAATGTCGAATGTCAAAAATCAAATGTCAAATTTCAAGTGAAGAATATCAAACGTCAAAATGTGAACTGTTGAATGTCAGCTATCAAATGTTAAATGTCGAATATTAAATGTCAAATATCAAATGTGAAATGTTGAATGTGAAGTGTCGAATGTTAAATGTCAACGGTCAAATGACAAATGTCGACTGTCAAATGTTGAATATCAAATGTCGAATGTCAAAAATCAAATGTCAAATTTCAAGTGAAGAATATCAAACGTCAAAATGTGAACTGTTGAATGTCAACCGTCAAATGTTAAATGTCGAATATTAAATGTCAAATATCAAATGTGAAATGTTGAATGTGAAGTGTCGAATGTTAAATGTCAACGGTCAAATGACAAATGTCGACTGTCAAATGTTGAATACCAAATGTCGAATGTCAAAAATCAAATGTCAAATTGCAAGTGAAGAATATCAAATGTCAAAATGTGAACTGTTGAATGTCAACTGTCAAATGTTAAATGTCGAATATTAAATGTCAAATATCTAATGTGAAATGTTGAATGTGAAGTGTCGAATGTTAAATGTCAACGGTCAAATGACAAATGTCGACTGTCAAATGTTGAATATCAAATGTCGAATGTCAAAAATCAAAGGTCAAATTTCAAGTGTCGAATATCAAACGTCAAAATGTGAACTGTTGAATGTCAACTGTCAAATGTTAAATGTCGAAGATTAAATGTCAAATATCAAATGTGAAATGTTGAATGTGTAGTGTCGAATGTTAAATCTCAACGGTCAAATATAAAATGTCGACTGTCAAATGTTGAATATCAAATGTCGAATGTCAAAAATCAAATGTCAAATTTCAAGTGAAGAATATCAAACGTCAAAATGTGAACTGTTGAATGTCAACCGTCAAATGTTAAATGTCGAATATTAAATGTCAAATATCAAATATGAAATGTTGAATGTGAAGTGTCGAATGTTAAATGTCAACGGTCAAATGACAAATGTCGACTGTCAAATGTCGAATGTCAAAAATCAAATGTCAAATTTCAAGTGAAGAATATCAAACGTCAAAATGTGAACTGTTGAATGTCAGCTATCAAATGTTAAATGTCGAATATTAAATGTCAAATATCAAATGTGAAATGTTGAATGTGAAGTGTCGAATGTTAAATGTCAACGGTCAAATGACAAATGTCGACTGTCAAATGTTGAATATCAAATGTCGAATGTCAAAAATCAAATGTCAAATTTCAAGTGAAGAATATCAAACGTCAAAATGTGAACTGTTGAATGTCAACCGTCAAATGTTAAATGTCGAATATTAAATGTCAAATATCAAATGTGAAATGTTGAATGTGAAGTGTCGAATGTTAAATGTCAACGGTCAAATGACAAATGTCGACTGTCAAATGTCGAATGTCAAAAATCAAATGTCAAATTTCAAGTGAAGAATATCAAACGTCAAAATGTGAACTGTTGAATGTCAGCTATCAAATGTTAAATGTCGAATATTAAATGTCAAATATCAAATGTGAAATGTTGAATGTGAAGTGTCGAATGTTAAATGTCAACGGTCAAATGACAAATGTCGACTGTCAAATGTTGAATATCAAATGTCGAATGTCAAAAATCAAATGTCAAATTTCAAGTGAAGAATATCAAACGTCAAAATGTGAACTGTTGAATGTCAACCGTCAAATGTTAAATGTCGAATATTAAATGTCAAATATCAAATGTGAAATGTTGAATGTGAAGTGTCGAATGTTAAATGTCAACGGTCAAATGACAAATGTCGACTGTCAAATGTTGAATACCAAATGTCGAATGTCAAAAATCAAATGTCAAATTGCAAGTGAAGAATATCAAATGTCAAAATGTGAACTGTTGAATGTCAACTGTCAAATGTTAAATGTCGAATATTAAATGTCAAATATCTAATGTGAAATGTTGAATGTGAAGTGTCGAATGTTAAATGTCAACGGTCAAATGACAAATGTCGACTGTCAAATGTTGAATATCAAATGTCGAATGTCAAAAATCAAAGGTCAAATTTCAAGTGTCGAATATCAAACGTCAAAATGTGAACTGTTGAATGTCAACTGTCAAATGTTAAATGTCGAAGATTAAATGTCAAATATCAAATGTGAAATGTTGAATGTGTAGTGTCGAATGTTAAATCTCAACGGTCAAATATAAAATGTCGACTGTCAAATGTTGAATATCAAATGTCGAATGTCAAAAATCAAATGTCAAATTTCAAGTGTCGAATATCAAACGTCAAAATGTGAACTGTTGAATGTCAACTGTCAAATTTACAAAGTCAAATGTTAAATGTCGAATATTAAACGTCAAATATCAAATGTGAAATGTTGAATGTCAAATGTGAAATGTCGAATGTCAAATGTTGACTGTGGAGTGTCGAATATTGAATGTTGAATGTGTAGTGTCGAATGTTAAATGTCAACGGTCAAATGTAAAATGTAGACTGTCAAATGTTGAATATCAAATGTCGAATGTCAAAAATCAAATGTCAAATTTTAAGTGTCGAATATCAAACGTCAAAATGTGAACTGTTGAATGTCAACTGTCAAATTTACAAAGTCAAATGTTAAATGTCGAATATTAAACGTCAAATATCAAATGTGAAATGTTGAATGTCAAATGTGAAATGTCGAATGTCAAATGTTGACTGTGGAGTGTCGAATATTGAATGTCAACGGTCAAATGTTGAATATCAAACGTCAAAATGTCAACTGTTAAATGTCGAATGTTAAATTTTAAATATCAAATGTGAGATGTCAAATGTTGAATGTCAACGGTCGAATCTTCAATGTAAAATTTTATTAATTTTATTTTATGAATTTATTCTCAAGAGTGTATAAGTTATATTGTGATTGGATTTCTTTGCTCCCAAGTGTATTTTTGTAGTTTTATTTACAAATATAATAATTTTAAGTTACACTTATATAGAGACACACGTGCTAAGTTTGAGCCTTTATGAAAACATACATAATATAAACTGCAACAGATTTAAATTCTATTTTTAAAATTTCCTAGCTTGTGCTGGAAAAATAACGACTATGTACAAAATATATCCAATTTGTAATGTGAAAATAGAAGAAATAAACATATTTTTAGGCTCGCATTCTCAATATGATTTGAAAATTGTTTCGTTAAAAAAATCATGTCATTACTATTTTAATCCTGTTAGATAAATAATGAAATATTAGCAGTTAGTTGGCTGACCCTAATTAGTAAACATACAAATAAATACCATCAACAATGTCTAATTGATATTCATTTTCCGCCGGAAGGATACGGCTCACTTATTTCCTGATAAATTGTCCTAATTGTCTTCATATAAAGTTTATAAAATTATTTTATCGAGTTATTGAATATACCTTAAATATATATATATAAAAAATCCGTTAACGAAATAAACTGAATAATTAAACTTCTTGAAATCAACATTCCTATCGACTGCGCCAAAATTTCAAGTTCAAGTTGAAAGAAGCCACTTAACAAATATAATATTATGATCCACCTGGAACTGGTATAAGACAACATCTTGTTTTTATAAACGTTACAAATTCGCTATTGTTATTAAACTCATTGTTAAAAGCTCACCTTCAACCCCTCTTAATAAAAAAAAATTGTAATAGTGCCTGACGAACTGTCAGAAATTATTAGCTACATTCCCATGGTAACAAACCCTCTACTTGTTAAGGGTACATATTAAATTATAATATTTCATTTAATAACAGTATTTATACTATTTAATTCTAATTCCAGAGATATAAGGTGTTTGACCGATGGAATGATATTATATATAAGGGTTTGACTACGTGACACACTTCAGAAAAACAAGACTAATATATTTCACAACATTTTTGGGGTGCTGAATCAAAATCTGATCCTAGAGTTGCTCTACCACGTAAGAAATTTAAGGTATCCTAATCTAAAATTGAAACAAAAACTGTGTGGGATAACACACTTTCAAAATTACCGCAAGAGAGGTTATCCTTCGAATTGCGTACTGTACGAGTATTAGTTAACACACACCAGAAATGAAAGTTCAGAGTGATCCAGTACTCTTTTTATCCTCTGGAGTTATTGAGCGATTCGTCTTCGGCGTATTACAAAACAGTCTCGAATCACAACCTTCAATAACACGAAGGTCAAAAAGTAGATCCTCAGCCAATTCTTCAGAAAGATTCTTCCACTGAAACTCGAAATACGGCTCAAACAGACAATCAGGAAGCCTCTGTGTCTGTTACACTAGTGCCAGATCTCCTACGAAGACTTCTGACATCATTACTCTAGAAAGACTTCTCCACCAAGACCCGTGACAACAACACCTAAGTGTATAGTCACTGTTATACCAACACCAGAGCTCCTACGAAGACATTTGACATCATTACCCTAGAAAAACTCTTAACCAAGACCCGCGACAACAACACCCAAGTGTATAGAAAAACTCTTAACCAAGATCCTTAACACCACTTCCACGAACATTTAAGTGTATAGTAATTGTAACACCAACACGAAACCTCCTATGAAGACTTCTTAAATCATTATTCTAGAAAGACTTCTCCAACGAGATCCGTGTCACCACTTTCACGAATACCTAAGTGTATAGTGACCCTTACACCAACACAAATCTCCTACGAAGACTTCTGATATCATTATTCTAGAAAGACTCCTCTATCGACATCTTGACACCACTTCCAACAACATCTAAGTGTATAGTATCTGTTTTATTAAAACCAGATCTCCTAAGAAGACTTTTAACATCATTACCCCAGAAACACTCTTCAACCGAGACCCTTGACATCACTTCCACGAACATTCAAGTGTATAGTGACTGTTCCACCAACACCAAACCTCCTATGAAGACTTCTGCCATCATTTTTCTAGATAGACTTCTCCACCGAGACTATTGACACTACTTCCACGAACATCTAAGTGAATTGTATCTGTTACATTCACACCAGAGCTCCTGCGAAGACTTCTGACAACATTACCTTAGAAACTCTCCTTAAGCGGGACCCTTGACCCCACTTCCACGAACATCCAAGTGTATAGTGTCTGTTACCCTAACACCAAACCTCTTACGAGTACTTCTGACATCATTACTCCAAAAGGACTCCTCCAACAAGACGTGATTTGAAAGAGAAAGAATTGTAATATATCAGTTAGAGTTTTTTGAGAAAAATTAAATCAGAAATGTTAAATATGGCCAAAAACAGCGTTTTTAGGGTATTTCCAAATCTGTGACGAGAAATTCTAGGTTCAAATGTGGGAAAATGGTTTATTTTTCATGAAATGTTTATAAAATCTGAATGAAAATTTAAAGAAGATAAAATATACTACTGAAATAACATAAAATTCATTATTTACCAATTTATTAACAAATTATTATATTTGTGGATATTCTCTAAGGCTATTATTACAGTTTAAGGTCACACGTAATCTTAGAAAATCAAATTACTTTTTAACCAAGGTCGACATGCGTTAAATTATAGTATTCCAACGACTTTTTTAACCATTATAATAAACTAGTTCGACTATCGATTATAACAACACCGCCACCGTTGTGGTCAACTTGAAAATCAAATCTACGTAGATATTGTTATTCTACCTAGTATTAGACCGGTAGATATTGGAAAGAAGTTTATATGAGTCTTGTTCTGTGAAATACTGAAAGGTGCTTAATAATTGTTTTGAAATTTTTTGAAAAAATGTCGCATCCAGCGTGACTCGAACTCGCTACCTTCAGCTGCGTCAACAGGACTACTCAGATTTCCTTAAAAGTTTAAAAGAAGATCCCGGACTGATAAAAAACATTATTACTTGTGACAAAACTTAAAATTTTCAATACGATGTTGAAACAAAGCGGAAATTTGATTCCGAAGATAAAATCTGCATTCAAAGGGACCCAATTGAGTCGATGGAAGCTATAAAGACATAAACGACAGGAGATCCTCACCAAAGAGGTTTGGTAGATGAAGAAAAATGCAGATTCTGTGACGTAGGGGATGAAATTTTCAACAAAAATGAAGTTGATTTAAGGAATAGATTCTATTTTAACGGTTTGAGTATAAACCCATATAAAAAATACAAATATTCTTAAATTTATACCATATATAATGGTACCTGTACTTATTCATTCGCAACGAATTTTCGATAAATGGAGGTACCACTATCAAATACTAAGTAACGAAGGTGTGATCATGTATAATTCATTAATTTAAAACTTCCTTATTTACTAACAATTGGTCAACTAAACTTGACCATTTTTTTGATGATATAATACCGAATTTAAGAATCGTTCTGTATGAATCTGGCCTTGGACTATGGAGGAAACCTGGAAAAAGTTTTGCAGAATGCACAATAATCGCTTGGGAAAGATTTGGTGGAAAATTGTCGATATTCATTTTAACATTAAATTCATTTATTATACCCGGAATCTTTCTCATCTATCTATCTATCTTCTCTCTATCTATCTATCTATCTATCTATCAATCTATCTATCTATCTATCTATCTACTATCTGTCTATCTATCTATCTATATATATATAAAAATGAATGTTTGTCTGTATCTACTCGATGAACTCAAAAACTACTGGACCGATTATTATGAAAATTGGTATATATATGTATTTTTTCACGGAGAAGGTTTGTATAATATGCTCATTGATGCCTCTCGCCACCAGGTGGCGCTGCAGAGTAGTAACTTCTGCCCCGTTTAACCGATTGTCATGAAAATTGGTATGTATGTGTATTTTTCCACGAAGAAGGTTTGTATGATATGCTCATTGATGCCACTCGCCACCAGGTGGCGCTGCAGAGTAGCAACTTCTGCCCCGTTCAACCGATTGTCATGAAAATTGGTATGTATATGTATTTTTCCACGGAGAAGGTTTGTATGATATGCTCATTGATGACACTCGCCACCAGGTGGCGCTGCAGAGTAGCAACTTCTGCTCCGTTCAACCGATTGTCATAAAAATTGTTACGTATATGTATTTTTCCACGGAGAAGGTTTGTATAATATGCTCATTGATGCCTCTCGCCACCAGGTGGCGCTGCAGAGTAGTAACTTCTGCCCCGTTTAACCGATTGTCATGAAAATTGGTATGTATGTGTATTTTTCCACGAAGAAGGTTTGTATGATATGCTCATTGATGCCACTCGCCACCAGGTGGCGCTGCAGAGTAGCAACTTCTGCCCCGTTCAACCGATTGTCATGAAAATTGGTATGTATGTGTATTTTTCCACGAAGAAGGTTTGTATGATATGCTCATTGATGCCACTCGCCACCAGGTGGCGCTGCAGAGTAGCAACTTCTGCCCCGTTCAACCGATTGTCATGAAAATCGGTATGATGATGTATTTTTAATGGGTCAGATGAATATGATATTCGTATCAATGGAAGTTACCACCAGAGGGCGCTTCAATTTATCAAATTCAATACTGATTAATAGATATCTATACGAATTCGTATAAATATAAGTTCGAAAAATGTATTTTTGGTGCGATAAGTAAAACAAAACTATAAACATTCTTTCCTTCTTTATCTCTTCTTATCTTTTATTTTTACTAAATTTATTTTAGTGTTTGGCGTAGCAACGCGCTCCGGGTATAGTTAGTATCTTTATATATTTTATACCAAATAAATTTTGGTTACAAAAACCGGTAATTGAACAATAATATTTTTAACACGGTCTACGAACCCTTAATCAATTTTCCAGACTGATTTGTGGTCAACCTCCCCAAATACCCGTTTTTGCTCCGAATCGAATTTAACTCGACTGACTAGATTTAGATACAAAGCATTTTTTTTTCGGATAAAATACTTTCGATATTTATGGTACATGTTTATTGTTTGAAAACAAGGACCTATAATATACGATATATATATGGTAATTTTTTTATAGGAAAGAAAATAAGAGAGGTGATTATAAATGTGACAATTGTTTTTTTAGAAGTATATTCACAATTATAGTAAATGACTTATGCAGAATTTAAAGTATCCGCAGATAAAATCAAATCGGTAAAGTCAGGTATGTCAAATGTATATATATACCAAAAATGTCAAATCTTAGAATTGTCAAATGTCAGACATGTTTATAAAATTTTAAATATCAGAAATGCCAAATAATTGTTAGAATTGTCAAAGGTCAGAAATGTCAAATGATCGAGATATCAAATAGTCAGATATGTCAAATATCGTATATATATCAAAAATTTCAAATCAAATGTCAGACACGTCAAATATTTTAAATATCAGAAATGACAAATAACTGTTGGAATTGTTAAAGGTGAGAAATGTCTAATGATCAAGATATCTAATAGTTAGATATGTCAAAACTTAAAATTGTCAAATGATAGACATGTCAATTATTTTAAATATTAGAAATGTCAAATAAGTGTCGTAACTGTCAGAGATCAGAAATGTGAAATGATCGAGGTATCAAATAGTTACATATGTTAAAAATGTCAATTATCATATATATCAAAAATGTCAAATCTCAAAATTGTCAAAATGACAGAAATGTCAAACGATCGTGATATCAATTTGTCAGATATGTCAAAAATGAATAATATCGTATATATCAAATCGTAGAATTGTCAAATGTCAGAGATGACAAATATTTCAATATTAGAGATGTAACTGAGTGATTTGTCAAAGGTCAGAAATGTTTAAAAACGAGATGTCAAATAGTTAGATAAGTCAAAAATGTCAAATATCATATATATCAGATCCTAGAATTGTCAAATGTCAGACATGTCAAATAGGTAAATATAAGAAATGTCAAATAACTTTTGGAAGTGTCACAAACGTCAAATAGTCAGATATGTCATAATGTCAAATCTTGGAATTGTCAAATGTCAAACATGTCAAATGATCGAAATATCAAATAGTCAGATATGTCAATATCACATATATACAAAATGTTAAATTTCAAATCAAATTAAATATCAGAAATGACAAATAACTGTTGGAATTGTTAAAGGTGAGAAATGTCTAATGATCAAGATATCTAATAGTCAGATATGTCAAAATGTCAAATATATATAAAAAATGTCATTTTTTAGAATTGTCAAATTTCATCCATGTCAAATATTTTATATATCAGAAATGCTAAATAACTATTGAAATTGTCAAAGATCAGAAATTTCAAATAATTAAGAAATCAAATTGTCAAATATGTCAAAAACGTAAAATCTTAGAATTGTTAAATGTCATACATGTCAATTATTTTAAACATGTCAACTTACGGTTGAAATTGTCAAAGGTCAGAAATGTCAAATGATCGAGATACCAAATAGTCAGATACGTCAAAAATCTCAAATCACATATATTGAAAATTTCAAATCTTACAATTGTCAAATGTCAGACATGTTAATTATTGTAAATATTGGAACTGTTAAAATCGTCAAAGGTCATAAATGTCAAATGATCGAGATATCAATTAGTCAGATTTGTCAAAAATGTTAAATATCATATAAATATCAAATCCGTCACTTGACATTTCTGATAGTTAACATAATTCACATATCTGACATTTGACAATTTTAAGATATGACGTTTTTGATATATATATGATATTTAACAATTGTGACATGTCTGACTATTTGATATATCGATCATATGACATTTCTGACAATTTCTACAATGAATTGACATTTCTGATATGCAATGGATATTATTTTGAGATTTTCGGTAATTAGTATTTTTTTTAACCTACATACCTAATTTAATTTCAATTAATTTAAGGGTCTGACTAAACGTTGTTGCAAATATTAAATTAGATATTTCAAGAATAATAAATTATTTATATTTTTTTACAATATGATTTTTACTACGACATATATAACTTATTGTTTAAATAACAAGGTTAACCAAATTATATTTTAACAAAGTATGCATACTGATAAGACAATTATTTCAGTTGCAAATATACATATATTTATTTAAATTTTTCAGTTTAGTTCTATATATTCATTTGTTTGAAAAGGTGAACTTTTTAATGCATTTAGAAAAATTAAAACAGTTTTGTAGAGTCTACAAATGGCAGGTTATATTCGGAAGGTCAGTGAGTATTTTGAAAAGATTTATAATTATTTTCGAATCAAATTGTATGTAACTAGGAGAGCAAATTAAAATACTACGACCACATTGGAAAGTAACACTTATCACACTCCCTACCCCCATGAAAAGTGCAACTTTTTCGCACATGTGCGGAAAGTTACTTTTTATTTTAATAATTCAATTATTTAGATATTAAAAATCGTATTTCAATAGCATACCTTTGGTTTGACACTATTGATATACATATATAATACTGACATTTTTGACATATCTGACAATTTGATATCTCGATCATTTGACATTTCTGACCTTTGACAATTCCAACAGTCATTTGACTTTTCTGATATTTAAAATATTTGACATGTCTGACATTTGACAGTTCTAAGATTTAACATTTTTTATATGTGATATTGACATTATCTATTTGATGTTTCGATCATTTGCCATGTTTGACATCTGACAATTCCAAGATTTGACATTATGACATATCTGACTATTTGACGTTTGTGACACTTCCAAAAGTTATTTGACATTTCTTATATCTACCTATTTGACAATTCTAGGATCTGATATATATGATATTTGACATTTTTGACCTATCTGACTATTTGACATCTCGATTTTTAAACATTTCTGACCTTTGACAAATCAAACAGTTACTTGACATCTCTGATATTGAAATATTTGTCATCTCTGACATTTGACAATTCTAAGATTTGACATTTTTAATATATACGATATTTTCCATTTTTGACAATTTGATATCACGATCGTTTGACATTTCTGATATTTAAAATATTTGACTTGTCTAACATTTGACAGTTCTAAGATTTAACATTTTTTATATATGTGATATTGACATATCTGACTATTTGATATTTCGATCATTTAACATGTTTGACATCTGACAATTCCAAGATTTGACATTATGACATATCTGACTATTTGACGTTTGTGACACTTCCAAAAGTTATTTGACATTTCTTATATTTACCTATTTGACATGTCTGACATTTGACAATTCTAGGATCTGATATATATATGATATTTGACATTTTTGACCTATCTAACTATTTGACACCTCGATTTTTAAACATTTCTGACCTTTGACAAATCAAACAGTTACTTGACATCTCTGATATTGAAATATTTGTCATCTCTGACATTCGACAATTCTAAGATTTGACATTTTTGATATATACGATAATTTCCATTTTTGACATATCTGACAATTTCATCGTTTGACATTTCTGTCATTTTGACAATTTCAACAGTCATTTAAAATTTCTAATATTTAAAACATTTGACACGTCTGACCTTTGACAATTTTGAGATTTGACATTTTTGATATATATGATAATTGACATTTTTAACATACGTAACTATTTGATACCTCGATCATTTCACATTTCTGACAGTTACTACACTTATTTGACATTTCTAATATTTAAAATAATTGACATGTCTACCATTTGACCATTTCAAGATTTGACATATAGTTGATTCAAATAGAAGTGTCATCAAGTGGGCTGGGTACGTGTGAGATCATCTTTAACTTTATTACTAGATTCAATGGAAACAGAACTTTAGTTAGGGAATTATATGTCATCGCGATGTGTCAAAATGATTATAGTTATATTAAGCAAGCTGGCTAATATTGCGATTCAAATTGCACTAAACGTGGGTACTGCCACTACAAATTTGAATTTTTCAGAGACTACTTGATGACACTTCTATTTGAATCAACTATATCTGACTATTTAATGTCTCGATCATTTCACATTTCTGACGTTTGACAATTCTATCAGTCATTTGACATTTTTGATACATCTGATATTTGACATGTTTGAAATATTTTCTATAGCAGCCATATAACGTTTTCTACATTAGACGTGACAGAAACTAAGAAACAAAAAAACTAAAATTATTAAAAAATAATCATTTTTGGGTTGTTGGTAACGCGCTGGACTCTCGATTTGAAGAAACGGATTCAATTCTTATACCATACGACTTTTTTTATTTCCCTGGTAATAAATTACAACAGTTTTATCAATATACTCAGTTTACATCAACTTATATAGTTTCTATGTTTAAAAGTATGTTAACAATAACAGTATTATATTGTCGTAGTAGAAAAATCAATTATTGTTTCCTGTGACAATTATTGTATATAAAGCAAGTCAATAATAATCTATTAAATCTAATCAAATGGGTTTATTAGGTATACAAATGGGTAGTTCTGTATTTTTTCCTTAAAATACGAAATTTAAGTTACTTAAGTATTAAAAATCTGTTAAAAATAAAGGTTTACAGGGAATGATGTAAGATAATCTTACTTTAAAGAAGTAATCAATGGAAATGGATAATAAATTAAAAGAAATTACCTTCTATGCAAACTACATGATCTCGAATCTGTTGGGCAATAAGTCCATCAGGTATCACATCAATCAAATCGTAAATAGCATAAATACTCGGATGAACACTTTCAAATCGTTGAATTTCCTGTCGAATCGCCACCGAATTGTTTAAAAACGGTGCAAGATGACCGCGAGAATTCATCTTTCACTAAATTTTCTTTTTATTGTCACTGATTACAATTTATAAACATTATAAAAATATCGACAATCGGTTGTCTTTATAAAAATCAGTCCGCAGGTGCACACAGCGATTTATTACAATTAAGGTAAACATCACTCACGTCGTTTTGTTTTAATTCGAGTATAGAATGTTATTATTTTCACGGTTTAATTCGAGGAATTTAATAACAAAACTTGTAAAAATTATTAGGTTAGGTGTAGACACTTCTTTACACTACACTCCCACCATTTATGTTTTTTTTTTTACACAAAAGCGACAAATCCCCAATCGTGAAAAATTTCAACTGCAACCTGAAAAACTATCGATAATGTTGTTCGCACGAGAAATCTTCACTTCGACATAATTCGGTTATCTTAGTGTCGAGTATTGCAGGTAGATGGCGAGTAATATATAAAAATGTTAATTTATATTTATATTTAATAAATAAAAGATGTTAGAATGTAAATATTTAACAATTTTTTTTGTTTGTTTAATTCAAAATTGCTGTTTTTTTGTGTTAAAATTTTATAACAAAATCTGTAGCTGATTAGTAGGTACTAAGATTAAATTAAAAATATATTTTTTGCGTTTTGCGATTATTTTTGTTAGTAATTATAACAAAAGTGCGAGTTACGAACCTGCAGGTGCAGTGCGATTTGGCAATTAAGCAGAAATGCAAAGCCATAATAAGATAAAGACAATTTCTAAGAAATCTTTTATGATTGTTTAAACTAAAACTAGATATTATTTTATAATTTTGTATTCAGTGTTAAACGAGATGTCTTAAAGTAAAATTCAAATCATTTTATTATTTTAAGTTGTAATTTTCGAATAAAGTTTTTTAAAAATCCATTCGGAATCTTACGTTTATTAACTGGCGCAGTCAGTAGGATATTCTGTAACGGAAAACAACAAAAATCGTGTTTTTCGGTCGATTTTAATCGTTTATACGGACACCGAAGTGGAAATTAAATACTTCAAAAATTCGAAAAACAAAAACTTGGTAGAGGACATACATCGCCAAAACCAGGACAACAACTTAAATCACTGGTAGAGGACACACATTGCCAAAACCAGAAGACACTCAAATTTTGGTAGAGGACACACATTGCCAAAACCAAAAGACACTCAAGACTTGGTAGAGGACACACATCGCCGAAACCAGGACACTCACAACACTGGTACAGGACAAAATCGCCAATACCGGATGTTCTATGGATACTTTGTACGGATTTACACTTTTCCTGTAAGTTATCCTATTTTTCTTTTTCCTTTTTTATTTAATTGATAATAATAATATTGTTTTACCCAGTTTATATAAATTATATGAGAATTATTATAAAAGAATATAAAAGATAATATAATTTTATTTAACTTTTCACTTTATGAACAAAGATTCAGAAATAGAAAATCTAATTAAAGATCTTAGCAGTATAGTTATTTTAGAAGACACAAATATGTCTGTAAATTATCAATTGTTAAAATTAAATGTTGATATAATTGCTAATTATGAAGGTGATTCATATACCTTAGGAATATTTATTGATAGTTGCGATAATTTAATGAAAAACTTTTACGATGCGAGTAATCCACAATTAAACTCTTTTCTTTTAAGAGCTATAATCGGAAAACTTACCGGTAGAGCTTTAAAATTAATAGGTTCTAGAATTGAGCTAAATTCTTGGGACAAAATAAAAGCAGCATTAAGACTATGCTTTGGTGATCAACGGGACTTAGATTGTCTTATTCAAGATTTAATAACTTTACATCCTCATAGAAACGAAAATGCTTATAATTTTGGTATGAGATGCCAAGACGCAAGAAGTTTAGTAATTTCAAAATTAAACAGTCTTCCCCAGATTCCCCAAGCCGAAAAAATTATTAGACTTAATAGTTATGATAACCTAGCTTTAAAAACATTTATACGAGGTTTACCTAACCCACTACAAACTACTATTAGACTTAGAAATCCAGACAGTTTAGAGAAAGCAATGTCTTTAGTTATCGAAGAAGAAAACTTTCAATATAGTCAACAAAGAAGTAATTCTTTAAATTCACAGATAAATTTCAGACCATCACAGAGAATAGTTGCTTCAAAAAATTTACAAAATCCAAAACCAACACCACGTCCACAACAATATTTTAATAATCAATATTCACATTATCCAAATACCAATTTTCAAAATAAATTCTTTAACCCAAATTCCAATAATCAATTTATGAGACCACCCAAAATAATTACGGTTTTAGACCACCAATTCAACAAAATCAAAATACAAATATGTCATTTAGTCATAATCGTCAAAACTTTCCTAGACCCAACTTCTATAATCAAAGAATCCCAAATAATTTTGATAGAAACTCCAATTTAACGAAAAGAGCTTATCAACCTGAACCAATGGACACTTTATCTACCATAAAACCCCAGAGAAATGTAACTACCGAACTATTTAACCAAGACATACAACAGTTCGCTAACCCATTCGAAGAATTGAATTATAATAACGATTTTTCAAATCAATATCCACAATTTGAAGAAACAAATTTAGATTATTACTCTCAAAACCAAGACAGTAACTTTACAGATTACGATCAATTTTATCAAAACATGGACTTAAACTAATTTAATCCAATTAATAATTGTGAATCAAACTCTGTTTTCAAACAAAATGAAACTCAAAATTCTGATCATTCAGAAAATTTTCAGATAGACAGCCTTCAACCAAACATAACCTAATTAACTTAAATTTAATTAAATCAGATTTACCTTATATTTATATACCATCCCTTAACGCTAAATTTTTAATTGATACTGGCAGTGCTCGAAGTCTTATGAACCCTAAACTAGCATATAAATTTTATAGAAAATATATTTATAATGAAGATTTCAATATTCAAACGGCACATAACATTTCTTATCATAACGAAGTTATGGCTATTCCCATTTTTAAAATTTTCAAAATTAACGGTTTTCACAAATTTTATTTGTTTGACTTTAGTAAAAAATTTGATGGATTAATAGGAGCTGACCTATTGAAACAATTAAAAGCTATCCTAAATTTAGATAAAAAATTAATAATAACCCCGAACACTCAAATACCAATAATTTATGAACCTGAAAAAATACCGACAATAACAAGTAATACAACGTTAGAAAATTTTAATATTGTCATCCCTGCTAGAACATCTCAAATTGTAAAAATACCTGTCAAAGAACAAAACGGAATAGGATTTTTAGAATATATAAAATTCGGTAATCAAGTTGAATCCCCATCTGCTTTAGTAAACATTGAGAATTATTTTGCTTTTACTACAATTACAAATTCACGAGAAGAACCAGTTAGACTTACTATAAAAAAACCCTTTGACATTGAAACTTTAAACCTTCACGAAATTAACCTGATTGAAAAAATGGAAACTGACTCTGACTTAGACCAATACAAAGATAACATTTTAAAATCTAATATGGCAAATATTCGATTATCTCATTGTAACAGAGAAGAAAAAGAAGCAATAAGGAAAATATGTTTCGAATACCGCGACATATTTTATAACGACAAAATACCCCTAACTTTTACAAACAAAATTAAACATAATATTGAATTGAATAACGATTCCCCAATCTTTACAAAATCTTATAGATTTCCCGAGGTACATAAAAATGAAGTTAAAAATCAAATTCAAAAAATGCTAAATCAAGGAATCATACAACCATCTACTTCTCCTTGGTCCAGTCCAATTTGGATAGTACCCAAAAAATTAGATGCTTCAGGTCAACGTAAATGGAGACTAGTAGTCGATTACAGAAAATTAAACGAACGTACCATCGATGATAAATACCCCCTTCCAAATATAACAGATATTCTCGATAAACTCGGAAGAAGCCAATACTTTACAACATTGGATTTAGCGAATGGTTTTCACCAAATAGAAATGAAATCAGAAGATATACCGAAAACAGCATTTTCAACATTAAATGGTCATTACGAATTTAAACGGATGCCATTTGGCCTAAAAAATGCACCATCTACTTTCCAACGAGTTATGGACAACGTTCTACGTGGACTTCAAAATGAAACTTGCTTAGTATACCTAGATGATATTGTAATATTTAGTACTTCCCTTCAGGAACATCTTGAAAGATTAAGAGAAATTTTTGATCGACTTAGAGAAGCTAACTTCAAAATTCAATTAGATAAAAGTGAATTCCTTCGTAAAGAAGTAAACTACCTGGGTCATATTATCACACCCCATGGCGTTAAACCAAACCCAGATAAAATAAAAGCAGTAAAAGATTTTCCAATTCCCAAAACTTCAAAGGAAATAAAAAGTTTCCTAGGATTAGTCGGTTACTACCGAAAATTTATCAAAGATCTGGCAAAAATAACAAAACCATTAACGAAATGCTTAAAGAAAGAAGCTAAAATTATTCACGACAAAAATTTTATCGACGCTTTCGAAACTTGTAAACAATTGTTAATAAATTCACCCGTACTGCAATACCCAGATTTTTCTAAAACATTTATCTTAACTACAGATGCTAGTAATGTTGCATTAGGAGCTATTTTATCACAAGGGAATGTTGGAAGTGATAAACCCATTGCTTTCGCATCCCGTACATTAAACGAATCGGAACAAAGATACAGTACCGTAGAAAAGGAACTTCTAGCTATTGTATGGGCTTGCAAGTATTTCCGACCTTATTTATTCGGCAGAAAATTCACTATATATACTGATCATAGACCACTTGTTTGGCTTTTTAACCTAAAAGAACCCAATTCAAAATTAGTCCGATGGAGATTGAAACTAGAAGAATTCGACTATAATATTGTTTACAAAAAAGGTACTTTAAATAACGCAGCTGACGCACTTTCAAGAATCACATTAAACGCGTTAGAAAACGAATCAACTATAAATAACCCCGGAGATAAAAATCTAGAATCACTTGAGTATTTAAGACAAATAGCAGAATCAATGTATATACCAGAACCCCAAAATTCACAAGAAACTCCAAATCCAAATTCATATGAAACTCCTTATAACCAAGACAATATTTCAGAAAATATCCAAACTCTTTCAAATCCTAATTTACGACACGAATTAGATATAAACATTCTAAAAGAAACGACACCTCTTATAAATAAAACGAGTACTAAAAAATACACAGAACCAACAATACAAATTGCAAACCAAAACGACAATGTTAACTCCGAATCTTATACACAACACACTCAAACAAGAAACCCAAACGAAATATTTTTACCAAATACGTTTTTTTCAGAATACGCAGAAAATCATAAAAATAAATTAGAACATGTTTATAAAAAAATTAGTAACAACTTAGACTTGCAAAAACAAGCTATAATATCAAAAAATAATACTAAAGGTGACACAAATCAAGAATTTAAAATAGGTCAAATTGTATACAAGAAAAACCCCGCTCAAAGCAGAAATAAAAAGTTTAATAAATTCTTAGGCCCATATCAAGTTCTTAGAATTTTAGACAGAAATAGAATAGAAATAATTAATAAGAAAAATAATAATAAAACTGAAATTTTACACGTCAAAGAATTAAAAAAGCCTAATATTATTGCAGGCTCATCATCTATACAAATGGACTCGAACAACCAAGATTCCATAACCTAACGGATAATCCTGGACTCCTTCCTTTAAAATTAGGAACTGCCCAAAATACAGTTAACTACTGGTCCTTTATACAAATTTTTGACATTACAAACGCTATCTCAGAAACTAACAAATTATCTTCTAAACTACGACATATTGAAAACTATATCCTAACAAATACTAATGGAACTAATAATGTAATAAACAATGAACTATCAAATTCCTACAGACTTGCAATTACATGGGAAAATAAAATTTATAAACAAATATTTCAGTTACACCCTTCGAATACTAAAATTATAAGACAAAAACGAGGACTTATAAATGCATTTGGTAGTATAATAAAATGTTTAACCGGTAATTTAGATCAAGCTGATGCTGAAAAATATGATAAAGCTATAGAAAATCTTTCAAACAATCAAAGAGAAATTAAAAGTTTAGTTAAGAACCAAATTACCCTTTTAAAGGAATCAATTGAAACATTTAATCAAAGTACTTTAATATTAATACAAAATCAAGCTAAAATAGAATCTCAAATCACTGAAATTGAAAATGCAATTCAAGATATTAATACAAAAACCGTTGAAAATATTAAATATATATATCTTGAAGCCATAATCCCCGAAATCACTATAGCGTTACAAATAATTTATGAAATGCTGGAAAAAATTGAAATCGCTATTACTTTTTCAAAACTAAATGTTTTTCATAACTCAATTATTGAACCTAACAGTTTATTAGATGAAATAAAATATATAGAAAAACATCTTGATCAAAACAAGCTTCCATTCGAACCAGTTATTGATAATTTATTAAAATTTGAAAAAATCTTTAATATTAAAAGTTACAGTAAATTTGGTCAAATAATATTTATTATTCAAATACCGATTGTTGAGGGTGAAACCTATAATTATTATCATTTATATCCTTTACCTATCCCACAACTAAAATCGTTTAAAATTATAATCCCACAATTCAAATATTTATCCTTAAACGAAAATAATTTTATTGCATCCGACACAAAATGCCAAGAAATAGTACCCACAGAATTTATCTGCAAGGAAGAAACACCGTTATCTATCACAAAACCAAATATACCTTGTGAAGTACAAATGATTAAATTTATGCCTAATATTACAATGTGTCCAACTACAACTGTAGAAATCACAGGAGATAAATTTCAGAAAATCGAAGATAACCAGTGGATCATCATCCTGCCTAGTGCCCAAAGTGTAATAGTTCAGTGCGGTAAATTAAAAGATACAATTTTGCTAAAAGGAACTTTTGTTTTAAAATTGAACTCTTACTGTGTTGTTAAAATAAAAGACTTTATAATCCAAACTTATCAAAATATTAAAGAAACTTTTAAAATTATAGAACTACCAAATTTAAATAGTGAAATGGTTTCAATCGACAATTCAATTATTAAAATGAAACCATTAAAATTAGACAATGTTAATTTAGATACTGTTAAAACTTTAAAGAATTTATTAGAACTTCAACAAGACAAATTAAAATCAATTTTAGATGAACCTGTAAAATTTTATAGTATAAGTATCTGGACAATTTTATTATATATAAGTGCTATTTTTATTATTGCAATAACAATTTACAAGATATGTAGGAAAAGAAAATTTCGACCAGTTCAAGCTCAAGAAGATGACATCTATGGAAATCCCGTTAACAACAGAATTTCCCTCTAAGGGCGGAGGAGTTACGAACCTGCAGGTGCAGTGCGATTTGGCAATTAAGCAGAAATGCAAAGCCATAATAAGATAAAGACAATTTCTAAGAAATCTTTTATGATTGTTTAAACTAAAACTAGATATTATTTTATAATTTTGTATTCAGTGTTAAACGAGATGTCTTAAAGTAAAATTCAAATCATTTTATTATTTTAAGTTGTAATTTTCGAATAAAGTTTTTTAAAAATCCATTCGGAATCTTACGTTTATTAACTTGCGCAAAATTTATGTTTTTTAACATTGTAGATTGTATTTACTTCTTTTATAAAGATAAATAGGCAAGGGTCATTGTCCATATATTAATTTATTATTTTATCACTGATTTTAGTGGTAAAAGTTCCTCAATTAAAGAAATAAATATATTCAATTGTCACCAAGAAGTGATAGACAATATTTAAATATTGTAGATTGTACTTTATAAGTAAGGTCGATTAGCAAAGGTGACCTTACAAAAAGATCTAATTATGAGTCTATAAGGTCTATTAAGAATATCTATTTATTCGCTTATGTTGTGTATAGCTCGAGGCCCAATTGTCTGTCAGTGACGTCATTGTGACGTATATGCAAGTGGAAACAATGCGAGGTTCGAATGAATGCTAGTTGCTATGTTTAACTTAGAAAGACTTACTATTTTTGTCTTATTAATGCGCAATAGAAAGAGATACCTACTTTTAAGAAAAAATGTCAACACTGGAGATCAATATTAACTGCGCTAGTGCTGCTTGTCATTTTTCTTAAAAGTATCTCTCTCTATGGCGCGTTAATAAGACAAAGATAGTAAGTTTTTCTAATAAGTTAAGCATGGCAACTAGCATTTATTCGAACCACGCATTGGTTCCACTTGCATTTACGTCACAATGACGTCACTCCGAGACAATTGGGGTCTCAATGTATAGATAGATATAATATCAACCCAACTTTCTACATCTAAAAAGTACCAACCCTTAAAACAAAATATTCTTAAGTAAATCCCCATATCTGGATGAATGAACTACACTTAGGATGTACGTTTGTAACCTAATCAGGTTCTAAAAAGACCTTCCTAGGTATTTGTCATAGAACAATTACTCTTCATTTATAGATAATATATTCTGCCGTTTTATCTGCATATATTACAATAGTGTAAGAAGTTAATGGAAATGTTTAATCAGCTTCTGAAGGTGTTAAAGAGGTAAAATAATCAGAAGAAGCTTCTGGAGACGCTATAAGAGCCTGTGAAGAAGATTAATGTATTAAGTGAGCTTTTAGATACATTCCAGTAATGTAAGGATTTCATGGAAATGTTAGATAAGCTTCTGAATATTATAAAGAGTCCAAAAAACCTGAAGAAGCTTCTGGAGACGCCACAAGAGACTTTGAAGAAGGTTTAATGTATTAATTGAGCTTTTAGATACATTCCAGTAATGTAAGGATTTCATGGAAATGTTAGATAAGCTTCTGAAGATGATAAAGAGGTCAAATAATCTGAAGAAGCTTCTGGAGACGCTACAAGAGACTTTGAAGAAGGTTAAATGTATTAATTGAGCTTTTAGATACATTCCAGTAATGTAAGGATTTCATGGAAATGTTAGATAAGCTTCTGAAGATGATAAAGATGTCAAATAATCTAAAGAAGCTTCTGGAGACGCTATAAGATCCTGTGAAGAAGATTAATGTATTAAGTGAGTTTTTAGATACATTCCAATAATGTAAGGATTTAATGGAAATGTTAGATAAGCTTCTGAAGATGATATAGAGGTCAAATAATCTAAAGAAGCTTCTGGAGACGCTACAAGAGACTTTGAAGAAAGTTTAATGTATTAAATAAGCCTCTAGATACAGTACAATAATGTAAAAAGTTGATGGAAATGTTAAATAACCTTCTAAAAAAGTTAAAGAGATAAAAGAATCAGAAAAAGCTTGAGGAGCCACTACAAGAGCCTGTGAAGTAGGTTATTGTATTAAGTGAGCTTTTGGATACATTACAGTAGTAAAAGAAGTTAATGGAAATGTTAGATAAACTTCTGAAAGTGTTAGAGGGGTAAACTCATCTAAAAAAGCTTCTGGATAGGCTACAAGAACCTGTGAAGATGGTCAATGTATTAAATGAGCCTTTAGATACATTACAAAAATGAAATAAATTAATGGAAATGGAGACGCTACAAGAGTTTGTAAAGAAGGTTAATGTATTAAATGAGCCTCTAGGAAACAGTACAATAATGTAAAAAGTTAAATAAACTTCTAAAGATGTTAAAGAAGTAAAATAATCTAAAGAAGTCTCCCTAGATGCTTCAAGAGCCTGTGAAGAAGGTATTAAATGAGTTATAAGATACATTACAATAGTGTAAGAAGTTGATGGAAATGTTAAATAAGGTTCTGAAGATGTTAAAGAGGTAAAATAATCTGAAGAATTTTCTGGAAACGCTACAAGCCTGTGAAGAAGAATGAGCCTTTAGATACATTAGAATAGTGTAAAAAGTTGATGAAAATGTTAAAAAAGCTCCTGAAGATGATAAAGAGGTGAAATAATCTGAAGAAGCTTCTGGAGACGCTACAAAAGACTTTGAAGAAGGTTTAATGTATTCATTGAGCTTTTAGATACATTCCAGTAATGTAAGGATTTCATGGAAAGGTTAGATAAGCTTCTGAAGATGATAAAGAGGTCAAATAATCTGAAGAAGCTTCTGGAGACGCTACAAGAGACTTTGAAGAAGGTTTAATGTATTAATTGAGCTTTTAGATACATTCCAGTAAGGTAAGGATTTCATGGAAATGTTAGATAAGCTTCTGAAGATGATAAAGATGTCAAATAATCTGAAGAAGCTTCTGGAGACGCCACAAGAGACTTTGAAGAAGGTTTAATGTATTAATTGAGCTTTTAGATACATTCCAGTAATGTAAGGATTTCATGGAAATGTTAGATAAGCTTCTGAAGATGATAAAGATGTCAAATAATCTGAAGAAGCTTCTGGAGACGCTATAAGATCCTGTGAAGAAGATTAATGTATTAAGTGAGCTTTTAGATACATTCCAGTAATGTAAGGATTTCATGGAAATGTTAGATAAGCTTCTGAAGATGATATAGAAGTCAAATAATCTAAAGAAGCTTCTGGAGACGCTACAAGAGACTTTGAAGAAAGTTTAATGTATTAAATAAGCCTCTAGATACAGTACAATAATGTAAAAAGTTGATGGAAATGTTAAATAACCTTCTAAAAAAGTTAAAGAGATAAAAGAATCAGAAAAAGCTTCAGGAGCCACTACAAGAGCCTGTGAAGTATAGGTTATTGTATTAAGTGAGCTTTTGGATACATTACAGTAGTAAAAGAAGTTAATGGAAATGTTAGATAAACTTCTGAAAGTGTTAGAGGGGTAAACTCATCTAAAAAAGCTTCTGGATAGGCTACAAGAACCTGTGAAGATGGTCAATGTATTAAATGAGCCTTTAGATACATTACAAAAATGAAATAAATTAATGGAAATGGAGACGCTACAAGAGTTTGTAAAGAAGGTTAATGTATTAAATGAGCCTCTAGGAAACAGTACAATAATGTAAAAAGTTAAATAAACTTCTAAAGATGTTAAAGAAGTAAAATAATCTAAAGAAGTCTCCCTAGATGCTTCAAGAGCCTGTGAAGAAGGTATTAAATGAGTTATAAGATACATTACAATAGTGTAAGAAGTTGATGGAAATGTTAAATAAGGTTCTGAAGATGTTAAAGAGGTAAAATAATCTGAAGAATTTTCTGGAAACGCTACAAGCCTGTGAAGAAGAATGAGCCTTTAGATACATTAGAATAGTGTAAAAAGTTGATGAAAATGTTAAAAAAGCTTCTGAAAATGATAAAGAGGTGAAATAATCTGAATAAGTTTCTGGAAATGTTACAAGAGCCTGTGAAGAAGGTTTATGTATTAAATAAGCCTCTAGATATAGTACAATAATGTAAAAAGTTGATGAACATGTTAAATAAACTTCTAAAGAGGTTAAAGAGGTAAAAGAATCAGAAGAAGCTTCTGAAAACGCTAGAAGAGCCTGTAAAGAAGGTTAATGTATTACATGAACCTTTAGATATATTACAATAGCGTAAAAAGTTAATTGAAATGTTAATAAGGCTCCTGAAGATGTTAAAGGGGTAAAATCATCTGAAGAAGCTTCTGGAAATGTTACAAGAGCCTGTGAAGAAGGTTAATGTATTAAATAAGCCTCTAGATACAGTACTATAATGTAAAAAGTTCATGGACATGTTAAATAAGCTTCTAAAGAAGTTAAAGAGGTAAAAGAATCAGAAGAACCTTCTGGAAACGCTACAAAAGCCTGTGAAGGAGGGTAATGTATTAAATGAGCCTTTAGATATATTAGGTACATCAGTGAAAGAAGTTAATGGAAATGTTAAATAAGCTTCTAAAGATGTTAAAGAGGTAAAAAAATCTGGAGATGCTACAAAAGCCTGTGAAGAAGGTTAATGCAATAAAAAATCCTCAAGATACAGTAAGAAGTTGATTAAAATGTATAATAACATATTTTGAAGGTAAATTATATATTCCTGTCTATCGAGACGACTATGTCTACAATTAAATAGAGAAATAGTGTTTATAGCTAATTTAATTTACCTTAACGTCCGCCGCTGAAAATTGCCGGTGGGATCAACCGGTCTTCTGTTTAACTTCTACTCTTTCACGGTATTTGAATACAGTTTTCAAACCAAAACAGAACAAACAGATAAATATAAAAAGCAGGAATTTATCCGATTCATCATCATAATATTCTCAACTTCGAGTTGTTTCAATCTATTTCTTGTTGTTTCTGGAAATCCTTGTAAGTACTTATTTATTTTACCATCAAATTCAACTATTTTTTAATTAATTTAATATACGGATATTCTGACATATGTTAATACCTGTCTAAGTAATTACATTTAATAGACAATCACGATTGAAATGAAATAGAAATAAAAATAAATCATAATTATTATCGGTAGATACGTGATGATTTGTGGAACAAGGACGTTTATTATTTTACCACAGAATTACAATTTTTTTTGTGTAAAATTGTTATATATTAGAACTATTCATCCATCTACAGTGCTAATTTCAAAATAGTCTCTTTGGTTTGTGTTATCTGCGGTCAAATTTGAATATTTGATAGTATTGACCTGTTTATTGGGTTTCATAGGCGTCACCTTACCTTTTTTTAAACAATTTATTTTTTTATTTAAATTGGTAAGTATATAGAAGCTTAGATTTTTGTCCAATTTTTCAATGTTTTTTATTGAATCTTCTCTAAGACTTATTAAGTTAAAGATTTTTACCATTAAGATTTGTTGAAAAAGCAAAAGGTCACTCACTGACTAAGTCTGTGAAGAAGGTTAATGGATTAAATGAGCCGTTATATACATTACCATAGTGTATAAATATAAGTTTCTGAAGATATTAAAGTGATAAAATAATCTGAAAAAGCTTCTGGAAACGCTACAAGATCCTGTGAAGAAGGTAAATGTATTAAATGAGCCTTTAGATATATTATAATAGTGTAAGAAGTTCATGAAAATGTTAAATAACCTCCTGAAGACGTTAAAGAGGTATAATAATCTGATGAAGATTCTGGAAATGTTACAAGAGCCTGTGACGAAGGTTAATGTATTAAATAAGCCTTTAGTTCCAGTACAAGAATGTAAAAAACTTATGGAAACGTTAAATAAACTTCTTAAGAAGTAAAAGAATCAGAAGAAGCTTCTGGGGACGCTATAAAAGCCTGTGAAGATGATTAAGTGAGGTTTTAGATAAGTTACAATAGTGTTAATGAAAATGTTAAATAAGCTGCTGAAGATATTAAAGAGGTAAAATAATCTAAAGAAGCTTCTGGAGATGCTAGAAAAGCCTGTGGATAAAGTTATTGTATTAAATAAGCATTTAGATCCAGTACAATAATGTTGATTGAACTGTTAAATAGGCTCCTCAGGAGGTTAATGATGCAAAAGAATCAGAACAAGCTTGGAGATGCTACAAGAGCCTGGGAAGAAAGTTATTGTATTAAATAAGCCTTTAGATACATTAAAATAGTGTCAGAGAATCATGAAAATGTTAAATAAAGCTTCTGAAGATGTTACAGAGGTAAAATAATCTAAAAAAGCTTCTTGAGATGCTACAAGAGCCTCTAAAGGAGGTCAATGTATTGAATTAACATCTAGATACAGTACAAGAATGTAAAAAGTTGATGCAAATGTTAAATAAGCTTCTAAAACGGCTAAAGAGGTAAAAGTGATGGAGAAAGCTATTAACCAACAACTTCTAAAGTACCTAGAGGGCCTTAATATTATCAGCGACCATCAGTACGGCTTTCGTAAGTCCAGATCAACAGGAGACCTCCTAGCATATGTCACCCATCTTTGGAGCAACGCAGTCGAACATCATGGGGAGTCCCGGGCTATTGCACTAGACATTTCTAAAGCCTTTGATCGTGTCTGGCACTAGGGGCTCCTAAGTAAACTGCGATCCTACGGTATGCCCGGTCGATTCTGTTCATGGCTTTCTAGCTTTCTTCAGGACCGTTCTCTGCAAGTGGCGATTGACGGGTTTCTCTCGGACACCTTTACCATCAATGCTGGTGTTCCTCAAGGGTCCATATTATCCCCAACCCTCTTCTTACTATACATTAACGACCTTCTAGCGAAGACAGAAAATCCAATTTATAGCTTTGCTGACGACAGCACACTTATCTCATCGTTTACTTTGAATTCTCGAACATCGGCTGCTGAAACACATCTTTGCAGACAGCATGAAGTATCACGACTCAATAAAGACCTGGAAGAAATTTTGTCTTGGGGTGACAGTAACCAAGTCGAATTTAACGCTAAAAAAACCCAGGCAGCAGTTTTCTCTAAGAAGGTTAACATTGCAGAACCAGATATAGTCATGGCAGGACACGCAATTCCACTGGCTTCGTCTATTAACTTACTGGGTGTCAATCTGGGAGGAGATATGTCTTGGCATAATCACGTGGTAACAATCGCCAGGACAGCTTCTCAGAAACTCGGTGTACTTTTCCGTACCAAAAAGCTGTATACACCACAACAACTTTTGACACTCTACAAAGCCCAGATTCGACCATCACTGGAATACTGCTCTCATGTCTGGAGTTCTGCACCGAAGCATACCCTTCGGTTGTTGGATTCCATCCAAAGGAGAGCCAGTCGCCTGATCGGTGACAACGAGCTAACCAAGAACCTCGACAGCGTAGAACATCGAAGACAGGTTGGTGATTTGACCCTCTTTTACAAATATTTCCATGGCAAGTGTTCTACCGACATTGCCCGCTTGATTCCACCTAGAGCAATTCATAGCAGAAATACACGACAAACCACTTCCGCCCATCCCTATGTGGTTCAACTTAATACTCCTCGAACATCATTGTTTAAGAACTCTTTCTTCTGGAGGACATCCTCTTTGTGGAACGGCCTTTCTGAGGCCGTATTTCCCACCGAATATAACCTTCAACGATTCAAGAACAACGTGAATTGCTTTCTTCGCACACGCACCGCTCTCAGAGCGCCTTAAAGGATTTTTCCTGCAGTGCTTGTGCTTGACAATAAAAAAAAACAATCTAAAGAAGCTTCTGGAGCTGATACAAAAGTCTGTGAAGAAGGTTTATGTATTAAATTAACCTCTAGATACCATACATTAATGTAAAAAGTTTATAGAAATGTTAAATAAGCTCCTAAAGAGGTTAAAGAAGTAAAAGAATCAGAAGAAGCTTCTGGAGACCCGATAAGAGCCTCTGAAGAAGATTAATATATTAAGTGAGCTTTTATATACATTACAATAGTCTTAATGAAAATGTTAAATAAGCTGCTGAAGATATTAAAGAGGTAAAATAATCTAAAGAAGCATCTGGAAATGCTAGAAGAGCCTGTGGAAATAGTTAATGTATTAAATAGGCATTTAGATCCAGTACAATAATGTTGATTCAACTGTTAAATAAGCTTCTAAGGAGGTAAAAGATGTAAAAGAATCATAGAAAGCTTGAGGAGATGCTACAAGAGCCTGGGAAGAAAGTTAATGTAATAAATAAGCCTTTAGATACATTGAAATAATGTAAGAAGTTAATGGAAATGTCAAATAAAGCTTCTGAAGATGTTAAATAGGTAAAGTAATCTAAAGAAGCTTCCGGAGACACTACAAGAGCCTGTAAAGAAGGTTAATGTATTGAATTAACATCTAAATACAGTACAAGAATGTAAAAAGTTGATGGAAATGTTAAATAAGCTTTTAAAATGGCTAAAGAGGTAAAAGAATGAGAAGAAGCTTCTGGAGATGTTACAAAAGTCTATGAAGAAGGTTAATGTAATAAATTAACCTCTAGATATGGTACAATATTGTAAAAAATTGATGGAAACGTTAAATAAGCTGCGAAAGAGGTAAAAGAACGAAAAGAATCAGAAGAAGCTTCTGAGAACGCTATAATAGCCTCTGAAGGAGATTAATGTATTAAATGAGCTTTCAGATACATTACAATAGTGTTAAAGAAAATGTTAAATAAGCTGCTGAATATATTAAAGAGGTAAAAACTAATCTAAAGAAGCTTCTGAAAATGCTAGAAAAGCCTGTGGAAAAAGTTAATATATTAAATAAGCATTTAGATCCAGTACAATAATGTTGATTCAACTGTTAAATAAGCTTCTAAGGAAGTAAAAGATGTAAAAGAATCATAGAAAGCTTGAGGAGATGCTACAAGAGCCTGGGAAGAAAGTTAATGTAATAAATAAGCCTTTAGATACATTGAAATAATGTAAGAAGTTAATGGAAATGTCAAATAAAGCTTCTGAAGATGTTAAATAGGTAAAGTAATCTAAAGAAGCTTCCGGAGACACTACAAGAGCCTGTAAAGAAGGTTAATGTATTGAATTAACATTTAGATACGGTACAAGAATGTAAAAAGTTGATGGAAATATTAAATAAGCTTCTAAAATGGCTAAAGAGGTAAAAGAATGAGAAGAAGCTTCTGGAGATGTTACAAAAGTCTTTTTTTTCATAGTTAATGTATTAAATTAACCTCTAGATACGGTAAAATAATATAAAAAGTTGATGGAAATGTTAAATAAGCTGCAAAAGAGGTAAGAGAACGAAAAGAATCAGAAGAAGCTTCTGAGGACGCTATAATAGCCTCTGAAGGAGATTAATGTATTAAATGAGCTTTTAGATACATTAAAATAGTGTTAAAGAAAATGTTAAATAAGCTGCTGAAGATATTAAAGATGTTAACTATTTTAAAAAAGCTTCTGGAAATGCTAGAAAAGCTTGTGGAAAAAGTTAATGTATGATCGAACTGTTAAAGATGTAAAAAAATCAGAAGAAGCTTGTGTAGATGCTACAATAGCCTGGGCAGAAGGTCAGTGTATTAAATAAGCCTTTAGATATATTAAAATAGTGTAAGAAGTTGATGGAAGTGTTAAATAAAGCTTCTGAAGATGTTAAATAGGTAAAGTAATCTAAAGAAGCTTTTGGAGACACTAAAAGAGCCTATGAATGAAAATGTTAAATAAGCTTCTACAGACGTTAAATAGGTAAAACCATCTGAAGAAGCTTCTAAAGATGCTACAAAAGCCTTTAAAGAAAGTTAATGTATTAGATTAACCTCTAGATACCGTACATTAATGTAAAAAGTTAATGTTAAATAAGATTCTTAAGAAGTAAAAGAAGTAAAAGAATCAGAAGAAGCTTCTGGAGACGCGATAAGAGCCTCTGAAGAAGATTAATGTATTAAGTGAGCTTTTAGATACATTACAATAGTCTTAATGAAAATGTTAAATAAGCTGCTGAAGATATTAAAGAGGTAAAATAATCTAAAGAAGCATCTGGAAATGCTAGAAGAGCCTGTGGAAATAGTTAATGTATTAAATAAGCATTTAGATCCAGTACAATAATGTTGATTCAACTGTTAAATAAGCTTCTAAGGAGGTAAAAGATGTAAAAGAATCATAGAAAGCTTGAGGAGATGCTGCAAGAGCCTGGGAAGAAGGTTAATGTATTTTAATAAGTCTTTAGATACATTAAAATAGTGTAAGAAGTTGATGGAAATGTTAGTTAAAGCTTCTGAAGATACCAAATAGGTAAATTAATCTAAAGAAGCTCCCGGAGACACTACAAGAGCCTGTGAAGAAGGTTAATATATTAAATTAACATCTAAATACATTACAAGAATGTAAAAAGTTGATGGAAAGGTTAAATAAGCTTTTAAAATGGCTAAAGAAGTAAAAGAATGAAAAGAAGCTTCTGGAGATGTTACAAAAGTCTATGAAGAAGGTTAATGTATTAAATTAACCTCTAGATACGGTACAATAATATAAAAAGTTGATGGAAACGTTAAATAAGCTGCGAAAGAGGTAAGAGAACGAAAAGAATCAGAAGAAGCTTCTGAGAACGCTATAATAGCCTCTGAAGGAGATTAATGTATTAAATGAGCTTTCAGATACATTACAATAGTGTTAAAGAAAATGTTAAATAATCTGCTGAAGATATTAAAGAGGTAAAAACTAATCTAAAGAAGCTTCTGGAGATGCTAGAAAAGCCTGTGGATAAAGTTATTGTATTAAATAAGCATTTAGATCCAGTACAATAATGTTGATTGAACTGTTAAATAGGCTCCTCAGAAGGTTAATGATGCAAAAGAATCAGAACAATCTTGTGGAGATGCTACAAGAGCCTGGGAAGAAAGTTAATGTATTAAATAAGCCTTTAGATACATTAAAATAGTGTCAGAGAATCATGAAAATGTTAAATAAAGCTTCTGAAGATGTTACAGAGGTAAAATAATCTAAAAAAGCTTCTTGAGATGCTACAAGAGCCTCTAAAGAAGGTCAATGTATTGAATTAACATCTAGATACAGTACAAGAATGTAAAAGGTTGATGCAAATGTTAAATAAGCTTCTAAAACGGCTAAAGAGGTAAAAGAATCTGAAGAAGCTTCTGGAGATGATACAAAAGTCTGTGAGGAAGGTTTATGTATTAAATTAACCTTTAGATACCGTACATTAATGTTAAAAGTTTATAGAAATGTTAAATAAGCTCCTAAAAAGGTTAAGGAAGTAAAAGAATCAGAAGAAGCTTCTCAAGACGCGATAAGAGCCTCTGAAGAAGATTAATGTATTAAGTGAGCTTTTACATATATTACAATAGTCTTAATGAAAATGTTAAGTAAGCTGCTGAAGATATTAAAGAGGTAAAATAATCTAAAGAAGCATCTGGAAATGCTAGAAAAGCCTGTGGAAAAAGTTAATGTATTAAATAAGCATTTAGATCCAGTACAATAATGTTGATCGAACTGTTAAATAAGCTCCTAAGGAGATTAAAAATGTAAAAGAATCAAAAGAAGCTTGTGGAGATGTTACAAGAGCCTGGGAAGAAGGTTAATGTATTAAATAAGCCATTAGATACATTAAAATTGTACAAGAAGTTGATGGAAATGTTAAATAAGCTTCTTAACTGGCCAAAGAGGTAAAAGAATCTGAAGAAGCTTCTGGAGATGTTACTAAAGTCTATGAAGAAGGTTAATGTATTAATTTAGTCTGTAGATACGGTACAATAATATAAAAAGTTGATGGAAATGTTAAATAAGCTGTTAAAGAGGTAAAAGAACGAAAAGAAATTCATGGAAATGTTAAATAAGTTTCTGAAGATATTTAAGAGGTTAAATATTCTGAAGAAGCTTCTGGAGACGCTATAAGAGTCTGTGAAGAAGGTTAATGTATTAAATGACAAGTTTTTTTGTGTAAACTTGTTATATATTAGATCTATTCATCAATTTATATTGCTAATTTCAAAAATAGTCTCTTTAGTTTGTGTTATGTGCGGTCAAATTTGAATATTTGATAGTATTGACCTGTTTATGGGGTTTCATAGGCGTAACTATACGTTTTTTTAATTCTCGTTATTTTTTTTATTAAAATTGCTAAGTAACTTATAAATAAATAAATAAATAAAGCTGATGCTTTACATCTTTAATGGAATTTTTGTGAATAATTTGTTTATAATTTATGATCTAGTAGTCGTTTTCAGCTATCTCAAAAACCTCAGAGTATAGAGTTTTAGCTAATTTCACAACGAATTTACACAAAACTCCATGAGCACTAGAAACTCCTTTCACCAACCTTTAATCCCTCTCCTTAGTTTAGTTTCCTCTGCACCTGGTATCCTGGAAACTTCTAATCCCTCTCCTTAGTTTCATCTGCACTAGGTATCCTGGAGATCACTGACAATGTCATGTTTTAACAAATGTCATGAAAAGTTTACAGAGAACTTCAGGAAACTATGTAAAAAGTAGGTATTCTGGGCACCAGGTACTTGGAAATCACTGTTAATGTTGTTTTCGTTCTTAGCTTTTCAAAAACTCTTCAAAGTTTCGTATTTTAGCTAATTACCTGACAAATTTACAGAAAATTTCAGGAGACAATGTAAAAAGTAGTTAAGTAAACCAAAAACTGTCTGATTATCAAGTTTTAGTTACTTTTATGACGAATTTACAGAAAACTCCAGAAGACTATGTAAAAAGTAGATTTCCTGAACACCAGGTATTCAATAGATCGTTGTCAATGTCATATTCGTTTTAATCAACCATTTAAAAAGCCCGAGTTTAGAAGAAAACTCAAGGAGAGGAGGTCAAATTGTAGGTTTCTTGTGCCCAGGTACCTCTGAGATCTGTTTTGATGTCACATTCGTTTTCAGCAACTCGAAAAATAGAGTGTTAGTCATGTGATCATGATTTGATAGAAAACTTCAGGAGACGACGTAAAAAGTAGGTTTACTGGGAGCAGAGCCGGATTTGGAGGTCTAGAGGCCCTGGGGCAACGATAAAGTGGAGGCCCCTATTTTTTTCCGAATGAAAACAAAATTTTTTTTAACAAAAGTCCTTCAAAAATTTATTTACAACAAATAAATTATTTAAACAAAGAATTTATTAAAAACTAAATTACCGCGTTAAGGAATGAAACTTTGCGAGATTTTTTTAACGAAAAGTCGTTAATGATTTCGCTGAAATTTAGTTCCCGGAGTAAATCACTTTCAATACTAAGTAGGCTCAACTTCGATAACTGGTTTTGTCCCATCGTCGTTCTTTATAATTTTCATTTTTGAAAACGAGCGCTCTCCATTACAATTTGAGACCATCAACACTAAATACATTCTTAGTGTAATTTCAATGTTCGGAGGTAGCCCTGAAATTTTGATTTTCCAGAATGCGTTAATAAAACAGCTCCTTAGATTGGTCTTTTTCATAGTCCTTTTTGTATAAGTCTATCAAAGATACAAATTGAACCAGCTCATTACCAAGGCTACGTTCTAAATCATCTTTGTAAATTTTTACCAGTTCCTCTGCAGCAGCATACAAATTTACAGCGTTCATCTCCTCTAGATTATTGAGAAATCCAAATCTCGAACTAACAGCTTCGTATGAATGCAATCTTTCAGTGAGAGACACACATAGTTGATCAATCACTGGGATAAAATCAGACACTTTAAATTTTTCTCTTGGTGACAGATTTACGATTTGTGTTTTCATATAATCAAGTGGATTCAACTTAACACTTTTGTTTCTGGTACGTGACTGAATGAATTCGATAGTACCTATTTGACATTTGTTTAGCTGCTTCTTCGTATTTATCAAAATCGTCTCTTTTGGATTCCACGAATGATCTCAATGGCTCCAATGCACGCATAGCTGATTCAAGAACCATTTTTGGGTCCTGCAAAATTTTGTTTGTTGCGTTGAATCGCTCCAAAATGTCATCCACTCATCTTATCTAAAAGATGTGCTGCTTCATTTCTCACGATATCTTTCTGCTCCTTATCAGAAGATATGCTGGTTAGAGTTTCTTCGATTTCAGAATATCCCATGACAATGGCATTTGTGGCTTCAGCTTTACATGAGCAGCGAGTATCACTAAGAGTTTTTAAATTATATGACTGTCCACTTTTTTTTCGCTAATTTTTCATACAGGATTCGGTATCGTTGTGTACTTGCTGTAAAAACGTATATAAATTCTGAATGAAATCAAAGAATTGCACTGCTAATGTACAAGAGTTAGCAGCTGCCTTTCCAACTAAATTGAGGGAGTGACCACAGCATGGTAAAAATGCTGATAAATGATTTTTCTGTAAAATAAGAGCTTGCATCCCTCTGTATTTGCCACTCATATTTGCAGCATTCTCGTACGATTGACCGCGGCAATTAAGGATATTAATTTGATGGTCATCCAAAAATTGTAGTAAAGCTTCTGCTATTGCTTCACCAGTATGACTGCAATTTGGTAAAAAAGCAAGAAATCGTTCCTTTGGTATCATCGATCCTTCAATATATCGAACGACTATTGTAAGTTGATCGATATGAGATTCGTCCGGAGTAGAGTCCACTGAAACCGAATAGTATTTTGATTTTTTAATCCTTGTTACGATTTCATTGAGCACTTGATCACCCATAGAACTTATGAATTCTTCGCAAATTATGGAGGAAAGGTAATTGACGTGACCACTTCCTTTGTTTGCATGTTGTGTTAAATGAGTTGCCAAGGTTGGTTCGTACTCGGCTAGTAATTCCAAAATACCCAGAAAATTGCCATTTCTCGGGGATCCAATAATTTCATCGTCTCCTCGGAAGGCTAATCCTCGTTCAGCAATAAATTTAATCGTACTGACGACAATTCTAAGAATTTTTCGCCAATACTCAATTTGTTTTGCCTCTTTTATTGCTAGCTCTTGATCAATACGTCCTGTAACTTCTACTCGTTGCACTAAACTCATAACTGACTCCAAATGAGTCTTCGAAATCTCATGCTCGCGTAGGCGTTCAGATGCATGCTTTCAGTCACTGAAGCCTTCTCCACTGAGCTTTGTTATTTGGGTAGACATTAATTTACATGCATAGCAATAAATTTTCCCCGTAGTTGGAGAAAAACAGCCAGAATCGATTTACAGTCTCTTGATTTTGATTGCGACGGGTAAATATATTCTTTGAACATTTCCGACAGATAGATTTCATCACAATTTTGCAGTATTGTAGAACCTTTTTTCTTCCAATAATTGACCATTCTTTATGTTATAATGTCAGGCCAAAGACAAATGTCATTTTTGAAACAAAAAAAAATCTACTTCCTCCCGATTGAGAATACATTGGAATTGATAATTTAAATTGTGGTGGCCCCTGTCTTGTGGAGGCCCTGGGGCAGTAGCCCCGCCTGCCCTCCCCCAAATCCGGGCCTGACTGGGAGTATCTGGTGCCCTGAAGATTGTAGTCGATTTCATATTAGTTCTCAGCAATCCCAAAATCCCGAAAGTATTGAGTTTCAGCTAAGTTCATCATGAATTTAGAGAAAACTTTAGGAGACAACGTAAAAAATAGGTTTCCTCAACATCATATATCCTGGAGATCTCTATCGATATTTTGATCGTTATTATCAACCCAAAAAAACCTCCGAGTAACAAAATTTAACCCATTCCTGTCCAAAATTACCCAGCTACTACTTCTTTTGAATTTGGAAATCAGTAATCTATTCCTACACACTTACTTGGTATCTAATTTAATAGTAGCAAGAAGATCTTCTTGTTCCTATTATGTTATTTAAGTTTTGCAAGGTTCTTACGTTACCAGCACGTGTGGGACGAGCGCAAACCTTATTATTTTCATGAAATATTTCTTGACTGAGAAACTTGATCTGTTTGTGTTTGATGACGATTTTTTTCAATTATCTTTTAGATATATTTTTTTAATTAATAATCTAATTGTTTTTCAGTATAATTATGGCGGCTTTAGTCGTCATAATTCTTTACTTTGCTCTAGCAGCGCATGCAAAAGATCCAACAATTGAAGAAGAAGAATTAAATGCTTATAATTTAATTTTATGTATTAACGATAAAATGGCTAAGAATTTTTACAAGAAATCTATAGCAGATTGGGCATATGCATCAAATTTAACGCAAGAAAATTTAGATAAAAGTGTAAGTTCTCATAAAACTCTTAAAAACCTAAATTACATCTAGAACAGAACACTCTCGAATTATCCGATCGTTCGAAAAGCCACTAGAATATTCGAAGATTCTTAGAACAGAGACTCACTCACGCCACTGTCTGGGCGACAGGTCCGGACCAGCTCGTAACAAATATTTGATTTCCCAGCTCCAGTTTACATCCCGTCTATTCACTAATCTATCAATGCGCAAACACGTTATTGTAAGAAGACTATTCATATCTAAAAAAATAAGCATTTTAAAATATTTTGCAGGGAATTTTAAGCAGTAGATAATTTAAATATTTTTTAGTTAGATGTTTCAACAGACGTTGCAAAGTACCAACAAGAAGTATGGCAGCAAGTTAAACAATATAATTGGAAACAATTTTCAGATTATGATCTAAGACGACAATTTTGGACATATTCAGTTTTAGGTGATCCAGCATTGCCAGAAAATAAATTTAAACTGCTGAAAAAAACTATAAGTGATATGGAAACAATTTATTCAACTGCTAAAGTATGTGATTATCAAACACCGTCGAAATGTGACTTAGCTTTGGAACCAGGTAGGCCAAATTACATTTTTTGCATCTTTCTTTCATCTAAAAATAGATATCTTCTTTCTTCTTCGAATGTCTTGTTCTCCAAGAACATTGGCGATCAGTAGCATGATTTTTACTTTGTCCACCTCTGGCCTAAATAGTGTCCAAACCACTGGCGAAGGTTCTTAAGCCAGAATGTTTTTCTACGCCCGCGGTTGCGTTTACCCTCTATCTTTCCCATGTATCATTTCATATTTTGGATTTCTCATCACGTGGGCAAAGTACTCTAATTTCCTTTTTTTGTTTAGTCGCTGCATTACCGCTTGATTTGTCACTCTATCCATCCATCCATCCACGATATCCTCAATTTTTTGCGCTAAGCCCAAATTTCAAAAGCCTCAATCCTCCGTGAGAGTCCATGCTTCCATTCCATAGAACAAAATGTTACCAGCGTAATAAGCGTATCCTTAGCGAAATTTTTAACTTTCTGTTGGTTGGTACCTTTTACATTTTCCTAAATGATGTTCTATTAACATGCTTTCAATATTAAAAAAAATAATTCCAGAACTAACCAACATTTTGGCTACATCAAAAAATGAAAAGGAACTGAGTCACATTTGGGTGGAATGGAGAGAGAAAGTTGGTGAGAAATGCAAAGAATTGTACAAAACTTACGTCGAATTAGAAAACGAAGCAGCGATACTGAATAATTTTACGGATAATGGTGAATATTGGTTGTATGGTTATGAAGATCCAAATTTTAAGGAAAAAATACATAAATTATGGGAACAAGTAAAGCCTTTGTATCTGCAAATACATGCTTACGTTAGATATAAATTGAAACAAATTTATGGTGATGTTGTTTCCGAAAAAGGACCTATTCCTGCACACTTACTTGGTATGTTAATTTTCTTTCTTTTTCGTAGTTAAGTTTTGCAAGGTTCTTACTTTAACTGTACGTATGGGACGAGCGGAAACCTGAAATAATTCTTGACTAAGAAACTTGATCTGTTTGTGTTTGATGATGATTTTCTTCAAGCTTTTCTTGAGACAAATCACGGATTAGTAAAGTGAAAATCTTTATGTGTTTTCTTTTAGGCATTTTTAGACACATATTTTATCAATAATATAAGTAAACAATTGATTTTCTTGGTCTAATTTCAAACATCATCTACTTAAGTAGTTTTAGTGTTGCTGTGCCAGTAAAGCAATTAGTTGCTGCAAATTAAAAAAAAATGAATTACTCACCAGTTTATTGTAGCAGTTTTTCATTGCCTGAAAACACAGATAAACCGAATTTCGCATTCTCTCTGATTCTCCGTCAACAATGAGACATAACCAAGTTAGTAACATGTTGCATTTCGTTTTTATTTCGAATTATATTGTCTGAGAAGTCATTGAATCAGGTCTTCTTTCCAAAAATTCGTACTTTGAGTGGACACATATCTTTGACTTAAAGAGATATTGCAAAGGATTGTAATGTAAGCTTGGTATCTGTTACCAAGGAAAACTGGAACGATTGTGGTGAACAAAAATGGGAAATATGGAAGGCAAAGAAAAACAACTGGAAGGGATGAAGCCATTTTGGTGAGGGAGTTATTATTCATGATTCTACAGTGCGAAGACGACTTTTGGAAAGTAGAAGGAAAGCAATAAAACTTCAGAAGAAGCACCTATTGACTTCTAGAACGATTGGGCGAAAAGCTGGACTGCTGAAGATTGGAGAAAAGTTAAACATCATCTAAAGAAGATGTTTTAGGGCTGCTTTTCTTATAAAGGGACCGGATCCTCCATGCCAATCAAAGTTGTGATCAATTTTCAAAAATACAAAGACTTGTTGGAAAAGAGATAAAATGGAGAGCTGAGAAAAGTGAATGCCAATGAATAACCAATTTTTTAACAAAATCGGCTTCTTGCCACGTCTTCAAAATGATGACTAAATTTTTCAAGGACAAGAATATACCATGCCTGAAATGTCCAGGAAACTCACCGGATCTCAATTGAATTGAAAATCTAATGGCGATTATGAAAGCTAGATTGCGCAAAATGGATTGCACAACAAAAGAAAAATTGATAAAGGTTATAATCCAGATATGGTTTCTGGATCCGCAAATCACAGAACAGTATAAAAAAACTTTTAAAAATACAAAGCCTTGTTGGAAAGGAGATAAAGAGAACTGGGATAATTGGATACCAATGATCAACCAATTTATTAACAAGATTCGGCTCCTTGCGAGGTCTCCAAGATAAAGACGAAATATTCCAAAGACTAGAATATACCATGCCTTGAATGGCCAGGAATCTCACCGGATCTCAATCTAATTGAAAATCTGTCGGCGATTGTGAAAGCTAGAATACGCAAAATGGATTGCACAACAAAAGAAAAATTCATAGAGGTTGTAATCCAGATATGGTTTCTGGATCCTTAAATCACAGAACACTGTGAAAAAAACTCTCAAAAATACAAACACTTGTTGGCAAGGAGATAAAGAGAACTGAGATAATATTAAAACAATGTTTATTTTATTGGTTGTCTTATTTGGTTCGTCTTTAAGACACAGATATAAGTATCAATCAAACCATACCAGGGCAAAACTGCAGACACTGTTTTTCGCTCTATTAGAGCTCATCACTACCATACGGGTTATGTCTCTTTAGTCTGATACTTGTTTTACAGTTAAACACAGTAAAGAAGCGCCATCTCCACTACAAAAATGGTACTCTGGTGGTCGCTTTCCATAAAAAACCAGAGATGTCTCTTCATATACATATATATTTATAAGAATTGTTCGTTTAAATTTACTAGATTTGTTTCATAAATAGGAAATATGTGGGGTCAAACTTGGGATAATTTGGCATCCATTTCACTGCCTTATCCAGAGGTTGAGGATTACGACTATACTGCAGAAATGAAGAAACAGGTACCTACTTGTTTATTATTGCTTTAATAGTATTTTTATATAATTTTTTTTTTATTTCAGAATTACACCGCATTAAAGATCTTTAAAACAGCTGAACAGTTTTTCAAATCTATTAATCTAACAGAAATGCCAAAATCATTTTGGGAGAATTCAATTTTGGAAAAACCAGTTGGCAGAGAGTTGGTTTGTCATGCATCTGCTTGGGATTTCTACGATCAAAAAGATTTTAGGTGTTTACTATTTTATTATATATATAACAGAGCTAGAGGTACTGAAGGCCTAGGACTGTGTGTCTTCTTAGTCATCCTTTTCTTCTCTTCCCTTCTATTCCTGTTGTAATAAGATCTTTGGTAGTCTGCATTCTCGCTAGGTGCCTATCTGATTTTTTGGGTCTTATTGACACAAGAGTAGTAGGATCACTTTCCCAAAAATTTGTTCCATGCCGTCGAATCTCTCGGTCTGCATCGTTGTTGCTCACCAGCAGTTTTGCAAACCTAAAATAAATTTATGAAATCCGGTAGAGTTGGTATCGTTGCTCACCAGTTCTCACAAAACTGCACAAAAAACATCGGTTAACTGGAGCGAAATGTGTTACAAAGAACTCCAAAAGTGATCCTATTGTTCTTGTCTATATACGGTTTTATTTTTTCATTTTAATAGCGTTTAATCTCTTACAGGATAAAACAATGTACAGAAATTACTTTTGAACACATTACAACTGCTCATCACGAAATGGGCCATATTGAATATTTCTTACAATATAAAGATCAACCTCTTCCGTTTAGAGAAGGAGCGAATGATGGTAAATTCAGATTTTAATCTTATTTCTATAATAATTATCAATATTCCATTGAGTTTATTATATTATTGTATATTTGTTTTTAGGATTCCATGAAGCTGTAGGTGATCTCATAGCTTTATCATTCGGTTCAACAAAGCATTTAAGAAAAATTGGTTTAATCACTTCAGATAATCCAGATCCTAAAATAGTTCTTAATAATTTGTATAAAGTAAGTTTTATTTTTATATTTATTAAATTTTTTCAATAGTTTACTTGAAGATCTAGAAGCAAATTTTATTTTATTAAAATCATTTACAACGTTGAATCCACGACTCGCTCTCCTACTATATTTGTTATTTTCTTGTAAAATATATTAGATGATTCTGTTCTGGGGCTTGATTCTCGACTTTATGTGAAAATTGTCCAATGTGAAATATTTCCACTAGTTCTTTTCACATGCTTTTGTTAAACGCTATTCTTGGTTATATGTGAAAATATTTTCACATGGGAATAGTCTCGATACGTAAATCGAATATTAAATAGATATTAGCCAATCACATTTCATAGTTTGAAAATTATAATCTCAATTATAATGTTGGCATTCCTGATAACTGACAATAACAGACTGTAAATGAAAACATAACCCTATAAAAGATATTGTTTCGTAGAATTATTTATCTTAGTTTAAATTTTATTTTTTTAATTTTGTTGCTATTATTCTTCTCACGTATTTTTTTGTATATTATTGTATTCAATTGTTGTTGATTGGCTAACAGGAAGATATTTGTTTAATCCAACATCAGTCTGATAACTTCCTGTTGCGAAAAATTTTAATGAAGTTAGAAGCTTAAAATATATTACAAATAAATATTTTAAATAGATATATAGGTACCTACTCATTGATATAATATATTTTTTAACTTCTTACTTTCATTTGCAAAGGTATTGCCGATAACCTTGTTGGTGATGGAAAAATAACCTCAAGTTCATTCAGTAGGTAACTGTAAAGCTACTTCTTTTGAAAGCCTAAATAATTTTATAAATTGGGCCTCACTTAAACGTTCAAATAGATCGTTCTTCTTCCACTTGGTCCAAAAATCTCTAGGTGGATTATTTTCTAATAATTCCACCTCTTCTAAAAGTTCTAAATAAAAAAGTAAAGCAGCTTCTTCCATAATCAAGAAAACAATATTACAACAATATGTAAAATACACATAGAACTCTTAAAATGTGTGGTTAGGTTAAAACCAAGTAAATACAATACTGCGCATACTCCTTTCTAATAATTCCACTGGAGATTAGATTCTCACATGACCATAACCATGTGGAAATCTTCGTACACTTTTTGTGTGAAAATATTCATGTGAGATTGTCGAGAATACCAAAAACAAAAACACATGTGAAATTTTATTTCTCCCATATGAAATAATGTCGAGAATCGAGCCCCTGGTATTTTTTTATATTAAAAATATATTTTGTCTTCTTCTTTTTTTATTGTTTTGGATGCTTTTTTGTGTTTTGTTATTTTTATCATATTTTCTCGTTGGTTTTCTGGTTATTACTATTTTTTTCGTTGTATTTTATAATTTATCGATTTTCATTGCGCCACCTTACGGCGGCGTCATAGTAATTAATTAAATAAGTTTTGCTCGATTAAATATATTAGCATTATATTAGATACCAAGTGCGCCACCTTACGGTCGATGGCCCTTTTGTTATTACAGTTTTTCTCAATTCAACTTTATTACAATGTGAGCAGTCTTTTGGGCATGTTCGTCTGGAATTTATATAATTTTTCTTATGATAGGTGGGGTTGTCAAAAATAGCATTTTTACCATTTGGATACCTCTTGGACTTGTGGAGGTGGGATGTATTTTCTGGTAAAACAACACCTGATAATTATAATTGCAAATGGTGGGAACTAAGAGAAAAGCTACAAGGTTTAGAGCCTCCTGTAGATCGTTCTGAAGAAGATTTTGATGCAGCTGCTAAATATCATATAATAGCTGATGTTCCTTATATTAGGTATCTTAAAAATTCTTTTATGTATTCATAAATTACATAACAATTATTACTTTTTTTTAGATATTTTATTAGCTTCGTAATCCAGTTCCAATTCCATAGAGCTCTTTGTGAAAAGGCTGGAGAATATGAACCTAATAACCCTAAAAAACCGTTACACGAATGTGATATTTACGAAAATACTGATGCTGGAAATGCTTTAAAGTAACTATAAAATTTGATTATTAAAATATAGATTTATTTAAAAAAATGTATTTTAGAAAGATGTTATCAATGGGTTCATCGAGACCATGGCCGGATGCAATGGAAACTTTAACAGGACAGCGAGATATGGACGCGAGTGGTTTGTTGGAATATTTTAAACCTCTTCAAGATTGGCTTGAAAAAGAAAATGAAAAAAATGGTGCTTTTATTGGTTGGGAAAAGTCTAAGCGAGGTAAGTAAATGTAATTTAAAATACAAAAAAAATATGCACTCACTTAAGAAGTTATACTTCTTTAGTATATTTCTATCAGTACATCAAATGTAGAAATCTGTGTTTGTTTTAATAGAAATTTTGTTTGTTTTTTACTAATTTGTAGCTTGTTGAATTATATTCTTTTTTATTGTTTTTGGTTTCATTATCTACATTTGCAATTCTTATGTGTAAATAAATTTTTTATTTTTTATTTTTTCAGTATGTGTACGAACACGACAAGAATTGAAACCGAAGGAGTCTAATTAAAAATTTTTGTGTAAACTAAATTTATGACATAATTCACAAAATGTTTATTTTGATTTTAATACTTATAAAAAAATATACACTATTTTTTTATTAACCTTTTCTTTTCTAAAGTTTTGCTCTAAATATATACCTTATCCTTAGGTAAAAGTTCCAGGCCGCTGTAACAAACAGTCATGCTGTAATTGGTTACAAAAATTGCTCGCGCCGAAAAAATGTTTGATAAAAAATTAAGCAAAGATGGTATATAAAGTTTTTGACATTTTTTTTACAAAAATTGTAGTATATTAAACAATTCATCCACCCTTCACTAAAGCCCTTAGTTTAATGATAACTCATGTATTTATTAAAACATACGAGGAGCGCGTTTTGCTGAATTCAAAAATATATAAAAAATATAATTTTCAAAAAATTGTTAAACATATTTTTAGTAGCACAATTTTCTTACAAAAATTGTGGCCTATAAAACAATTCATCTACCCTTTACCTAATCCCTTAGTTTAATGATAACACCTGTGTTCATTAAAATATACGAGGAGCGCTTTTTGCTGAATTCAAACATATATAAAGAACATAATTTTCAAAAAATTATTAAACATATTTTTAGTAGTACAATTTTTTTACAAGAATTGTGGTATTTAAAACAATTCATCTACCCTTTACTAAAGCCCTTAGATTAATGATAGCTCATGTATTCATTAAAATATACGAGGAGCGCTTTTTGCTGAATTCAAAAATATATAAAAAACATAATTTTCAAAAAATTATTTAACATATTTTTAGTAGTACAATTGTCTTAAAAAAATTGTGGTATATAAAACAATTCATCTACCCTTCAATCAAGCCCTTAGTTTAATGATAACTCATGTATTCATTAAAATATACGAGGAGCGCTTTTTGCTGAATTCGAAAATATATAAAAAACATAATTTTCAAAAAATTATTAAATATATTTTTAGTAGTATAATTTTCTTACAAAAATTGTGGTAAATAAAGCAATTCGTCTACCCTTCACTTAAGCCCTTAGTTTAATGATAATTAATGTATTTATTAAAATATACGAGGAGCGCTTTTTGCTGAATTCAAAAATATATAAAAAACATAATTTTCAAAAAATTATTAAACATATTTTTAGTAGTTCAATTATTTTATAAAAATTATGGTATATAAAATAGTTCATCTACCCTTCTCTACTACCCTTAGTCTTACGATAACTCATATATTAAATAAAATATACGAGGAGCGTTTTTTGCTGAATTTATCAAATAAATACTAAAAACGAAAGTTTTAACAGATTTTATTTTTTACAATCCTATTTTTTTAAATAAAATCAATAATTACATTATATAACAATATCTAAATTATTTGAAAATTATATAAATCTCAATATAATATAACTTTGCATTGACAACATTGAACATAATTATTATTATTATTATCATTATTACATTATGCAAACATTCTTCATTAACAATAAATACATAATAAATATTATCTAAAACAAGCCATACTTGAGACCAATTATTTTATTACCGATATATATAGATATACTTATATATTTTATTTTTCATAATTTTACTCAATTTATTTTGTTGTAATTTTTAAAAATGTTCCTTTTTTATTCAAGTAAAACTTTTTTATATACGCAATATAGATGATATATTACAGTATGTTTACACACTTGGCAAATCTCCGCAAGCATGTTGAATTATTCATTAGAAACTTCATTTTTTTAACTTAAATATTAAACATCTTGTTTAACCTCTTCTACTTCTTGCTCTTCTTCATTTACTCCCCCTTCTTTATGCATTTCCTTGTCATTATTCTCGGCTCCGTTGAAAGTGCCTTTTTGCCTCTCGCTCGAGAGTTCTAAAAGAACTAAAGGGTTAGGCCATGCGGGAGGCCCAACTGTTCTCACCCAATTTACACCCGCGCACCACCACAGAGCCATTTCCGTGCACCCCCGGGTAATTCTAATGCCAGAATCGAGTTCGGCAGCAACGAAAACCCTAGAATAACGATTTCCGAGTCATTTTTTCAAGTTTCCAGTCGTTAATATAATGGTGCAATTGGAAACAAACCGTAGGAATTCTTCTGGAACAATACTGCAGAAGTTTCCAGGACAAAACAGGTCTTCTTTGGCCTGTCAAAAATACAGTTTTCCAAAGTACCCTAAATGGCGTCACTTCTCAACGGAATGTAAAATTTCGTTGTAAGCAAAATTTAATTTCACCACAGCTCACGTAAATTGTGATTTAAAAATTGGTATAGCAGAAACAAGATGAAATCCATTAAACAAGTGCCTTATTTAAAACTTATCAAGCACTAACTAAACCATAATTAAGCCAGTAATTTTCACAGAGCTAAATTACACAGCGGCCATTGTTAATATTCGCATTTAAGCGAGAGTACCCGAAGTCACCCGAGTAACTCGTGGAAGCTTGCAAAGACTTGCCAAGCATGTAAATGTAGCATTAACAACCGAGTGTCTTCGATTTCTTTTAAATGCGTTCGAACATATTACGTAATACTGGAGATACTCGCGCCTGATAAGAATAATGTGGATAATGTGGATAATGAATTTTCGCATTCTCATATAACAGTATTACTTTTAGAAGCTTTTTTTGCGAATTTCAGTCTATTTACCAGGTAATAATTACACATTTATTAAGCATTGTTATTTTTAAATATGAGATAAAACATTGATACCTTTTTGTTTAACATTAATAAATCGTATCTTGGCAAATGTTTAAAAAACTTTTGTAAGTATAAATAGTCATACAAAATTTTCCTAATTATTTAAAATTTGAAATGTTTTATATCTCTAATTAAAATTTTTCAATTTCTGAATAAAATCTGTGGGATTGTCACTACGTAGATAAAATATATTAAAACTTATAAATATATACAAAACAGAAGAAGCAATTAATATTTTTAAAAATAAAAAATATACAAATTTGAATTTTTTGATAGCTGTGTATGTATGTATGTAACTTAATTTTAACGAGACCCTGTACAATAAAGTATATAAAATTTTGTTATTTTCGGGAATGTAATAGTCTCATAATCTACTACTTAATATAAATACAAATATACATTTAACACACTCCATCGAAATATAGGCCAAAAAAATACAAACAGAATAACACTTTTTTTAGTTCATTCAATTATTTAATCATTATGGATATTCTTTAGATGTAGATGGAAATTCTTCTGGAAAACTCGTTGTGGAGTCCTCTTTTGTAGCTAATGGAGGAATCTAATAAATATTTATTTAATTAATATTTAATATTTAGGATAAAATTATTTCTAAAAAGTAGTAAAAGGCGAAAGAAGTGACTACTTCAAATCGAGCACTATGACTTTGCGTTTATGAAATTATTAGTATTATATAAATGGCGTAAAAAAATAATGAAAAGAGATTAATAAATAAATTATTCGTTTAAAAGTAGGCTACACAATAAAAAATACAAGTAAATACCATTCCAAAAATAGTAGAAACAACGTCATGTTAAAAATAAGAAAGTACCCTCAGAAAACCGTTAAAATTTTACCGTTAGGGATATCTTATATGAACCAAAATCAATAAGATTCTTTCTCATAGCACAAGGATTCTATATACCAAATTTCATAACCCTGTGACATTTCGTTCAAGAGTTATAGAGCACACGGTAAGAGGGATACACAGTTTCAGAAAACCGTTAAAAATTTACCGTTAAAGTTATCTAATTTAAACCAAAATTAATACCGTTCTTTCATATGACATGAGGATTCTATATACCAAATTTTATAACCCGATGACATTCTGTTCAATAATTATATCGCACATAGGTAGAGGGACACATAGTTTTGGAAAACTGTTAAAATTTTACCGTTACGGATATTTCATCTCGACCAAAATTAATGGAATTTTTTTGCATGATGTAAGGATTCTATATACCAAATTTTATAACCCTGTGACATTTCGTTCAAGAGTTATAGCGAATACGGTAAGAGGGACACACAGTTTCGGAAAACCGTTAAAATTTTACCGTTAAAGTTATCTAATTTAAACCAAAATTAATACGGTTCTTTCATATAACATGAGGATTCTATATACCAAATTTTATAACCCGATGACATTCTGTTAAAAAATTATAGCGCAAATAGGCACAGGAACACACAGTTTTGGAAATCCGTTAAAATTTTACCGTTAAAGTTATCTAATTTAAACCAAAATAAATACGGTTTTTTCATATGACATGAGGATTCTATATACCAAATTTTATAACCCGATGACATTCTGTTCAAGAATTATAGCGCAAATAGGCACAGGAACACACAGTTTTGGAAAACCGTTAAAATTTTACCGTTGCGGATATCTCAGCTCGACCAAAATTAATAGGATTCTTTCACATGACATAAGGATTCTATATACCAAATTTCATAACCCTGTGACATTTCGTTCAAGAGTTATAGCGCACACGGTAAGAGGGATACACAGTTTCAGAAAACCGTTAAAAATTTACCGTTAAAGTTATCTAATTTAAACCAAAATTAATACGGTTCTTTCATATGACATGAGGATTCTATATACCAAATTTTATAACCCGATAACATTCTGTTCAATAATTATATCGCACATAGGTAGAGGGACACATAGTTTTGGAAAACTGTTAAAATTTTACCGTTACGGATATTTCATCTCGACCAAAATTAATGGAATTTTATTAACATGATGTAAGGATTCTATATACCAAATGTTATAACCCTGTGACATTTCGTTCAAGAGTTATAGCGCATACGGTAAGAGGGACACACAGTTTCGGAAAACCGTTAAAGTTATCTAATTTAAACCAAAATAAATACGGTTTTTTCATATGACATGAGGATTCTATATACCAAATTTTATAACCCGATGACATTCTGTTCAAGAATTATAGCGCAAATAGGCACAGGAACACACAGTTTTGGAAAACCGTTAAAATTTTACCGTTGCGGATATCTCATCTCGACCAAAATTAATAGGATTCTTTCACATGACATAAGGATTCTATATACCAAATTTCATAAGTATGTGACATGTCGTTCAAGAGTTATAGCGCACACGAGCAGAGGGACACACAGTTCCGGAAAACCGTTAAAATTTTCCCGTTAAGGTTATCTAATTTAAACCAAAATTTATAGGGTTCTTTCAGATGACATGAGGATTCTATATACCAAATTTGATAACCCGATGACATTCCGTTTAAGAATTATAGCGCACATAGGCACAGGGACACACAGTTTTGGAAAACCGTTAAAACTTTACCGTTAGGTTCATCTGATCTGAACTAAAATCAATATGGTTCTTTCCCACGACTTAAGGATTCTATATACCAAATTTTATAACTCTGTGACATTCTGTTCAAGCGTTATAGCGCACACGAGTAGAAGGACATACAGTTTTAGAATACCGTTAAAATGTTATCGTTAAGGTTATGTAATCTGAACCAAAATCAATGAGGTTTTTTCAAACAACATGAGGATTCTATATACCAAATTTTATGACCCTATAACTTTCCGTTCTACAGTTATAGCGCATACGGTTAGAAGGACACATAGTTTCAGAAAACCGTCAAAATTTTACCGTTAGGGTTATGTAATCTGAATCAAAATTAATAAGGTTCTTCCATATGATATTAGGATTCTATATACCAAATTTTATGATCCTGTGACTTTCCGTTCAAGAGTTATAAAGTGGAAATAGACCAATAACAGCAAAAACAACCATTGGGATAATGGGATGAAAGGATTGGACAGAAGTTTAATGAAAAGCGAAAGAAAATATTTTTTAGAAATTGGGTAACGATAAATTTTTGAATTTTTTTCTTTATTTTGTATATCTGCATCCTGCATTAACACAAAATTTTAATTTATAAAATACCGAACGATAAGAAGTAGTCACTTCAAAAATATCAACTCTAGTATTGTCATATTAATTCATAGAAAATTTAAATAATTTATTTATTATTTAATAAATATTGCAAGCACTAAATATTTTTTAATAAAATCAACGTATACTTGTGATACTTCCTTAAGCATTTTTTTTTTCACCAAATTAAGATTTTTAACAAATCTCTTTCATCATTAACTATATTTTCTTTTGTTAACAACAAATCGTATTTTCGGATTTTTCATTTTAGTGAAAAAAAAATTAATGAAAGTAAAGCGTAATTATACACAGTAAACAAGCTTAAAAAGTAATTTTTAAAATTCCATTTTTTATTCACACATTTCCTGTTATTGTCGCACAAATTATAATTCAAGCACGTAGTGTACTTAAAAGTGTAAAATTTCCCTAAAATAAAGTGTAAGCAAGTGGGCAGTGTAAAAGCTGAAATTGGAAGAAAAATAATATTTTGTTTAACCTTTAAGTGTATGTTGTATTAATTAAACCTATCCTTGTAGAAAGCTCAGTCTGTAATAGAAAAAGTTAAACAGGTCAAAGTAAAATAAAATTGGTCGATTTCAGAGTTTAATAAATAATTAATACATTTGTAAATCTAATCAAGTCATACAAAAATCATAATCACAATTTTAACTGTAAGGCCGGTTCATACACGAAGCGGTGTAAACGCAACGCTTAACCGCAGGAGTTTACCGCAAGCATAAATTCACACTTAGCATTAACCCTGAAATTAAAAAATTCGAAAGTAATCCACGCCTGCGAAGTTAAAAAAATGTTGCCAGAAGTCAAAAAGGTTTCTGGATACAAGAAACTAAAGGATTGTGTAAGATGTGTAAGCAGCAACTGAAAATTTGCCTCTGATAATTTTCCAAGAGTCTGGATAGTAATAAATGCTCTTGGAAATACTAGCAGAAGCCTCTAGACACAATCAAACTACCTAAAAGATAATAAGATCAATTACCAGCATCTGAAAAGGTAAAAAACTATCTGAAAATACATTTAGAAGCCAAAAAAGCCTCTGGAACCCGTCCAAGAATTTATTTATCTGAAAAAGCCTTTGAAATTATTACAAGAAGTTTCTGGATACAGTCCGGAAATGTGAAACCAAAAAAGCCCATTGTAATCTTTGAAGACTCACAAAGACATTTTAAAAATGCTACAGAAGCCTCTAGAAACAGTCCATCAACCTAAAAAATTGAAAAAGTCTTGGAAAATTCTTCCAGACGCCAAACAAGTCTTTGGAAACAAACCAAGAATCTGAAGAATAGAGTAAGATGTGTAAGCAGCAACTGAAAATTTATCAAAAGCCAAAAAAAGGGTCTGGGTAGTAAAAAATGCTCTTGGAAATACTAGCAGAAACCTCTAGACACAATCAAACTATCTAAAAGATAATAAGATGTGTATAAGCATCAATTACCAGCATCTGAAAAACTATCTGAAAATACTTTCAGAAGCCAAAAAAGCTTCTGGAACCCTTCCAAGAATCTATGTATCTGAAAAAGCCTTTGAAATTATTACAAATAAAAGTCCTGAAATGTGAAGCCAAAAAAAGCTTATCATAATCTTTGAAGAGTCTAAGAATTACAAAGACATTTTAGAAATGCTACCAGAAGGCTCTAGAAACCTCCCATCAAACTAAAAAATTGAAAAGTCTTCAAACAAGCCTCTGGAAACAATCCAAGAATCTGAAGGGTGGTGTAAGATGTGAAGGCACCAACTGAACATCTCTAAGAAAAAAAACAAAATCACCGAAAATGCTATCAAAAGCCAGAAATTACCTCTGGTAATTTTCTAACAGTAAAAAAAAACTAGAAGATAATGAAAAGTCTGTAAGCATCAACTGAAGGCGTTACCAACAACATCCTCGGAAATGCTATCAAAAGCCAGAAATAACCTCTTACTGTCAAGAAAAAAAGAAAAAAACTCTTGGAAGTATTACCAGAAGCTTCTAGAAACATTCCACCTACCTAAAAGATAATGAAAAGTATGTAAGCATCAACTGAAGGCATTACCAAGGTTTAAGAAATTAAAAAAGTCTTTGGAAATACCACCAGAAGCCGAAAAGAACCTCTGATAATTTTCCAAGAGCCTATGACGTAGAAAAGATTTTGGAAATGCTACCAGAAGCTTCTAAAAACAGTCCATCAACCTAAAAAATTGAAAAAGTTTTCGGAAATGCTGCCAGATGCCAAACAATCCAAGAATCTGAAGGATAGTGTAAAATGTGAAAGCTCCAACTTAACACCTCTAAGAAGATAAAACAAAATCCTCGGAAATGCTATCAAAAGCCAGACATAACCTCTAACTGTCAAGAAAAAAAGAAAAAACTCTTGGAAGTATTACCAGAAGCTTCTAGAAACATTCCACCTACCTAAAAGATAATGAAAAGTCTGTAAGCATCAAGTGAAGGCGTTACCAAGGTTTAAGAAATTAAAAAAGTCTTTATAAATACCACCAGAAGCCAAAAAGAACCTCTGATAATTTTCCAAGAGCCTATGATGTGGAAAAGCTTTTGGAAATGCTACCAGAAGCTTCTAAAAACAGTCCATCAACCTAAAAAATTTAAAAAGTTTTCAGAAATGATGCCAGATGTCAAACAATCCAAGAATCTGAATGATAGTGTAAGATGTGAAAGCTCCAACATAACACCTCTAAGAAGATAAAACAAAATCCTCGGAAATGCTATCAAAAGCCAGACATAACCTCTAACTGTCAAGAAAAAAAGAAAAAACTCTTGGAAGTATTACCAGAAGCTTCTAGAAACATTCCACCTACCTAAAAGATAATGAAAAGTCTGTAAGCATGAACTGAAAGCATTACCAAGGTTTAAGAAATTAAAAAAGTCTTTGGAAATGCCACCAGAAGCCGAAAAGAACCTCTGATAATTTTCCAAGAGCCTATGACGTAGAAAAGATTTTGGAAATGCTACCAGAAGCTTCTAAAAACAGTCCATCAACCTAAAAAATTGAAAAAGTTTTCGGAAATGCTGCCAGATGCCAAACAATCCAAGAATCTGAAGGATAGTGTAAAATGTGAAAGCTCCAACTTAACACCTCTAAGAAGATAAAACAAAATCCTCGGAAATGCTATCAAAAGCCAGACATAACCTCTAACTGTCAAGAAAAAAAGAAAAAACTCTTGGAAGTATTACCAGAAGCTTCTAGAAACATTCCACCTACCTAAAAGATAATGAAAAGTCTGTAAGCATGAACTGAAAGCATTACCAAGGTTTAAGAAATTAAAAAAGTCTTTGGAAATGCCACCAGAAGCCAAAAAGAGCCTCTGATAATTTTCCAAGAGCCTATGATGTGGAAAAGATTTTGGAAATGCTACCAGAAGCTTCTAAAAACAGTCCATCAACCTAAAAAATTGAAAAAGTTTTCAAAATGCTGCCAGATGCGAAACAATCCAAGAATCTGAAGGATAGTGTAAGATGTGAAAGCTCCAACTCAACACCTCTAAGAAGAACAAACAAAATCCTCGGAAATGCTATCAAAAGCCAGAAATAACCTCTAACTGTCAAGAAAAAAAGAAAAAACTCTTGGAAGTATTACCAGAAGCTTCTAGAAACATTCCACCTACCTAAAAGATAATGAAAAGTCTGTAAGCATCAACTGAAGGCGTTACCAAGGTTTAAGAAATTAAAAAAGTCTTTGGAAATGCCACCAGAAGCCAAAAAGAGCCTCTGATAATTTTCCAAGAGCCTATGATGTGGAAAAGATTTTGGAAATGCTACCAGAAGCTTCTAAAAACAGTCCATCAACCTAAAAAATTGAAAAAGTTTTCAAAATGCTGCCAGATGCCAAACAATCCAAGAATCTGAAGGATAGTGTAAGATGTGAAAGCTCCAACTCAACACCTCTAAGAAGAACAAACAAAATCCTCGTAAATGCTATCAAAAGCCAGAAATAACCTCTAACTGTCAAGAAAAAAAGAAAAAACTCTTGGAAGTATTACCAGAAGCTTCTAGAAACATTCCACCTACCTAAAAGATAATGAAAAGTCTGTAAGCATCAAGTGAAGGCGTTACCAAGGTTTAAGAAATTAAAAAAGTCTTTGGAAATACCACCAGAAGCCAAAAAGAACCTCTGATAATTTTCCAAGAGCCTATGATGTGGAAAAGCTTTTGGAAATGCTACCAGAAGCTTCTAAAAACAGTCCATCAACCTAAAAAATTTAAAAAGTTTTCAGAAATGATGCCAGATGTCAAACAATCCAAGAATCTGAATGATAGTGTAAGATGTGAAAGCTCCAACATAACACCTCTAAGAAGATAAAACAAAATCCTCGGAAATGCTATCAAAAGCCAGACATAACCTCTAACTGTCAAGAAAAAAAGAAAAAACTCTTGGAAGTATTACCAGAAGCTTCTAGAAACATTCCACCTACCTAAAAGATAATGAAAAGTCTGTAAGCATGAACTGAAAGCATTACCAAGGTTTAAGAAATTAAAAAAGTCTTTGGAAATGCCACCAGAAGCCAAAAAGAGCCTCTGATAATTTTCCAAGAGCCTATGATGTGGAAAAGATTTTGGAAATGCTACCAGAAGCTTCTAAAAACAGTCCATCAACCTAAAAAATTGAAAAAGTTTTCAAAATGCTGCCAGATGCCAAACAATCCAAGAATCTGAAGGATAGTGTAAGATGTGAAAGCTCCAACTCAACACCTCTAAGAAGAACAAACAAAATCCTCGGAAATGCTATCAAAAGCCAGAAATAACCTCTAACTGTCAAGAAAAAAAGAAAAAACTATTGGAAGTATTACCAGAAGCTTCTAGAAACATTCCACCTACCTAAAAGATAATGAAAAGTCTGTAAGCATCAACTGAAGGCGTTACCAAGGTTTAAGAAATTGAAAAAGTCTTTGGAAATGCCACCAGAAGCCAAAAAGAGCCTCTGATAATTTTCCAAGAGCCTATGATGTGGAAAAGCTCTTAGAAATGCTACCAGAACCTTCTAAAAACAGTCCATCAACCATGCGTTTTCATAACACTTTCCTACGTACCTATTTGGTTCTTAAACTTAAAAAGAAATAGGATTGATTGGTTTACAATGTTGAGGAGGCAAACTACTTCGATACACCGCTTCGTATATGATGACCCTAAATAATTTTTAAGAAGAAAAATGTATCAATTTTAATCTATATTTACTTACTGGTCTATCTTCCTCAAGTGTTGGTAATAAATCATCAGTAGAATGGGGACTAGGCGTAGGTGCCATTCTTATCGTGGAATTTGTACCAGAAAGTTTCGAAAATCTACGTTCTAATTCACGTTCCTCTTTCTCTTTTCGTTCTCTTTCGTATCTTCTTGCGCTATAACTGCGAATCGAACTGACACTGTGCACTGATGCAATGCTTGGTCTTCGCGATCCTAAGAAAAGAAAACAAATTCAATAACAAATGCTTTTTATAAATAAACGGATACAAATTTATTGATGACTGTTATAATGTTCTCTTAGAAACGCGTTTTTGATTGAAGCTACTACCAGTATTTTGAAATTGTTTTAAAGGTTATGTTAGTTAGTAAGCTTTGGATAACATAGTTTGGAGGGTAGCACAAGATGGCTTAGTGAAGATAGAGACTGTGAAGGTGGCTATGGATCTAGATAGATGGAAGTATAGGGCCTTAAAGAGTCATTGTTAGTGGAGTTACAAAATCGACATACTAAAAAGGAATCCGTTTAGCGAATGGTGGATCTTTCGTTTCTACCTAATCTTTCCAATGGATAGCAGCCAAAGATAAGTCAAATTGCAACTTCCTTGATGAAAATATATGAGTCAAAAGGGTAGCATAAGATGAAGCTGTGAAGGTGGCTATAGATCTCGGAAGATGAGAATATAGGGTCTTAAAGAGTCATTGTTGGTAGAGTCCTTTCCAAATGGAAGGGCTCTACGATGGAGGAGACACGCCACAGCGTCAATCTCCAAACCCCACATTGCACCACGTGGATTACACCTCCACACAACACTCACACTCACACCAGAAGGAAAAGACTATTTGGGTACGTTCAAGTTCCATGGATGGCAAGAAGAAGAAGCTATCCAACTTGCTACAAATCCACTGCGCAGTTCCCGGACAGTTCTAGAATGGTTCTTTGGTCTATAATCACTTGTGTGCTGTGTTCATTTGTGGCAATCTTTAAATAGTCATCAATCAAATTTGAATTCATTTATATTGAAATAATTGAGGATTAAATAAGACTTTTTTCACAATTTCGGCACATGCAACATGCATAGTTAAGAAACAAGAAAAAATTTAGATTGAAATTAGTTTAATATAAATTTTTAAATTAATTTTATTAAAATATGGATTCAATTTTCAATCAATATAATTTCTTGTTAGTGCTACACGAAACACAATAAAAACATGCAATATCTGTGTGTGTGGGGAAATACTTTAGGTGCATAATTTATTTAATAAATGTTGTTTATTTATTACTTCATAAGAATTTGTATTTTTAATAGAATAATATTCACATTTTTTAAAAATTTCATTCGTTATAAAAATTAAAAACTACTAGTTTGTCCTACAGGTCTAAAAGATAGGTGCGAATGTTTGTGGAGGCACTTTAAAGTCTCCAAAAATTGACTGTCTTCTTCAATCTTCTTCTGCAATCCAGTTCCTCACGTGTTTAACTATTTCAGGATCTCTGTCTTTTAATTTGCAGGTTGGATCTTTATTAAGTCCTGGTTTGCAGGTATACCTTGATAGGTCACAGTATTTTAGCTCTTCTGGTACTCTCTGTTCAATACAGATTCTATTGTCTTCTTAACCAGAGATACTGTTGCTTGTGCTGTCTTCAGATTCAGGCTGTCATTCTGCTCCGGGACTGTCAACAGGTCACTATAAGCAATCGGTTTGATGAAACTTATCTTCACAGTAGAAGGCCGACTAGATATCCATTTTTATCCTGAAGAAATCGGGCTGCATGATTTGAGTGGTTTTAAGAATATCAAAACAGGAATTTAAATCATTGAGTTACAGTTTTATTTACCAACGAATCCATATTTAAATTCCAAAAAGTGACTTGTCTTTTGCAATCCAGTTCTTCACGTGTTTAACTGGTTCTCTGCCACATAAATTGCAGGCTGGATCTACATTAAACAGTCATATGGTTTGCATGTATCCCTTGATAGGTATATGATCTATACGTGATCCTATAACGACTCGTAGCAGATCTGCTGGTTTTATTCAGTATCTTAGCTCTTCTGGCACTGGCACTCTCTGTTCAATACATATTCTACTGTCTGCTTAACCAGACTCCTACTGTTGCTTGTGCTGTCTACGAATTCAGCCTTTCATTCGGCCCCGGGACTGTCACCAAGTCACTATAAGCAATCGACTCGATGATACTTATCTTCACAGTAGAAGGCCACCTAGATATCCCTGTTTATCCAGAAGGAATCGGGCTGCATGATTTGAGTGATCTTAATAATATCAAAACAGAAATTTAAATGATTGAGTAACAGTTTTATTTACCAGCGAATCCATATTTGAATTCCAAAATATGACTGTCTTTTACAATCCAGTTCACCATGTGTTTAACTGGTTCTCTGTCGCATAATCTGCAGGTTGGATCTTCATTAAACAGTCCTATGGTTTGCAGGTATCCCTTGATAGGTCTGCTTAACCAAAGATGTCTTCCTACTATCGGCTCGATAAAACTTATCTTAAAAGTAGAAGGTCGCATAGATATCCATCTATATCCAGAACGAATCGGGCTTCAACTGCGCCACCTTAAGGTGTCATCATAGTACTTATTTAAATAGGAATTTTTCGTTTGAATAAATGAAATATCAACTGCGACACCTTACGGTGGCGCAGTAGTACTTAATTAAGACTTACTTGTTTAAATATATGTAATATCAATTGCGTCACCTTAAGGTAATATCATAGTAGTTAATTAAATAAGAAATTCCCGTTTGAATATATGAAATATCAACTGCAGCACCTTACGGTGGCGTCATAGTACTTGATTAAGAATTGCTGAAAATGAACTGAGAGCAGTAGTTGTAGATATAATGTTTCATCCATTCTTAAGTATAGTTATGGTAGTCTTCTTCCTCTTTTCTCAACTTACGTTATACCTTTAAGTAACCACTTTTTACTCCATATTTTTCGACTTTTGCAAGATTAATACCAGACAACCCACAATCGTAAAGGACTGCAAGTTAGGACGAGTGGGGAAGACGTGGGAAAGTAAGGAGTTCCACAATCTGGAGACCTTGGGGATAAAGGAACGATCGAATCGATCCGTTCTCGATGTCTGGCACTGAACAATATAAGGGTTGGCACTTCGCGTTGCTCTGGCTTGTCTGGCAAGTGGAGGCATTATAGAGAGGAGCTCTTCTGCGCATAATCCGTTTAAGAATCGGTAAAACAGGAAGAGATCAGATACTGCTCTTCGATGGGACAATGGAAGTAGGTTTTTGATGATGGTGTCGTTTATTAGTTGAACTTCTCTTCCATGTATTGCATCAAGAACTCTGAGCCTTGATGGAGCCGCCGATCCCCATACGTGTGAGCAGTAGTCAAGATTAGGTATTTGGGCTTTGTAAAGAGTAGCTAAGTTGGATGGAGAGAAATATTTCCTGCTGTAGTTGCTATGGAGGCAATATGTTCGTTCCAGAGTAAGTCTAGGTAGATCGTTATACCAAACAGCGTAATGGAGTTGCTTGTTATTAGAATCTAATCGTTCATTGTGATGGATGAGTCGTATGTTTGCCTCTTGTTGGATAAACAACATATCTTTGTTTTGAAAGCGTTAAGATTAACAAGATTGTTTCTTCCCCACTCGTCTACAATTCTTAAATCTTGATTAAGAGAAACCGTCAACACTTGAGGGAGTAAATCGCTGTTATTCACCGCTACGTATATAACCGGCCTTAGTCTTGATGGTCCCTCTGTCGTCCGGATTATCAGGGCCGTATTGAACGTAGTTTAAGTAACATCCATTAAATAAATATTGTTCCTAAAGTATTATAGAGTGGTGTATTTTTAATATTTTTTTTATTGATTTATGATTTATTTACTTTTTTAATGATACTACATACCCTGAGTGATTTGCTGTAATAAAATAATTAAACCAATTGCCATCCCTAAAAGCTTTATTTTTTTAAATTACAACAGTAGAAAGGGAGCCACTTCAGGACACTTTGACCTTTGACCTTTGACCTTTGAACCCTTGCCAGCCACCCGGGCTACCCCACCACTACACCCTTGCAGCAGGGTGCCAACTTCATATAGGTAAGAAAGGGACCTTGCTATGCTTTCAGCGAAGCAGTTTCGGCGACCCCCACTCCTCCTACCTTCTCTCTTCTAGAGAGTAATTAGGTCACGTGACAAAGACAATTTAAAAGAACAATATCAGTTTTAGGAGATTTATGTATCAGATTATTTAAATAATATATAAAAATTGTTAAAAATTATGATTACCTTATTATGCGCCAACTTCAGACAGGCGTTAACTTCAGAACCCTTGAATTGTAATAATGACTCACCAGGTTCGGTTGGATTTCTTAATATTAGGTAATAGGAGTAGGATATTTGCTCATCTTAGTTAATTATCCAGCAAAGACCACGTGGAGGTGTGAGCAACCTTTGCCTGGAGAGGATAGGTAAGCAGGAAGAATAGGGAAGGTCAAACAGCAGCGGCTCTTTAATAGGTAACAATTTCCTCTGATCATGCTCATAAGAACATACTGAAAACGCTATACGTACTTAACTTAATAGGTTACAGCGAACTTTGTAGATTCGTCTTACCGAAACCCTAAGTTTATAGTACTTCTCCCTTCGTAAAGGTAACTGGGTTTCGGTAAGACGAATCTACAAAGTTCGCTGTAACCTATTAAGTTAAGTACGTATAGCGTTTTCAGTATGTTCTTATGAGCATGATCAGAGGAAATTGTTACCTATTAAAGAGCCGCTGCTGTTTGACCTTCCCTATTCTTCCTGCTTACCTATCCTCTCCAGGCAAAGGTTGCTCACACCTCCACGTGGTCTTTGCTGGATAATTAACTAAGATGAGCAAATATCCTACTCCTATTACCTAATATTAAGAAATCCAACCGAACCTGGTGAGTCATTATTACAATTCAAGGGTTCTGAAGTTAACGCCTGTCTGAAGTTGGCGCATAATAAGGTAATCATAATTTTTAACAATTTTTATATATTATTTAAATAATCTGATACATAAATCTCGTAAAACTGATATTGTTCTTTTAAATGTCTTTGTCACGTGACCTAATTACTCTCTAGAAGAGAGAAGGTAGGAGGAGTGGGGGTCGCCGAAACTGCTTCGCTGAAAGCATAGCAAGGTCCCTTTCTTACCTGTATGAAGTTGGCACCCTGCTGCAAGGGTGTAGTGGTGGGGTAGCCCGGGTGGCTGGCAAGGGTTCAAAGGTCAAAGGTCAAAGGTCAAAGTGTCCTGAAGTGGCTCCCTTTCTACTTACAACCGGGTGAGAAAAACTAAATAGTTGCGGTTTGACTACTTGTGTATATAAATACAGAGTGGTCGGGTTATACTTTGTAATAAAATAAATTTTAATGATAATTTATTAAATTACAATGTACTATATACTATCTAACACAATGCATAGGTAATAAAAAATGGATATTAAAAATTATAAAAAGCCATTTTCACCTCTGCCATCTTGCATAGTTCTCCTTGCTGCAATTATTTTTTTTTAATACACATAAAGATCTACTCGTTACAAAAAAAAAGATAATTAGTATTTTTAAAATTTTATTATACTGGCACCTGTCACGGTTTGTTGTGTAATGTAAAATCTATCCTAACATTAAATTAACAAATAACATTTTTTAAATAAATCTAAAAAGAACAAAATACGAATTTAAATTAAACAAAGAAATCGAGTTTCCTTTTCGGGAAATAGTATTTATTATAAAATCCTAAACTTTATTTTTTCCTTTTAGATTTCTTTAATTTGAAATTAACTTATAAAAAAAATGGAAAATAAAATACCGGTAAACTTGGTATCTATAATGCAATCACGATGATCAATAGATGGGGTTTTGTGACAGTAGGAGAGCAGCAAGATGGCGGCGGCACGGGCCGCACCTGCTCGTGAATAGACGCCGACAGTGGCCCCGGAACGGAACCCTGGGGCACTGCTGGAGCGTCGCGATGGCATGCTAGTGTAAGTGCGTTGACTCGAGGCACGAGATGTGGAACTGCGTTCGAGGATTGGCAATGGTAACGACCCTAAAAATCATTCCATTCTATTCATTTTTTTTAAATAGAAATTAGATAAATTATTACATTAAAAAAATTTTTTTGTTATAAAACCTTTCATTATGTTATTAATAAAGGGTTTTTAAATATTATTCAATATTACAAACTAATACAATTCCAATTTTTTAAAACAGAAATATTATTAATATTAAATATTGAATGGAGGTGGCTTTTACTTGATGAATATCCATGTTAACGATTAAATCATACGAGTACTTTTCGATATTCACTTTTATTTCACAAACTTTCGAAAGTTTTTGAAATAAAAGTGAATATCGAAAAGTACTCGAGTCATTTAATCGAATATTAATTAGATACAAAAAATCCAGTCAAACATATATGATAAATGATAAAAAAATTCGTACCTGGATCACTGTTAAACATTATTGGAGGAGGCAAATTAGCATTTCCAAAGCGATGTCGATTATGACGTGTTCCGTATAAATTTTGATTAAAAAGATGAAGTACAAAACAAATAAGACCAGTTAAAATTGCAATGCCGGACAAAACTCCTGCAAATGTTGAGAAATTTGATGTTACAACAACGACATCTGAAACAAATACCCCAAATGTTATTCAAGTTCAAAAATAATAATTTTTTTAATTTTTAAGCAAATTAGTTTAAGATATCTGTCATGGGATTTTTAAAGTTTAAAAATTACTAGCTGACCTGGTGGACTTCCCCTAACACCGATATCAACTGCGCCACCTTACGCTGTGATCATAGGACTTAATTGAATAAGAATAATTCGTTTGAGTACATGAAATATCAACTGCGCCACCTTACGGTGGCGTCTTAGTACTTAATTAAGATTTGTTCGTTCAAATATATAAAATAGTAACTGCGCCAACTTACGGTGTCGTCATAGTACTAAATTGAATAAGAATTGACCATTTGAACACATGAAGTATCAACTGTACGACTTTAGGGTGGCGTCATAGTACTTAATTAAGATTTGCTCGTTCAAATATATGAAATATCAACTGCGTCACCTTACGTTGTGGTAATAGGACTTAATTGAATAAGAATTACTGGCTTGAATACATAAAATACCAACTGCGCCATCTTATGGTGGCGTCATAGTACTTAATTAAGATTTGTTCGTTCAAATATATAAAATAGTAACTGCGCCAACTCACGGTGTCGTCTTAGTACTAAATTGAATAAGAATTGACCATTTGAACATATGAAGTATCAACTGTACGACTTTAGGGTGGCGTCATAGTACTTAATTAAGATTTGCTCGTTCAAATATATGAAATATCAACTGCGTCACCTTACGTTGTGGTAATAGGACTTAATTGAATAAGAATTACTGGCTTGAATACATAAAATACCAACTGCGCCATCTTATGGTGGCGTCATAGTACTTAATTAAGATTTGTTCGTTCAAATATATAAAATAGTAACTGCGCCAACTTACGGTGTCGTCATAGTACTAAATTGAATAAGAATTGACCATTTGAACATATGAAGTATCAACTGTACGACTTTAGGGTGGCGTCATAGTACTTAATTAAGATTTGCTCGTTCAAATATATGAAATATCAACTGCGTCACCTTACGTTGTGGTAATAGGACTTAATTGAATAAGAATTACTGGCTTGAATACATAAAATACCAACTGCGCCATCTTATGGTGGCGTCATAGTACTTAATTAAGATTTGTTCGTTCAAATATATAAAATAGTAACTGCGCCAACTTACGGTGTCGTCATAGTACTAAATTGAATAAGAATTGACCATTTGAACATATGAAGTATCAACTGTACGACTTTAGGGTGGCGTCATAGTACTTAATTAAGATTTGCTCGTTCAAATATATGAAATATCAACTGCGTCACCTTACGTTGTGGTAATAGGACTTAATTGAATAAGAATTACTGGCTTGAATACATAAAATACCAACTGCGCCATCTTATGGTGGCGTCATAGTACTTAATTAAGATTTGTTCGTTCAAATATATAAAATAGTAACTGCGCCAACTTACGGTGTCGTCATAGTACTAAATTGAATAAGAATTGACCATTTGAACACATGAAGTATCAACTGTACGACTTTAGGGTGGCGTCATAGTACTTAATTAAGATTTGCTCGTTCAAATATATGAAATATCAACTGCGTCACCTTACGTTGTGGTAATAGGACTTAATTGAATAAGAATTACTGGCTTGAATACATAAAATACCAACTGCGCCATCTTATGGTGGCGTCATAGTACTTAATTAAGATTTGTTCGTTCAAATATATAAAATAGTAACTGCGCCAACTCACGGTGTCGTCATAGTACTAAATTGAATAAGAATTGACCATTTGAACATATGAAGTATCAACTGTACGACTTTAGGGTGGCGTCATAGTACTTAATTAAGATTTGCTCGTACAAATATATGAAATATCAACTGCGTCACCTTACGTTGTGGTAATAGGACTTAATTGAATAAGAATTACTGGCTTGAATACATAAAATACCAACTGCGCCATCTTATGGTGGCGTCATAGTACTTAATTAAGATTTGTTCTTTCAAATATATAAAATAGTAACTGCGCCAACTTACGGTGTCGTCATAGTACTAAATTGAATAAGAATTGACCATTTGAACATATGAAGTATCAACTGTACGACTTTAGGGTGGCGTCATAGTACTTAATTAAGATTTGCTCGTTCAAATATATGAAATATCAACTGCGTCACCTTACGTTGTGGTAATAGGACTTAATTGAATAAGAATTACTGGCTTGAATACATAAAATACCAACTGCGCCATCTTATGGTGGCGTCATAGTACTTAATTAAGATTTGTTCGTTCAAATATATAAAATAGTAACTGCGCCAACTCACGGTGTCGTCTTAGTACTAAATTGAATAAGAATTGACCATTTGAACATATGAAGTATCAACTGTACGACTTTAGGGTGGCGTCATAGTACTTAATTAAGATTTGCTCGTTCAAATATATGAAATATCAACTGCGTCACCTTACGTTGTGGTAATAGGACTTAATTGAATAAGAATTACTGGCTTGAATACATAAAATACCAACTGCGCCATCTTATGGTGGCGTCATAGTACTTAATTAAGATTTGTTCGTTCAAATATATAAAATAGTAACTGCGCCAACTTACGGTGTCGTCATAGTACTAAATTGAATAAGAATTGACCATTTGAACATATGAAGTATCAACTGTACGACTTTAGGGTGGCGTCATAGTACTTAATTAAGATTTGCTCGTTCAAATATATGAAATATCAACTGCGTCACCTTACGTTGTGGTAATAGGACTTAATTGAATAAGAATTACTGGCTTGAATACATAAAATACCAACTGCGCCATCTTATGGTGGCGTCATAGTACTTAATTAAGATTTGTTCGTTCAAATATATAAAATAGTAACTGCGCCAACTTACGGTGTCGTCATAGTACTAAATTGAATAAGAATTGACCATTTGAACATATGAAGTATCAACTGTACGACTTTAGGGTGGCGTCATAGTACTTAATTAAGATTTGCTCGTTCAAATATATGAAATATCAACTGCGTCACCTTACGTTGTGGTAATAGGACTTAATTGAATAAGAATTACTGGCTTGAATACATAAAATACCAACTGCGCCATCTTATGGTGGCGTCATAGTACTTAATTAAGATTTGTTCGTTCAAATATATAAAATAGTAACTGCGCCAACTTACGGTGTCGTCATAGTACTAAATTGAATAAGAATTGACCATTTGAACACATGAAGTATCAACTGTACGACTTTAGGGTGGCGTCATAGTACTTAATTAAGATTTGCTCGTTCAAATATATGAAATATCAACTGCGTCACCTTACGTTGTGGTAATAGGACTTAATTGAATAAGAATTACTGGCTTGAATACATAAAATACCAACTGCGCCATCTTATGGTGGCGTCATAGTACTTAATTAAGATTTGTTCGTTCAAATATATAAAATAGTAACTGCGCCAACTCACGGTGTCGTCATAGTACTAAATTGAATAAGAATTGACCATTTGAACATATGAAGTATCAACTGTACGACTTTAGGGTGGCGTCATAGTACTTAATTAAGATTTGCTCGTACAAATATATGAAATATCAACTGCGTCACCTTACGTTGTGGTAATAGGACTTAATTGAATAAGAATTACTGGCTTGAATACATAAAATACCAACTGCGCCATCTTATGGTGGCGTCATAGTACTTAATTAAGATTTGTTCTTTCAAATATATAAAATAGTAACTGCGCCAACTTACGGTGTCGTCATAGTACTAAATTGAATAAGAATTGACCATTTGAACATATGAAGTATCAACTGTACGACTTTAGGGTGGCGTCATAGTACTTAATTAAGATTTGCTCGTTCAAATATATGAAATATCAACTGCGTCACCTTACGTTGTGGTAATAGGACTTAATTGAATAAGAATTACTGGCTTGAATACATAAAATACCAACTGCGCCATCTTATGGTGGCGTCATAGTACTTAATTAAGATTTGTTCGTTCAAATATATAAAATAGTAACTGCGCCAACTTACGGTGTCGTCATAGTACTAAATTGAATAAGAATTGACCATTTGAACATATGAAGTATCAACTGTACGACTTTAGGGTGGCGTCATAGTACTTAATTAAGATTTGCTCGTTCAAATATATGAAATATCAACTGCGTCACCTTACGTTGTGGTAATAGGACTTAATTGAATAAGAATTACTGGCTTGAATACATAAAATACCAACTGCGCCATCTTATGGTGGCGTCATAGTACTTAATTAAGATTTGTTCGTTCAAATATATAAAATAGTAACTGCGCCAACTTACGGTGTCGTCATAGTACTAAATTGAATAAGAATTGACCATTTGAACACATGAAGTATCAACTGTACGACTTTAGGGTGGCGTCATAGTACTTAATTAAGATTTGCTCGTTCAAATATATGAAATATCAACTGCGTCACCTTACGTTGTGGTAATAGGACTTAATTGAATAAGAATTACTGGCTTGAATACATAAAATACCAACTGCGCCATCTTATGGTGGCGTCATAGTACTTAATTAAGATTTGTTCGTTCAAATATATAAAATAGTAACTGCGCCAACTCACGGTGTCGTCATAGTACTAAATTGAATAAGAATTGACCATTTGAACATATGAAGTATCAACTGTACGACTTTAGGGTGGCGTCATAGTACTTAATTAAGATTTGCTCGTTCAAATATATGAAATATCAACTGCGTCACCTTACGTTGTGGTAATAGGACTTAATTGAATAAGAATTACTGGCTTGAATACATAAAATACCAACTGCGCCATCTTATGGTGGCGTCATAGTACTTAATTAAGATTTGTTCGTTCAAATATATAAAATAGTAACTGCGCCAACTTACGGTGTCGTCATAGTACTAAATTGAATAAGAATTGACCATTTGAACATATGAAGTATCAACTGTACGACTTTAGGGTGGCGTCATAGTACTTAATTAAGATTTGCTCGTTCAAATATATGAAATATCAACTGCGTCACCTTACGTTGTGGTAATAGGACTTAATTGAATAAGAATTACTGGCTTGAATACATAAAATACCAACTGCGCCATCTTATGGTGGCGTCATAGTACTTAATTAAGATTTGTTCGTTCAAATATATAAAATAGTAACTGCGCCAACTTACGGTGTCGTCATAGTACTAAATTGAATAAGAATTGACCATTTGAACACATGAAGTATCAACTGTACGACTTTAGGGTGGCGTCATAGTACTTAATTAAGATTTGCTCGTTCAAATATATGAAATATCAACTGCGTCACCTTACGTTGTGGTAATAGGACTTAATTGAATAAGAATTACTGGCTTGAATACATAAAATACCAACTGCGCCATCTTATGGTGGCGTCATAGTACTTAATTAAGATTTGTTCGTTCAAATATATAAAATAGTAACTGCGCCAACTCACGGTGTCGTCATAGTACTAAATTGAATAAGAATTGACCATTTGAACATATGAAGTATCAACTGTACGACTTTAGGGTGGCGTCATAGTACTTAATTAAGATTTGCTCGTTCAAATATATGAAATATCAACTGCGTCACCTTACGTTGTGGTAATAGGACTTAATTGAATAAGAATTACTGGCTTGAATACATAAAATACCAACTGCGCCATCTTATGGTGGCGTCATAGTACTTAATTAAGATTTGTTCGTTCAAATATATAAAATAGTAACTGCGCCAACTTACGGTGTCGTCATAGTACTAAATTGAATAAGAATTGACCATTTGAACATATGAAGTATCAACTGTACGACTTTAGGGTGGCGTCATAGTACTTAATTAAGATTTGCTCGTTCAAATATATGAAATATCAACTGCGTCACCTTACGTTGTGGTAATAGGACTTAATTGAATAAGAATTATTCGTTTGAGTACATGAAATATCAACTGCGCCACCTTACGGTGGCGTCTTAGTACTTAATTAAGATTTGCTCGTTCAAATATATAAAATAGTAACTGCGCCAACTTACGGTGTCGTCATAGTACTAAATTGAATAAGAATTGACCATTTGAACACATGAAGTATCAACTGTACGACTTTAGGGTGGCGTCATAGTACTTAATTAAGATTTGCTCATTCAAATATATGAAATATCAACTGCGTCACCTTACGTTGTGGTAATAGGACTTAATTGAATAAGAATTATTCGTTTGAGTACATGAAATATCAACTGCGCCACCTTACGGTGGCGTCTTAGTACTTAATTAAGATTTGCTCGTTCAAATATATAAAATAGTAACTGCGCCAACTTACGGTGTCGTCATAGTACTAAATTGAATAAGAATTGACCATTTGAACACATGAAGTATCAACTGTACGACTTTAGGGTGGCGTCATAGTACTTAATTAAGATTTGCTCGTTCAAATATATGAAATATCAACTGCGTCACCTTACGTTGTGGTAATAGGACTTAATTGAATAAGAATTACTGGCTTGAATACATAAAATACCAACTGCGCCATCTTATGGTGGCGTCATAGTACTTAATTAAGATTTGTTCGTTCAAATATATAAAATATCAACTGTGCCACCTTACAGTGTCGTCATATTACTTAATTGGATAAGAGTTAATCATTTGAATAGGTATATAAAATATCAACACCGCCACCTGACGGCCTCTAAACATTTCCTACGAATGCGTATACAACATTATTCACATCATTTGGACATGAAAAAGCTATCCGCACGTTGGGTGCCACCAAATGTGAAAACGTGTGACCACTTCGGAGACGCTTTTGGTGACGATACGGCGCGATCCGAAGGATTTTTTTGTCGCAGATTTATCACCGGTGACGAAATTTGGATGCTTTTTTACACACCGGAAACCAAAGAAGAGTCGAAACAGTAGCACAAACGCGGCGAAGGCTTGCCGAAGAATGCAAAAAGTGCACATTCGGCCAGCAAAGTTAATGGCTACTGTTTTCTGGGATGCGAAGGGCAACAAAAATCACAATTTATAAAAAAGTTATACGACCTAACCGTCATGTATGCTAGTGAAATCTGGACGCTTACAAAAGAAAACGAAAGGAGACTAAGAATCTTTGAGAGAAAAGTGCTACGCAATATATTTGGACCGCTAGAAATCCCACTAACAGAACAGTACCGAAGAAGAACCAAACAAGAAATAACGAAACTATATGAAGATCCAGACATCGTGAAGAAGATAAAAGCGAAGAGATTGCAATGGGCGGGTCATGTACAGAGTCAAATGGAAGAACGAATGTTAAAGAGAGCCTGGGAAAGAGTACCAGTTGGACGAAGACCCCTAGGACGCCCTATAATGAGGTGGCGAGATAACATACAAGCAGACCTAAAAAGTATGGGGATTGAATATGATCTAACCCTAATGAAACATAGACGACGACGGAGGCAAATAGTACAGTCGGCCAAGACCCACTCCGGGTTGTAGATCCAAGCAATAAGTAATTAAGAAGGGCATCATCCACATCGACTACTTGGAAAAAGGAAAAACAATCAATGGCTAGATCGATTCGATGCCGAATTGCGTTGAAAACGCCCCGGTTTGACACGCAAAAAAGTGCTCTTTCACAAAGACAACGCACCGGCTCACCGATTGACCGTCTCCATGGCAAAATTACACGAATTGGGATATGAATTGATTCTGTATTCCCCAGATCTTGCCACCAGCGACTTTTTCCTGTTTCCAAACCTAAAAAATTGGCTCGGAGGACACCGTTTCGCATCAAACGATGAAGTCGTCGCTGGAACTTTGGCCTATTTTGAAGAGCTCGAGCAAAAGTACTATTCGGATGGGATAAAAAAATTGGAACATCGTCTTACTAAGTGTTCAAAGGCTAGTTTTACATCAATCCACCCTCGTAGATATGACCCATTTTACTTTACAGCCTTAAAACATGGTCTCTCATGGTAAGAACCTTGAAGCATTTGAGATGTGGATTCTTCGCAGACTTTTACACGTGCCATGGACCGCACTTACCACGAACGAAGAAGTTTTGAGAGCTGCACGCCAAGAACGGGAACTACTGAACATCGTTAAAGAAAGAAAAATTTTCTACCTTGCCCATATTCTTAGAGGAAGTAAATATCACATTCTCAAATATATTTTGCTAGAGAAAATAGAGGGTCGTCGCGGTCAAGAAAGAAAGAAACATTCCTGGCTGAGAAATACAAGAGACTGGTGTAACATTAGAGACGTAGCCATCATATTTCGAAGAGCCGAAAATCGCACTCTGCATATGATCTGAAGAGTACAGACAAAAGCCAATGCGTGCCTAAGCGCAAGGCACAAACAGAAGAAGAAGAATAAACCAATGGTGTAACGACATTTTTCGTTAATAACTATTTTCCCTGTATCCTTGAGTGAACCAAAAACCACCCAGAGGTTCCTACAAATCTGCTCTACAAGCTGGTCATCGTTTACTGTACAGAATTTTTTCACCTAAGTCCCCTGGACTATAAAGGAAGCAGTTGAAACCCCGCTAGCGACAGAATTATTTACTTTTTGTTAATATGTATAATAAGCAGATAAAGTCAAAATGATTTTTGCAAATTGAACATTTAATCATATCAGGTAAATTCCTTGACTTTTAACCTTTCAACTTAATAACATTCTCTTATCTACTAAATATTACAATATATCATAAATTTAATTAGTAAAATTGATCGAAATTTTATTAATTTAATAAATTATTGTAAATATAAATTTTTATTATTAAATTTTAAAATTGGATTTACAAGTAAAACACAACAAAAATAGATTAGCAAAAATGTAATACAATATTTACCTTCGGCACAAAATGTTCTTTTCGAAGGTTTCTGAAGAGATACGGAATGGTAACCATTCTCACATAAGCAAACAGCATTGTGGTGAACTTGAATACAGGAAGCATGCTGATCGGTGTATTGGCAAGTTTCTTTGTAATAGCATTGTTCTCCCAGTCGTTTTGCTAAAAAAAATCATTAAAAATACTTATTAACCAAGAAAAATGTTTTAGCACAACATTTATTAGCTTTAACTTGACATAGAAACGTTTATAGAACAATAGTAGAATGTGAAAGAAATACCAAAAAATGGAAGATTTCCTGCGCAGAGGCCAGAGAGATTGGTGAGAGGAGAAGTACAAAAAAGTTTGGAATGTAAACAAGGAAACTGGCCCGATAATACAGATCTTTGTAAAATATGCGCTCTTTGGTTACAACAAGGTTATTTCTTATTCTTCTTTTTCCCATAATAGAAGCTAGTCCTGTTTTAATCCATTTTAGCCTCTTAGAGCTCTTTCTCTGACATTGAGCTCCAATTTTCGTACCATCTTTTGGATGGTCTGGCTACCGGTCTTCACGTATTTGGTTTTTGCTACTTTGCCCACTTTGCCCATCTTTCTTCTGGCATCCTTTCTATTCTACATGGTCTCTCCAACACCGCTTGCTTCTTCTAACTCATCTTACCACATCTTGATGCCCTGGATCTTTATTTGATCCCTGAGGTTTACACCCTTGATGGTTCTTAATATTTTCATTTTGATGGTTCTCATTATTCTTTTCGTTTTTGATGGTTCAGCTCTGGTTTAGTATAGGCCTTACGCATGTTTTGTATATTCTCATCTTGCTCTTTGCAGTCATCATTTTGTTTCGCCATATGATTTTTTTTTTTATTGTCAAGCACAAGCACTGCAGGAAAAATCCTTTAAGGCGCTCTGAGAGCGGTGCGTGAGCGAAGAAAGCGATTTACGTTGTTCTTGAATCGTTGAAGGTTATATTCGGTGGGAAATACGGCCTCAGAAAGGCCGTTCCACAAAGAGGATGTCCTCCAGAAGAAAGAGTTCTTAAACAATGATGTTCGAGGAGTATTAAGTTGAACCACATAGGGATGGGCGGAAGTGGTTTGTCGTGTATTTCTGCTATGAATTGCTCTAGGTGGAATCAAGCGGGCAATGTCAGTAGAACACTTGCCATGGAAATATTTGTAAAAGAGGGTCAAATCACCAACCTGTCTTCGATGTTCTAAGCTGTCGAGGTTCTTGGTTAGCTCGTGGTCACCGATCAGGCGAATGGCTCTCCTTTGGATGGAATCCAACAACCGAAGGGTATGCTTCGGTGCAGAACTCCAGACATGAGAGCAGTATTCCAGTGATGGTCGAATCTGGGCTTTGTAGAGTGTCAAAAGTTGTTGTGGTGTATACAGCTTTTTGGTACGGAAAAGTACACCGAGTTTCTGAGAAGCTGTCCTGGCGATTGTTACCACGTGATTATGCCAAGACATATCTCCTCCCAGATTGACACCCAGTAAGTTAATAGACGAAGCCAGTGGAATTGCATGTCCTGCCATGACTATATCTGGTTCTGCAATGTTAACCTTCTTAGAGAAAACTGCTGCCTGGGTATTTTTAGCGTTAAATTCGACTTGGTTACTGTCACCCCAAGACAAAATTTCTTCCAGGTCTTTATTGAGTCGTGATACTTCATGCTGTCTGCGAAGATGTGCGTCAGCAGCCGATGTTCGAGAATTCAAAGTAAACGATGAGATAAGTGTGCTGTCGTCAGCAAAGCTATAAATTGGATTTTCTGTCTTCGCTAGAAGGTCGTTAATGTATAGTAAGAAGAGGGTTGGGGATAATATGGACCCTTGAGGAACACCAGCATTGATGGTAAAGGTGTCCGAGAGAAACCCGTCAATCGCCACTTGCAGAGAACGGTCCTGAAGAAAGCTAGAAAGCCATGAACAGAATCGATCGGGCATACCGTAGGATCGCAGTTTACTTAGGAGCCCCTCGTGCCAGACACGATCAAATGCTTTAGAAATGTCTAGTGCAATAGCCCGGGACTCCCCATGATGTTCGACTGCGTTGCTCCAAAGATGGGTGACATATGCTAGGAGGTCTCCTGTTGATCTGGACTTACGAAAGCCGTACTGATGGTCGCTGATAATATTAAGGCCCTCTAGGTACTTTAGAAGTTGTTGGTTAATAGCTTTCTCCATCACTTTTGATATAACTGAAAGCAATGCGACAGGTCGATAGTTGTTTGGCATGGTTTTCTTGCCTTTCTTTGGTATAGGCTGAACTCTTGCCTTTTTCCAGCAAGATGGAAATATTCCTTTTTTGTAGGATAGGTTAAAAAGTCTACAAAATATTGGTGTTAGCTCATCAGCGCATTCCTTGAGCACTTTAATAGGAATTTCATCTGGACCAGAAGCCTTCCTGACATCGAGCCCTTTAAGAATTCGTTTGACAGGACGCTGACGGAATACGATATCAGTCATTTCCGATTGAACTGCTGGAATGTTTGGTGGTGTTTTTCCCTGAAAGTCTACGTTGGAATGAGAAGAAAATAGTTCTGCCAGTAAGTTCGGTTCATCTCCGGCTGTGGTTGCTATTGTGCCGTCGGAACGTGTTAGAGGTGGAATATTTGATTTGGTAAAATTTTGACTGACGGCCTTAGCGACTGACCAAAAAGACCTAGATCCGTTAGGACTGGCAAGAAGTTTGTTTTTGATCCTCGTGTTATGCGTCTCTTTGCTTTGATCTATCGTTTGCTTACACTGGTTTCGAGCGGTAACAAGGGTGGTGCGATTCTCAGCCGTTGGATTTTTACGCCACTGTCGGTAAGCTAGATTTTTAGATCTGACTGCGCGCTCGCAGTTTTTGCTAAACCAGGGCTTGCCGTTAGAAGGGCGCTTATTGGAATAAGGAATAAAGGCTTCCATGCCAGTTAGAATGACATCGGAGACCTCTTGAGCACAAACGGATGGATCATCAGAAGAAAAGCACACGTTCAGCCAAGGAAAAGTGTGAAAATGGTTCTTCAGGTCTTCCCACCTGGCTGATCTGTAATGCCAAATCTTGCGAGGTTTAGGAGGCTGCTCAGAACAAATTGGTAGCTCGCTTAGTGTTGAAATAAGTTTGTGATCGGAAGATCCTAGCGGAGACTGAACGGAGATAGTGTATAGGTCTGGGTTTGATGTCAAAAAAAGATCCAACAGACTAGCAAAATCACCATCTCGGTCTGGTATCCGCGTTGGTTCTTCTACGAGTTGAGTTAAGCCAGAACTGATCGCGAATGATTCTGCCTCACGGCCTTGTTCATCGTTGGTATTTGAGTATTTAAGCCAGTTGACATTATGGACGTTAAAGTCTCCAAAGATAGCGACTTCGGCATTTGGATGGTTGGTTTGCAAGAAGTCGATTGTGTTGGCTAGTGATGAGAAAAGAGCTCTGTATTGGGTGTCGCTTGGAGGACGGTAAAGGCAGCAGATAAACTTGGTGATTTTCTGCGTAGATATTTTAAACCACATTACATCAAACCCTGTCGGTTCAAGTGTTTCCTCTCGTTGGCAGCAAAGATCATCTCGGATAAAGAGACATACCCCAAAGTTGCGTCTAAATCGGCAATGAAAATCGTATCCAGGGTATAAATAGCTGACGGTATTTGTTGACGATCTGACCTTTGTCTCGGTCAGTGCGAGCACATGAGGCTTGGAAGATTGTAAGTGCTGGTGGACTGAATTTATGTTGGTGTTAAGCCCTCTGATGTTGCAGAAATCAATTTTGAAGTTGCTGTTTTTGGGTCTGTTAGCAACTGCAGGTGCCACACTATTTCTCCGTTGAGTGTTGTTAGGGGAACCCAGTGTATTGTAGGAGATAGTGGAAGTTCGATTAATATCGCTTGATGAGGCCACAGGACTAGCCCCCACCCGGAGATCCGATCGGGGGGCGAGTTTACCTCCGGAGTATTTTAGTCTTGGAGCTTCCATCATGCTTTTTTTTCTTTCGGTCCCACCCTGGAAACCGGAAACATCGACACGGCGACGAAACGTTAACCCAAAGAGCAACTTCACGCCGCCTAAATCGATGCAATGGTATCTCACCGGGCGATGCCGGGTGGGCCCAACAGCATCTACCATTTACAGATACTCTCAGATATCCGCTGACTCTTGTTGCTTTTAGGGCTTGTGTTCTTCTTTCTTCAATCAGATTTCGTACCATCTTTTGGATGGTCTGCCTACCGGTCTTCGCGTATTTGGTTTTTTCGACTTTGCCCATCTTTCTTCTGGCATCCTTTCTACATGGTTTCTCCAACACCACTTGATGGTTCTAATCCATCTTACCACATTCTTTATTCCCAGTTCCCTGGCTCCTTATTCGATTATCTATTCTGTATCCAGCGTTCACTTTCTTAAAATTTTCATTGATTTGGTCCATGATGATGTTAAACAGAGTAGGACTCTTCTTGACATATACCCGTATTGATTCGTACTTCGTTTTTACTCTGGCTCTTCTTTTGCTATTCAGTTCCCAAATGATTCTTTAATACCTGTAATCGATGTTGTTTTGATCCAGAATCTTAATTATATCATCTAATCGCACCCTGTCAAATGCCTTGGTCAAATCAACAAAGCAGATGAATATGGATCTGTTGAACTCTATCATTTGACATAATTGCGTCCATCTGTTGGACCTAAATCCTTGCTTTTCTTCGGATATTGGCATGCTATACATTATTCTGAATAAACGTTGATGCGGTATATCAAATCTTGAAATATAGCTTCAACAACACGCATTTTTATACATATTATGATTATTTTAAAAAGTTTTCACTGTATAGTAGTAAATTTTCAGATTTGACTTTCAATTAAATCCATGAGAAACGTGAAATATATGTTTGGCAACAATCCAAATCCTTGAATCGAGAAAACTTTTACACCGCATTATTTTCTAGGCTAAATCGTCTAAATCAATGCAGTATTGTGTTTAAATTATACCTATTATTGCGTTTTATACATACCTACACATACAGTTAAATAATAACAATAAAATAAGAACTTTATGAGAGACAATAGAATTCACAAAAAAGGCTATTAGTTGAAAAAACTTTCTTGTTCTTCTTTAGGTGCCGTCTCCTTAGTGGAAGTAAGCAATGGCTTCTGCAAATTCTTCTCTGTTTTGAGCTTTTCTAATCAAACTTTCGAGATCTAGACCTGTCCATTTCTTGATGTTAGGTAACCACGTCATCTGACATCTTCCAGGTCTAGCTTCTATTTTCACTTCCATTAGAGGAAGAAGCATCTCTCGTGTCTAAATATCTCTCCAAGGTAAGATGTTTTGCGTTTTTTAACAATTTGTATAAGTTTACCATCCATACTCATACTCTTCTATAAATCAATTCCAATTTACATAAAACTTCATCATCGTGTTATATGTAATTTGAAATCAAGTAATCTCCATTTATGGAAGAGAGCCAATAATATCCTTCCGATAATTTTTGGTGTATAGATTGTAGATTATAAGTGGGGTCGATTGGCTCAGCTGACCTTACTAAAAGATCGTTTGTGTATACCCTATATCTAATTACGATTCTATAGACTTTTAAAAAAATCTGATTAGGCTCTAGATAGACCCGTTTCAGATATTTCCGTTGTTAGTGAACAACTATTGTGCAGTTACAGATAATAAAGTTGGAAAGTTTTGAAAGCGACACCTGTTGGACTGTAGAGGAATCAAAATTTATACGCTATTTTAATATTTCATCTTCCATTTGAATACACAAAAAATTCTACTTTGATTTGTAAATTCATTGTTTGTTTGCCTTATGGCATCAATTTTCTACTTTAACCTCGTATATAATAAAAACTATAAAAGATATCAAAAAATTTCTTCTATCAATGGGAAAATTGACAATTTTTCTATAAGTATGATAATTTTTATTAAGTTTGATAAAAAGAAAATATTAAAAATTTACGGGAGAGACTTGAGTATGTTTTTTTTGTGATTTGACATTTGATTCAATTTTTCACTTTAACCTGGTATATAATAAAAACTGTAACAGCTATCGCAAAATTAAGACTATTTATGAGAAAACTGACAATTTTTCAATAAGTATGCAAATTTTTGTTAGGATTGGTTAAAGTAATGTATTCAAAATTTACGGGAGAGACTGAGTATGTTTTTTTTTGTTATTTAAGATTTTATTCAATTTTCTACTTTCACCTCATATATAATAAAAACTATAAGAGATATCAAAAAATTACTTGTTTCACTGGGAAAATTGTCAATTTTTCTATAAATATGATAATTTTTATTAAGTTTGATTAAAAGAAAATATTGAAAATTTACGGGAGAGACTGAGTATGTTTTTTTGTGATTTGAGATTTTATTCAATTTTCCACTTTAACCTCGTATATAATAAAAACTGTAACAGATATCGCAAAATTAAGACTATTTATAAGAAAAGTGACAATTTTTCAATGAGTATGCAAATTTTTGTTAGGATTGGTTAAAGAAATGTATTGAAAATTTACGGGAGAGACTGAATATTTTTTTTTTGTTATTTAAATTTTTTTCAATTTTCTACTTTAACCTCATATATAATAAAAACTGTAACAGATATCGCAAAATTAAGACTATTTATGAAAAAACTGACAATTTTTCAATAAGTATGCAAGTTTTTGTTAGGATTGGTTAAAGGAATGTATTGAATATTTACGGGAGAGACTGAGTATGTTTTTTTTTAATTTCAGATTTTATTCAATTTTCTACTTTAACCTCGTATATAATAAAAACTATAAGAGATATCAAAAATTACTTGTTTCAATGGGAAAATTGTCAATTTTTCTATAAATATGATAATTTTTATTAAGTTTGATATAAGAAAATATTAAAAATTTACGGGAGAGACTGAGTATGTTTTATTTGTGATTTGAGATTTTATTCAATTTTCCCATTTAACCTTGTATATAATAAAAACTGTAACACATATCGCAAAATTAAGACTATTTATCAGAAAACTGACAATTTTTCAATAAGTATGCAAATTTTTGTTAGGATTGGTTAAAGTAATGTATTCAAAATTTACGGGGGAGACTGAGTATGTTTTTTTTGTTATTTAAGATTTTATTCAATTTTCTACTTTAACCTCGTATATAATAAAAACTATACGAGATATCAAAAAATTACTACTTTCAATGGGAAAATTGTCAATTTTTCTATAAATATGATAATTTTTATTAAGTTTGATATAAGAAAATATTAAAAATTTACGGGAGAGATTGAGTATGTTTTTTTTTTGTGATTTGACATTTGATTTAATTTTTTACTTTAACATCGTATATAATAAAAACTGTAACAGATATCGCAAAATTAGGACTATTTATGAGAAAACTGACAATTTAACAATTAGTATGCAAATTTTTGTTAGGATTGGTTAAAGAAATGTATTGAAAATTTACGGGAGAGACTGAGTATGTGTTTTGGTTATTTAAGATTTTATTCAATTTTCTACTTTAACCTCGTATATAATAAAAACTATAAGAGATATCAAAAAAATACTACTTTCGATGGGAAAATTGACAATTTTTCTATAAGTATGGTAATTTTTATTAAGTTTGATTAAAAGAAAATATTGAAAATTTACGGGAGAGACTGAGTATGTTTTTTTTTGTGATTTGAGATTTTATTCAATTTTCTACTTTCACCTCGTAAATAAGAAAAAATGTAACAGATATCGCAAAATTAAGACTATTTATAAGAAAACTGACAATTTTTCAAGGAGTATGCAAATTTTTGTTAGGATTGGTTAAAGGAATGTATTGAAAATTTACGGGAGAGACTGAGTATGTTTTTTTTTTGTTATTTAAGATTTTATTCAATTTTCTACTTTAACCTCGTATATAATAAAAACTATAAGAGATATCAAAAAATTACTACTTTCAATGGATAAATTGACTGTTTTTCTATAAGTATGATAATTTTTATTTAGTTTGATTAAAAGAAAATATTGAAAATTTACGGGAGAGGCTGAGTATGTTTTTTGGAGACTATAGTAACGAAAAAATGCCGCTTGAAGTTCTAACTTCAGTCTTCTAGTTAAATTTTTTATTCAATTACTTACGTTGGCTGCATCCAGCATAACTGTTTTGGAGCCTAACAGGATATTTTTTTTCACAGTCACATCTTCCACTAACCGGATTGCAATAAACGTGTAGGAGTTTTGGACTGCATGTAAATTCGCAAGAAGCTCCAACATACTGTCCTTTTTCATCTGTAATGAAACGTATATAATAATATATGTATAAATCACAAAAAACTCTGGTGTTTTTTAAGAAAAATCGCTATAACTCACTTACTTATTCACCGATTTTGAAAGTTCAAACTGTATTTTGTTAAGAACAAAATTACTAACAAGATGCAAAAAATTCTAATTTGATATCTTTAATAATAAAAAAGTTGATCGTCGATTGTTTTTCGAAAAATCGCTATAACTCGCTTATTTCTTAACCGATTTTAAAAATATAAAAAAAAATTTGAATCACCGTTAAATTCTACAAATGATACAAAAAAATATATTTTGGTACAATTTGTAGTTACTGAGATATCAAAAATCACAAAAAGCTCGGGTGTTTTTTCAGAAAAATCGCTATAACTCGCTTATTTATTAACCGATTTGAAAAGTTTAAACTGTATTTTGTTAAGAACAAAATTACTAACAAGATGCAAAAAATTCTAATTTGATATCTTTAATAATAAAAAAGTTGATCGTCGATTGTTTTTCGAAAAATCGCTGTAACTCTCTTATTTCTTAACCGATTTTAAAAATATAAAAAAAATTTGAATCACCGTTAAATTCTACAAATAATACAAAAAAATTACATTTTGATACAATTTGTAGTTACTGAGATAACAAAAATCACAAAAAGCTCAGGTGTTTTTTCAGAAAAATCGCTATAACTCCTTTATTTATTCACCAATTTTAAAAGTTCAAACTGTATTTTGTTAAGAATAAAATTACGCACACGATGCAAAAAATTCTAACTCAATATCTTTAATAATAAAAAAGTTGATCGTCGATTGTTTTTCGAAAAATCGCTATAACTTTTTTATTTCTTAACCTATTTTAAATATATAAAAAAATTCAGTTACTAGTTTTTACCAAAAATAAAATTCCATTTACATTTTTACAATTACAAACGAAAAAGAATTCCTTTTTTTATTATTCGGTTATTTATGTGTCGTTGCTAGCAAATCCGGTTAAAGCATGGCATCTAGATTAGATTGGGTCATACATTATGTCCGAATTGGGTGATGATAACAGGAGAACAGTGGCCACATTGGCGGAGTTTGCAAAATTATTATTATTATTAAAACACAAGCTGTGCGCTTGGAATATTATTACCATTACACGAAAATTAGCATTGTCATCATTACCGGATCAAATAACCCTGGTAATGGAGTTGGTTGGTGACATATGATACTAATAAGCTAAATTGCTTTAAAACAAACACTTTTTTAATTGCAAATTAGTTTTAATTTAAATTGTATTAAATATAACACGTGAAAGGAATTTCGAGTTATTCTAACTAAATTTTTTATGTTCAAATTTCCTAAAAATTCCATTTTTACTTTAGGAATTCCAAAAAAATATGTATTTACGAGGTTTGGCTACTAAATAACAAAACTGGTTACGAAAAAGGGTTTTATTATAAAAATTATTCTACATTCGAATGATCTCCTTGAATACCCCTCGCAAACACCTTTCCATACTTTTTTTCAATTGATCAAAGCAGTGCTGGAAGTCTTCTTCGGGGAGAGGTCCGACATTTGGGAACCTGGCTTACGACGGGGTCATGTGCGTGCAGTTCGGCGAGGGTATTACCCTTGTCACATTTTGTTTGTGGTCTTGTTGGAGACTGGATGCGAGAGAACGGTTTGGATCTGGTGCAGATAAAACCGAAGCAGGGGTGTTAAAAGGACCAAGAAAGAAAGAAGGAAGTGGTATTCCAGGTGGATTAGGTGCAGATTACGCCGAAACGATATGTCGAGTATCTAGGAGTGACTCTGCACGAGAATGTTAGATGAGTAGAGCACCTAAGAAGGGGACCGTCAAAAACCGCTAGACGGAGCGTGGAGCTCGGTGGCATAATGCCAAGCATTGGAGGGCCCTAACCCGAAAGGAGAAGGGCACTACATTCGACGGTACAGTCCATCGTCCTCTACGCGGCTCCGGTCTGTTGTTCAGCTATGGAAACCCGCTTCTACAGCAGATTCTTAGGAGGGTTGATAAGACAAGTTTGTTGAGGGTTTCATGTGCCCACCGCATAGTATCCGCGGCTGTGCTTTGGGTAGTTGCGGGCTGTGTGCCAACACACATCCTCGCAGAGGAAAGAATGAGAATGAACCTACCACCGTCGCTGTGACGGGAACATTGGCGAGAGAGTAAGGAATGAGGAGAGAGCCACATCTATTGAGATATGGCAAGCGGAATGGAAGAGGACGGAGGATGTGGCTCAGAGGACGAAATCACTCATTCCGGACATAAGAACCTGGCTGGGGTATAAGCACCGTTCTAAGGATTATGCCATGATGCAGATAATGACAGGACACGGCTGTTTCCGATCGTATCTACACAGGCTCAGAAGGACGTCAAACTGTGGGGCTTTAGATACTGTTTAACATATAATGTTGGAGTGTGAGAAATGGGCTGGTGAAAGGAGAGTGCTGAATGAGTTTGCTTGGGCCGGCAATTCGATACGTGATTTGTTGGTATGTATGATCAAGAATGAAGGTAACTGGAGATGTGTGCAAGAGTATGTTCGTGTGGTGGCCGAGGAGAAATAAAGAAGGTGAACGTGAGTCTCCACCCCAGAAGTCAAGGGAAAAGGCTGTGTGCGCGAGGAAGGAAAGGTGAGTGTGCGAGTGGGAAGGTGAAAGGACAGGTGAATGTGTGAGAAAGAAAATAAAATGACAGATTGGCCAGCAGATGATTATGCCTATACCAGAATGGCTTTCTGCTCGCTCATCGGAGAGGAGGGTTAGTTTTAGGCGGTAGAAATCCGACACTACCGAGCTATCTTCCCGGTGTCTTTGGAAGATTTCCAACCCTCAATAAACACTACACAAAAGGACTGTCCATCAGGCATTACTTCTCGTTTCATCCGATGTATCTTATCACAGTTTGCTCCGGATCCAGCATATGTGGCCTTTTTTACCAATTCGATGTAGGTATGATCCGAAACACACGTGCTCGCTTAGCTACTGAGTGATGGAGTAGTCAACCACTCTGTACTTGCAGTACAGCCACTTCTATACATTGTTAATAAGACCCCTTCGTTATCCTGCCACCTCTATTATGTTTCATATCCGCACCCATTTGTCCAACGTCGTTTTCCTTTCTTTTTTTTTTCTGTTTGTGACAATTTCATCGTGTCTTGCCATGGCTTCTACTACCTGGTGGCATCAGTTTAGTGTATATCTTCAAAAAAGGTCCACCAGGTTTAAGATACTAGTTAGAGATCCATAATGGATACAGCTTTTCTGCTTTACCAGAATTCTGCCTCCACAAGCCTTACTTTGCTCTCATTAAACCTTGATCTTGTGAAGGTACCTAACACGGCGAAGATTCCAAAAACGAAGGATGATTTTTGTTTTTTTGAGTTGTTGACGGTTGTTATATGTATAAATACACATTAGGTTTATCATCGCATCCTCATTTACGAAGGAATAAAATATCAAATTAAACATTTAATATCCATATCAATTCACTAAACTGGTTTCGTAGTTTTACTGATTTATGTAATCGAAATTATTGTGTTGTAATTCAAAAATTATCTTGTTTTGTTTCTGCAGATTAGCTGGTTCGTTGATATTACATAGTTTGTTATTGCAAGTTTTTATATAAGTATCTTAAGAATTTATTTAAAATGTTATCTTAATGAAAGTAAACAAAACAGTGACTTACCAGTTGTATTTCTATTTTGCAAATTTTTTTGAAGTTCGTCATGGTAGTCATTGTAATCTTGATGATCGTCATCGTTGTCGTCGTCCTGGTATTTTCTTTGAAAAAGTAAACGTTGCGTGCACGAAACAGGAGGCGAAGGAATAAACACGAATAAGATTAACATGAAGCAGACAGAAATGGAGAGTTTCATCTCCAGAAAATTGAACTTTTCGTCGTGTCGTTTTCGACATGAGCTACCATTGTATTGCTGAAAAATATATTCATTTCATTATTTTTTTCAACTAATGACTTAAGAAATACAGAAAGACATACCAAAAAATCGTTTAAAAATAAAAAAAAAAAAATTTTTGGGTTGTAAGAAATCTTCAACTACGAAAAAAAGGTTAAAAAATAGAAATACAAGAAAATTGTTAAAAACAAAAAACAAAACTAAATTTTTGTGGTACAAGAAATCTTCAACTTCAAAAAAAGTTAAAAACAAAATTAAAATACCATAAAGTCGTTATAAAACTAAAAAAAAAAAAATTGGGGTATAAGAAATCTTCAGCTTTCCGATACTAAAATCAATAATTAAGGTAAGATTTTCGTTTTTTGTGTTTTGTAAACTATTTTCAAATTATTCATTTTAAAATTAAACTTTAGTAACCAAATTTTTTAAAAGGCACTTTTTTTCAAATTAAAATTTAAAAAAAGCATATTTGCAATATTGTTTTTGTTCAATTTCTATAATAATAATATTAAAAATTTGTGTTCCGGCAATATTAACTAAAAAATTCTAGTTATTGGTACATTATAAATTACAATTTTAATCAACTGATTTTTTAATGATAATAATTGTTAAAAAATATGTAAAAAAGTAAACAATAACTTAATAGATGCGTATATTTCGATCAATATATTTTTAGCCCTTTTATAACCCCAAAAGAAAATCTTATAACAACCCTCGTAAGCTCGATTGAATGTAAACACAAATAAAGATATAAACACTGATAACATACTCACAGTTGTTAATATAAAAAATAACAGCGCGAAAATGTCACGATCACGAATATTTTGTAAAATCGTGTAAGAAATGAGACGTCAGCGTCGGCGTCGGCATCGGCATCGGACCGTTTTGGGGTTGAACGTCCCGGGGTCATCGCACATGCGATTTTTACAATATTGTGACGGAGAAGGGTGATCGTGAAATGGGGTGGATTTTAATGACGTATAGAATATTATATTACGTCACAATAAAAAAAAAAGATTAACAATTTAACTTTTAATGATCACAATTTAAATGCGTTAAAAGGGGGAGTTTGAATCTTAAATTTTTTATAAAGATACAGATCTTTAAATCTCGCTACTGCTTTTAATCGATAATATACGAGAAAATTTGTTTTAGAAGGGTTTTTAGGCAATGAAAAACTGCTACTTGACATTTGACAGTTAAGATTTGACAGTTGATAGTTTTCATTTGACAGTTGACATAATATACACAAATATATTGGCAAGTAGTAATACAAATATATTTTTTAATTAGGTTAGGAGCAACTAACTGCTTTACCGACACAGCAACGCTAAAGCTACTTCAGTGGATAAAGGGTGAACGTGAAATGGGGTGGATTTTAATGACGTATAGAATATTAGGAACTACATTATCAGCGATATTGCGAAATTCAGAATATTTTATACAAATTTGACAAACATTCAAATTTAAAATCATTAAAACTGTCAAGTGTCAAAAGTGTCAAGATTGCCAACATAAATAAATATTTCGAAAAACTCTCATTTTATTTATTTTTTTATACTTTTAAAAGTTCATTATAAAAAATAGTATGTAACACTCGAATTACAATGACAGTTTGTAGTACTCGTTCTTTGCGAAACTCACCGCTTCGCGGTTCGTTTTACAAACTGCACTCGTACTACGAAACCTGCCATTGTAACACTTGTATTACAATATACTATTTAATGATCAGAATTTAGATGCGTTAAGTTAAAAGGGCGAGTTTGGATCTTAAGTTTTTTATAAAGATACAGATCTTTAAATCTCGCTACTGCTTTAAATCAATAATATAAGAGAAAATTTGTTTTTCATATTAAATATTGTAAATTTTTAAGTTACGATAATAAATAATATAATTTGTTATGTCTGGAAAACCAGATCAAATACAGTGTACATCAAAAATTCAGAAAGTACAAAAATACAATCAAATAATGCTTGTAAATATATTTATACATTTTTTTAGTATTCAAAGGGTTTTAGAAGGGTTTTTAGGCAATGAAAAACTGCTACTTGAAATTTGACAGTCAAGATTTGGCAGATGACATTTGACAGATGATATTTGACAGTTGACATTTGACAGTTGATATTTGACATCTTATAGTTATCATTTGACAGTTGACATATATTACACTATTGACGAGTAGTAATACAAATATTTGTATTTAGTTTGGAGCAACTAACTGGATGAAGGGTGAACGTGAAATGGGGTGGTTTTTAATGACGTATAGAATATTACATTACGTCACAATAAAAAATAAGATTAACAATTTAACTTTTAATGATCAGAATTTAGATGCGTTAAGTTAAAAGGGGGAGTTTGGATCTTAATTTTTTGATAAAAATACCGATTTTTTAATCTCGCATCTGCTTTAAATCGATAATATACGAGAAAATTTGTTTTAGAAGGGTTTTTAGGCAATGAAAAACTGCTACTTGACAGTTAAGATTTGACATATGACATTTGAGAGTTGATATTTGACAGTTGATAGTTTGCATCTGACAGTTGACATAATATACACAAATATATTGGCAAGTAGTAATAAAAATATTTGTTTTTAATTAGGTTAGGAGCAACTAACTTATTAATGAAAAAATTCAGTACATTAAAAATTCAGAAAGTACAAAAATACAATCAAATAATGCTTGTAAATATATTTTTTTAGTATTCAAAGGGTGTTAGAAAGGTTTTTAGACAATCAAAAACTGCTACTTGACATTTGACAATTAAGATTTGGCAGATGACATTTGACAGTTGATATTTGACATCTGATAGTTGTCATTTGACATATATTACACTATTGACGAAGTAATATATACAAATATTTGTTTTTAATTAGGAGCAACTAACTGCTTTACCGACACATAAACACTAAAGCTACTTCAGTAGATGAAATTTGAGATTAGACCAAGAAAATCTTTTGTTTACTTATATTATCGATAAAATATTTCTGTTTTTATATAAAGTTTTTATTAAAAATGCCTTTAAAATATTTTCTGAAAAAAATCCTATTTCACAAAACCTTAAGAATATTTTGAAGAAAATCGTCATCAAACACAAACAGATCAGGTTTCTTCGTTACGAAAATAATCAGGTTTCTGCTCGTTCCACACGTGCCGCTAAATAATATGCTTACAAACCTTATTTATTTTTTATAAAAACAAGAAAATAATGTAAAAACTACTTTATTCAAGAAAGTAATATAAAATTGTTTTTTTATAATTTATTCTTTTTACGTAACCAGTGTAACATTAACGGTGTAAAATAGGAAATAATCACATCAGCACCTGTTAAAAAAATAAAAAATAGGATTATTAAAAACAAAACCAAAAAAATCAATAATTGTATTACCTGCTCTTCTAAGAGACTCAAACACTTCAAACAAGCCAGATTGCAAATCAAAAATTCCGTTTTTCGATGCATTTAAAATCATACTAAACTCTCCAGAAACTTGATAAACAAACATTGGATATTCCGGATATTTTGTTTTAATTTGCTTCAATATATCCATATACACCATAACCGGTTTTACCATCAACATATCAGCTCCTTCATCCACATCTCTTTGAGCAGCTCTTAAAGCCAATCCTTCACTTTTTGAAGGCAACTGATAGGAAGTTCTTTCCCCGAAAGCTGGTTTAGATTTAGCTGCATCTCTAAATAAAATTATTTATTATATTCTAACAATGTCAATGAGTCTGATCTACATTTCATATAAATATGACCTAAAAATACCCATCATTTAATGCCTAGAATAGTAAAAGGCCACTCTTTTATTTCATTTGACAGTTTGTAACTATTAAAGTAAATGTTGTTTTTGTTAAGAAATGTTGAAAAATACGTTGTTTAATGTGTTTTAATTAAATATAAGAAAATATTTGTGTATTTTAATTAATTCACCGTCCAAGGATAATAGTGGGAAGTTTACTACAAGGAGTTTTAGTGTGCTAAATACGAATAATCTGTAAGTTTTAAAAGAAATTTTGTTTGTTTATTTACCTATTTTTTTAAGTTTTTACGCATTGTTATATAATCTCAATTCGTTTTCAAAGTATGTAATTACTAATTGATGGGAATCATTGTTTTTGTTAGGAAAGTTCGAAATAACGTGTGTGGTGTTTATATTAGCATTTCAATTATTTACGGACCAAAGACTACAAAGTTTCTCACAAGCAATTTTAGTTTGTTTAAAACGAAGAATAATATGATGTATCTCTACGTACATAAAATATGTGAGTTTTAATAGAAATATTGTGTTTTTTTGTCCTATTTATCAGTTTTTTAAATTCTGTTCTCGATTTACTTATTTTCAAAGTTTAAAAAACTCAAATGTTTACTAACTTCATACTGTCCTAACACGCAAAAAAAAGTAGTTATTCTTTGAAGTTATTCAAAAACACATGTGTTTACTTATCTACCCACTTTTATTATTTATAACCATGGTAATTTATCATTAAATCAATAATTTAGTTAATAAAAAACAGTTTCCACGATATATTATTTGAAAAAATTATACTAAAATCGATTTTTATTATCCTCAAGTTTTTACTATTTACATTTATGACCTTTTACTGCTTTGTATTTATTCAGCGGCGAAACTGTCATTTTGAGTAGAAATGTGATTAAAAAACGGATAAATATTATAATGTTAATATAAATAATAAAAAAATTAACAAAAGTAGAAATGTAATACGAATTTACAGTATGTTGACTAGCTAATTTAATACTGTGGGTTCTTCGTGACGGGGTGCGCGCGCATCTTAAAAATTTCCCTATCGCGCCAAAAGAAATATGATTTCAAAAATATAAAAAAATTATATATTAATTACCTGAAAGGTCCGTAAAAGTTTGATGCAAATTTTGCTGTATATGACAAAACTGCTACTTTATTCCCGTAACCATTTTGTATCAATTTTTCTTTTATTCTACCAATTCTACCATCCATCATATCAGATGGAGCAACAATATCGGCTCCTAAAAATAAATTCCTGATTATACATAATCATATCGAAACGTTGATTTCATTCATATTACCTGCTTTTGCATAATTTAATGCAATTTCTGATATTCTTTCGAGACTCGCAATATTATCGATCACACCATCTTTTTGAAGTATACCACAATGGCCATGGGAAGTATAAGGACATATACAGACGTCGCAAGCTATAGTTAATTCAGGAAACCAAGATTTTAATTTTGGAATTGCTTTTACGACAGGATTTAAATAACTGTCAGCATGCGTTCCTACATCATCCTAAAAAAATAATACAAAATAGTGGAAAATAAATACAAAAATTAAATTAAATTTACTTTTGTAAGATCATCAATTACTCCGAATACTAATATAGATTCTAATCCGTCTTCAACAATTTTTGTTAAATGATTTTTTAACGCATTTATTCCGTATCTTGATATACCTGGCATATTAGCAATAGGCTGAACGGCATTATCATCTTCTCTAAAATTAATTAAATAAATTATAAAAAAATATGTTCAAATAAATCTTGCTTACATAATAAAAACAGGATACATAAAATTTCTTGCTGTTAATTCACAATTTAATCCTTGCCAGTGTCTTAAAGTTGAATTAAATATACTACTATGTAGAATATGTTTTTTTTTAACTGAAAATGTTTCTGTCATGATATTGCTCTTAGATCTTTATTTCAGCACAATTGTTGCTAATTAACTAAATTTGAAAGTCACTTTTACTTATCATTTTATATAAAATTATTAAAAATCATTAAAAATAGTAATCTGCACCAGAAAGCAGGAAGGGATAATAAAAACAAAACTCGGTGTCAAACAGTAACCTCATAACCTTTTGCCGTTTGTATGCTTTTACAGTATTGCCACATGCTTTATACGCAATTTTCCTTAACCGCAAACCTTGTCTCATCGGAAATCATCAATAATATGCACTTTTCTTGATACCTAGCACACTACATGCATAGCAATATATGATATCCAGGTCCCGAAAAAGCAAAGCAAAGCCAATTACCGTTACAGTTACCGTTGTGTTCTTTGTACACATTTTTTAAATCTAAAAACTTTGACTTATAAGGGACGTTTCAATTATATCAATATTTGTATTAGTCCAGTCATTAATGACAAAATTTCGGACAAAAATTGTGAAACACAAGTGTTATCTTTTAATAGCTGATTAGTAAGTAACAAAATTTATCCAAAAGTAAGCTTTTTCTGCTTCGTAATATCTGTAAAAACCTCGGAAGTGCTAGTTTTCGAAGTTATACTTTTTTGGCGTATTAGGGAAGGGAAATTTTTACAGTGCGCTTTTACACCCCTACGAAAAAAATGTGACGAAAACCGACAGGATGAAAATAGTTAGTCAACATAAACAACGCGACTGGTTACGAAAAAGAGTTTTATTATAAAAATTATTCTACATAGAATAGAATCGAATGAAAAGATAGGTAGGTAGGTGAGATAGAGTTATAGGAGTATGGAGTATGTTAGGTTTAGGTATGAGGACCCTGTTGTAGGACTTATGTCCTTTTCAGGGAGTGGGTGGGAATGTTTGGATGGTGGTAGTATCGATCACCGGCCCCGCTCTCACAAACTTCTCTACTTGCAGCAGCTTGTATAGCTTCAACTTTTCCTCTTGTATCCTTTTGCCATCCATGGCGATTGAACGTACATAAAGATTCTTTTCTTTTTGGTGTGACTATAACGGTATGAGTTGAGGTGTTACCCACGTGGTGCAATTTGGGGTTGGCAAGGACGAACGTAACCACAGAAACCTTCGCCAAGGGTCCATTTTTTTTGTATCCAGTCCTGCGGGCACCATCTACCTGTAACAAAGGGAGGATTCATCTAGGAGAGTTTCCAGGTCTTCAGGAAGGTCCCTGTCTACTGTTTGGAGGAGTCTCAGGTTGGGAAAAGGAATCTTGATTTTCAGTACTCTGGATCTTCTTCGGAGTCCTCCATTCCAGTGGGTATGGAAGTGCAGGTTTTTCACTTTAAGCAAGATCGTTCTCACTGTGTCATAAATAGAGTGTAAAAGTCTCTGAGGGAGGGCAAAGTATGGCACGGGCTTATAATCTAGGTCTGATAAAGGTTTTGTATGTATGAAGTAGAGGTTTGGTGTCACCTCTTCCGAGTCTACCACCCAGTGCACCTAGGACGCTTTTCTTCTCATTTTGTTGAGTGTAAGCTCAACATCAGCATCCCACCTGAACGTTCGAGTAAATCGAACGCCCAGGTAGGTCACTTGATCCTGAGGAACGAGCTGTTTCCCCCATAGTGACAGGTTGATATAGTCGAAAGACCGAATGCACCACTTTAATATACTCCTCTCACTTCGCGACATATCTTTCCATACGTTTTTTTCATTGATCGAAGCAATGCTGGAAGTCTTCTTTGGTGCAAAATCTGGCGAGTACAGCGCGTGTTCGAGGACTGGAGTGCGTTTATTAGCCATATACTGCTTCACAGCTGCGTTGTCCTGGTGCAAAATCCACGAGTTGTTCTTTCAGAACTAGAACCTTTTCTTACGAACTCGTTTTTGTAGTGTTGCCTAAACTAAGAAATGTAAGTCTCGTTGTCAGTTTGACCCTCTGGAACTCATTCAGTCATCAATATACCGTTAATGTCGAAAAAACGATCAACATTGACTTGATTTTGATTTGCTTTTTCATTCTGGACGATTTAAGCATCTTCCATGTTTCGTCGCAAGTAATTATCTTTTAATCTTTTAAAGAAATCTAAGCAGACCTGTTGATTCACGAGTTTTTGGTCAGGAGTCAGTAATTTCTCGTGTAAAATTTTTCTAACCGTTTCTTTATCGGCTTTTACAGTCTCGGCAATAATCCGAAAGCTCATTTGACGATCTCCACGCACAATTTGGTTGATTTTGGTCACTGTTTCCGGAGATGAACAGTGACATGGCGACCTGGACGCTGGTTATCTTCAGTGCTCTCTCAGCCCTTACTGAAGCGCTTATACCACTCAAAAAACTCGCACTAGACAGAGAATTGTACCCCAGGTGTCTTGCAACAATTTATAGCACTCAGTCGGAGTTTTTTTAATGTAACGAGAAATTTGAGATTGATAGGTTACTCCTGTGTTGCGTCACAAGGTTTTCGGAACGAGAAAAAAACACGTTCGTTCTACTGCACAAATACTCTAATAATGACAAAAACGTGGTTTAGTACGTGCAAAGAGAAGACTTCTAGGTACCCAACACACTACTCGTTTTTCCCCTTCTCTCTAGGGCGCCTTCTAGGCGTGCATTCTCGTTATTTAATAGCCATACCTCGTATAACTTTTTACGTGCATAAACACTTTTTTTTATTTTTAGAGAGAAAAATATTGATCCGATGGTCATAATGTTAATGGGATTTTTGCTCAAAATAAAAACCTACAAAATGATGTTTTGTAAAACTATCTATCATAATTTTGCGCTGAAAAATTTAGGAAAATAATAGTTTACAACGTTGTTTTTGAAATAGGCTAAAGATAGATTCTGTCTGATGTTTATTTCTTCCGAATTCGAATTCACTAATGTCTTGAAGTTAAATTTTTTTGTCCCAAAATTATTTTTTATTATAATGACTGGACTAAATAAAAAATAGAATAAACAGATTTCCTTATTGATCGCATTTTTATTTTTATGTATGAGGAGACCCTTAACAGTGTACATATGCGGTACTTTTCGTACATATGGCATCACTGTAACTCATTATAGCATAGAAAGATTTTCATAATGTAATGTAACTTCAATCTTTATCTTATTAGAAGTTTATGTTCACTTCAATGCGTTTATAAAGGTTACAAACAAAAATAGAACATAATATAAATAAACTAAATAATTTCAAATATGCCGAATGTAACTTTATCCCATTTGTTGCTGAATACATACTTTAGTTACGTCAACTTTCAGGTAGATCGTTTGTATACCTGTCAATGTCAAAATGTCAATAGAATAACAATTAACAATAATATTTATTAGTGCATAATTAACCACACCTTATAGTCTATTGTTTTCAATAACCACACAAATTAAACAAGAAAATTATAATATGATAGATAAAAGATGTCTTCTACAGATATTTTATTAGATAATGCAATCGAAGCAGCAAAAAAAGCTGTACAATTTGATGGACAAGGAGAATCAAGTATTTCTGCTTATTATTATGAAGCAGCATCTCGTTTATTAGAACAAGTACTACCTGTAATTAATGATCAAGAAAAATGTGAATCTTTACAAGAAAAAGCAAGTCAGTATAAATCTAGAGCTAATGAATTACGAAACAAACCTCTTGATGATCATAAAGTGATTGGTGAAAATGCCAGTGATTCTAGGTTAAAACAGTGTTATTTTATGTTAAATCAAGCTATAGATGAAGATGAAGCAGGTGATAAAGAAGATGCTATAGAATTGTATACTAAAGCTATTGAATATATAACCCAGTTTCCTGATTTAATGCACGGAGAATTGAAATCTCTTACGTTACAAGCTTTAGATCGAGCTGAAGAGTTAAAAGGTACTTATAAATAACTAGTAATTAAAATTTAATAAAATATTACTTATTAACTGACACGGTGAACCTCATATCACCTAACAATTAATGATTTTGATATTTAATACTTAACATTATGTTATGAATTTACATTTTTGAATAATTTGTAAAATAAATTCCTTAGGTATTAAAAAATCTACACAGCCAACTTCTAGTACAGAAACTTCTCCAACGAATTCATCAAAATCATTTCAGCAAAATCAAAATACAAGAAATAACAGAGTTGAGTTAAAAACAGTTCAGCCAGTGTTATCGACAACAAACAATGTTGGTTACACAGATGAGGAAAAGTTAGTTTTATTGCATACTTCAAAAATAAATGGAAGAGATTACGTACCATTTATGTCTTTCGATATTTCAGAACGTTTTCAATATTCTATACCATTCACAGATAAAGATGGTCATTTAATGTTGGCACCAAAACAAAAAAGAGATTTTTATAAATTTGTTCGACTAGAAGAATTGTGTTCAGAGCCTTGTATAGTTTATGGTAGTGCTCCTAATTACTTGAGTATCAAACAAACTGTGATATCTGATTGTTCATTTGTTGCTAGTCTGGCTGTTAGTGCTTCATACGAAAGCAGGTAAAGTTTGGTTAGTTTTTTTAATTTCTCTTGATCCCCTACCCGAAAATACGCACTTTCTGGCAGCTCTTCGCTCCAGAAACTCCAGAAAGTCCAACTTTTATGGCTTGCTTGAATTACAGCGCGCTCTGGCGGACTATATTCGAATGGGGATCAAGAAAAATAGTATACAACCCATGGCCAAAAAGTTGGATGCTCTAACGCGTAAAATATACTATTTATTCAGCGATTATAATTCTAAAATTCACTATTTAGATAATATTCACTTTATAGTTAATATTTATTATAGATTTGGAAGAAAACTCGTTACCGCGATAATCTATCCACAAACAAAAGACAAAAAACCTTTATACAATCCATTCGGAAAATATATGGTAAAATTACATATAAATGGGATACCTAGGAAGGTAATAATAGATGATAGTTTACCAATAGATAGATATGGAAGATTATTATGTTCTTATTCAGCTAATAAAAACGAATTTTGGATTTCTCTTTTAGAGAAAGCTTATATGAAAGTTATGGGAGGATATGATTTTCCAGGCAGTAATAGTGTAAGTACAGATTTTCCTGTTTTCCCTGAATTTGTGATATATGAAGTTGCATTTGGTATATAATCCTTTTGTTTGTAGAATATTGATTTGCATGCATTGACCGGTTGGATTCCAGAACGAGTTGCCATAAAATCGAATCCAGATTTTAATAAAGATGCTCTCTATGGAAAATTGGAAAGTCGTTTAGCAAAAGGTGATGTTTTGGTAACAGCTGCGACCGGGGAATTATCAGATTTAGATGCAGAACGGACTGGTTTGGTTGCCACTCATGCTTATGCTGTTATGGATGTTCAAACTGTAGATGGGGTTAGTATTTCTAAAATTTAATGTTTGTTTTTTTTCAACAATGGTTTTAGGTACGATTATTTAAATTAAAAAATCCGTGGTCACATTTGAGGTGGCGAGGTAATTATTCAGAACTTGATACAAGACGATGGACTCCGGAATTACAAAGAAGACTTAATTTTGATCCAAATAGTGCTGCTCAATTTGATAATGGTGTGTTTTGGATTGATTACGATAGTCTTTTAAGATTCTTTGATGTGATTTATATGAATTGGAATCCAGAACTGTTTAAACATACTTATTGTATACATCAGTAAGTCTTTTTTTCTTAACTATTTTAGATAACTAGACATTTTGATCCCCTTAGAGTCAAATAGCTTTAAAAATCACCATTTTCTACATATATTGCAAGTCTTTCTCTGGAAAGCGCTCCTGGACCCTCCTTTAGTTCCATACTTTCCAGATTTAAGTTTTTTTACCAAAATATCGTGATTCACATAATCAAAAGCTTTAGCATAGTCACAGAAAACCGTGGTGGTGTATAGATTATTGTTTAATTGTCAGTACTACATTTATCCGCCACCTTTATGAAGAAGAATAACAATGGCTGTCTTTAGACAAAATGATCTTTACATAAGATATAAGTTTAATTAATTTTAGGTCTTGGAGTGCTGGAACTGGTCCAGTAAAAGATTTATATACAATTTCTTCCAATCCACAATTTTCACTTGAAATACCTGGTGATTCTATTGGTGCTGTATGGTTACTTCTAACAAGACATATCACTGATATTGACGATTTTAGAGATAATAAAGAATATATTACTTTATTTGTTTATAAAGGTGGAAGAAAAGTTTATTATCCATGTAAGTAATAACCATTATATCTCGATTTAAATTACTCAAATATTGCTTTTTTGAATTCATATTCTGTTTGTTTATGAATTATTTATAGGTAGAGTGCTCGCCGGGAAAAAAGTTCGGATAGATATTTTCTACAAAGTTGTTGTATAGCTTCATTAGATCGAGTCTGACGCCATTTTTCTGTATGACTTTTTTTTGTTTTCGGGCGTTTTTCCGCTAAATTAATCACGATGTTTTTATGGCTTTTTTTACCCCCTTCCACTTGGTGATACATGGTGAGGTTTAGGACCGAACTAATGTTAATCTTGTTATAAAACGTTTACGTGAAGATGAAAAGTGCATTGTACGCGTAAGGTCGCTTTCGAACCTCACGTGATGAATGAACGGTCCAAGAAGTTTGGAGAGAGTATCAATCATAACTTTTTTGCGGACGGGCATTCCTATTGTTTATCAGTGTTTGGAGTTTAGTTTAGAAATAAAGAAACTGCATACAAATTCAGACCGATGTATCTGTCAAACTACTAATGACAGAGCGCTCAAATTTATTCCAGTGACAGTTCATTATATTGTTTACAAGCGAGCAAAAGCATTTTTGGTTTGGTCTTACAGAAAAAAAGTTATTGCTGATGGAGTTCAAGCGTGATTGTGTGATTGCTTTATATTTGGGTGGAAAATCTCAAAAGGCTATCGTTGGTGCCCTCCAGCATTAATGTGTGAATCAATCTTTTGTTTCTCGTACCATCACTCGTTACCGTGATACTGGTAGCACAAAATGAAGCCCAGGAAGTGGTGCAAAAAAATCGGCAACAGCACCAGAAATGGTTTGGAAAGTGAAGGCCAGAATTGATCGAAATCCGCGCCGCAGTGGCAAACAAATGGCTCGTGAGCTGAAAATATCAGAAAGTTCGATGCGACGCATATTAAAAAGTGAGCTCAAACTAAAGCCATTGAAGTTCCAAAAAGCGCAAGATCTTACCGATGCACAAAAAAAAGTAAGGTTCGAAAGAGCCAAAGAGTTGCTTCGCTTGCACGAAAGTGGCCAGTTGCCGAATTTGGTTTTCTCTAATGAGAAACCATTCGTTGTCCAGCAAGTTGTAAACAGACAAAATAATCGGGTTTACTTGCCAGTTACGTCAGCTGAAAATTTGGACCTTCGGTTGGCCACTAGAACCCAAAAGCCTGCCATGGTGATGGTCGATGGTCGCTCTACGCTCGTTTTTATCGACCGTGGGGTCAAAATAAATGCCGAATATTATCGGAAAAAGATTCTGGACGGAGCACTAAAGCCTTGGGCACGCAAACATTTCGGCCGCAGACCATGGACATTCCAACATTCCACTCACCATGCGTCAACCAAGAATGAATGAAAAATGAGGTTCCTCGCTTCATTTCCACCGCACAATGGCCGCCAAAATCACCGGATGCTAATCCGCTAGACTACTGCGCCTGTGGCATTTTGGAAAGTAAGGTTGACACTAAAAAATACCAAAGTTTGGAGCATCTCAAGAAAGCGCTTCGCCGGGAATGGGCCAAAATACCGCAGAGCCATTTTCGTGCGGCGTGCGATGCCTTCGTTGGCCGTCTGAAGGCCATAGTTCGCGCCAGAGGTGGCTTGCTTTGTGACAATTTTCATTCAATTTCAGTATAATTAAAAAAAAAATGAACAAATTACAGCGTTACTCTGACGCACGGTGTATACTTTAATGAAATTTTACTAGTATTATAATTTTTTTTTAGTTGATCCCCCTCCATATATAGATGGTGTTAAAATCAACAGTCCTCAATATTTATGTAAAATAATCTTAGGCGCTGGAACAAGTAGAAAATTTACAGTAGTTGTGTCTCAGTATGAAAAATCAACAACTATATATTATACATTGAGAGCATATGCTACGTTACCTTTTATATTAAATAAAATTATTGATCCTTATAAATACGAACAACAGGTAAGTTCTATTGAAATCAAATCTATTGGGAGGGTTTTGTTATGAAATTTCTTTGATTATGTTATATGTATACATAAACTCGGAACTGATTTGGATTTATAAAAAAAAAAACATTTCTAAAGCGTTCCAACATATTACGTCAGATAGTGGAGATAAATATAGTAACAATTCTTTTATCGACACTAACCAAATTTCCACATTATTTCATATTATGGTAGGTTTAATGCGATCCCGAAACCAAGCGTCAAAGTTCTTTATGGAAGGCACTCAAACGAACCAAATCCGAAAGGTCAAAATTGATGACAATTTCTACGATTCGAAGGAAATTATTTAGAAAGAATATTCGTTCTAGCGGCCAGAATATCGCGAAAAATGAAGCTGGCCCTTGTTGCTCGATAATGCACCATCACATCGATTTTGTAACAAAAAAGGTCATTTTAACTATCAACCACCCTCATATTTTTCTGTTATGGCACCGTGCGACTTTTTTCTATTCCGTAGACTACATTTACCCATGAAGAGACAGCGATATGTCAACGTAGAGGCCATCTAAAAAGTGTCGACCACAATTTCAAGAACATCCAGGTCAATGAAGTGAAATCCTCATTCGAAAAGATTGTGGTCCTCAAATTGTTATTTTTTTTACTTGTTCTGTTTACTTTGCAACAGACCTCGTACATAAATTTTTCTTTCATATATGTTTTCTTTCGTTGGAAAAATATTAATTACTATTATCTTAGCTTACAGGAGAATGGGCCGGAATAACAGCAGGTGGTTGTCCAAATCATCCTATGACTTATCCAAATAATCCAAAATTTGCTGTAGATATAGAATACTGTCCGGGTAATATTCAAATTTTAGTAGAATTAAAAGGACCTAAACAATATCAATTGGGAGTAGAAGTAGTGATGCAACAAGTAAAAGATGAATCTGTTACTGCCCCTTTTAAATCTACTTCTTCAGGCTCTTATAGGTAAAGTTTTTATTTAAAAAAGAATCAATTAAAACTTTTATTTTAATTTTTTTTAGATCTGGTTATGTTGTTATGGACCTACCAGCAATTCCAGCTGGTGTTTTAAAGATAATACCATCCACTTTTATACCTAATCAAGAAGGTCCTTTTATACTTTCTGTTAAATCATCTGCTAAGTTTAGATTGTTGAAAATGTAATTTTTTATTATGCTTTTTTGTTAAAGAGTTTTTACTATTTTTACACCGCTTCTGCGTTCTTGTTGAATTTATTGATCATATATTTAAAACTGTTTGATTATACTAAACAATTGTGCAAATATAATTAATTTTTTATTAAATAAACGCTTTTTATTTAAATACCAAATTTTGATTTTAGTCCTTCTTGTTATTATTGTTACAAATTATTGCATGCAGTAAATAGAGCAAGTAAGAAGATTCAACTATCTGGGAGTAGAGGTATCAAATGAGAGAAAACTGATTGAAGAAAAAGGAACACAAGCCCTAAAAGCAACAATAGTCAGCGGATATCTGAGAGATATCATATAGCGAAACAAAATGATGACTGCAAAGAGCAAGATGAGAATATACAAAACATGCGTAAGACCTATACTAAAGTACGCCACAGAAACCAGAGATGAAACATCAAAAACAAAAAGAATAATGAAGACCATCAAAATGAAAATATTAAGAACCGTCAAGGGTGTAAACCTTATGGATCGAATAAAGAGCCAGGACGTCAAGATGGAACTGGGAATACAGTAATTGGTAAGATGGGTTAGGACAAGCAAGCGGTGTTGGAGAGACCATGTAGAAAGATGGGCAAAATGGACAAAGTCGCAAAAACCAAATACAATGATGACTACAAAGAGCAAGATGAGAATATACAAAACATGCGTAAAACGCCACAGAAACCAGATCTAAAATATCAAAGACAAAAAGAATAATGAGGACCACCGAAATGAAAATATTAAGAACTATCAAGGGTGTAACCCTCAGGGATCGAATAAGGAGCCATGACATCAGAGAGGAACTTGGAATACAGAATGTAGTAAGATGGCTTAGAACACACTGGCACCCATAGGGACAGTCTGTGGAGAGAATCGATAAAAGTGATACCACTCTTACAGGCAGACACGGATGCCGTCGCACCAAGATTTGTCTTTGACAAACAAGACAGCAGACCCTAACGTAGTGAACGCTCTGAGCGTATATACGGATGGATCAAAAACAAAGCAAGGTGTGGGATGTGGAATTTACTCTAGATCCTTAAGCCTAAAAATAAAATGGGCTATGGATGGCTTGTCAAGTGTGGTTCAGTCAGAACTCACAGGCATAACCATAGCTGCAAAAGAATTAATCAATAGGAACATCACAGGCAGGAATATAAATATATATACAGACTGCCGACAAGCACTACTGACCTTAAATAGACCACGTTTCACTTCAAGTTTAGTACTAGAATGTCACCAATCTCTAACTGAGGCCAGCCAGAATAACGTGGCCACTCTCAGCTGGATCAAAGGACATGGGAACTCTAAAGGCAACCGCATTGCGAACAATTTAGCAAGGAGGGCTGCGGGCTACAAATATGTTAGCCTTCGCCCATCTACCAAGCTAACATTGTCCGCAGTCGTGGACCTTATCAAACAGCACTCTCACCAAAAATTTATACAGTACTGGGATGAAACTACGAACTGTAGACTGGCCAGAGAGTTATTACCTCATCCTGGTGAGGAAACAGCAAAAAAATTGAGGCATTGACCAGACAAAATCTCTGAACAGCTGTGGGAATCTTGACAGGTCACTGCCAATTGCGACAACATCTCTTTAGGATGAAATTAACAGAATCGCCGCTATGCAGAGGCTGCGAACAAGAAGAGGAAACAGTAGAACACATTATGTATGACTGCTCTGCTTTTTCTAAAATCAGAAGATCCGTGTTGGGCGAGTATTGGCTTACACCAGCGGATGTCAGGGAGATCCCCCTCGGGAGCCTCATTACCTATTTTAAATCACTAGGCCTGGTGACAGCCTGAGGTGAGGATGTTCCTACATACGGGAGGATGCACAATGGGTCATATGTGGCCTCAGTGCTGGCTAAGCACTAGCTCGCCCTTCCCAAATTTTCAGATCCAGACACAAACGAGCTAGGAGAGACCATGTAGAAAGGATGCTAAAAGAAAGATGGGCAAAATGGTACGAAAGTTGAAGCTCAATATCACAGAAAGAGCTCCAAAGGAGGCTGAACATTTCGGATTAAAACAGAACTAGGTCCTACTATAAGAAGAAGAAAAAAGTAAAATGCCCATGAGGCTATAACACTATATAGGTCTTATAAGCGTCCATCATCTAATACTGTCCATAGAACTACAATTGAAAAGATTGAAATTGTACCAGAGGTATGGAAGATACTGGTAGTATGAATCTACTAATGTTGACGAGCAATTATTTCAAAAAAAAAATGTTGATACTAAATGTTTAGAAACTGATTTTTTTGTTGCTGTTTTTCACATACGTACATCGAATTTTTCCTTCTAGAATATATTTTCAAGACACAACATCAGTTGTTTCATTTATGAAAACGTGACTACACATTTTTTTCTTTGTTAGAATTATAAATATTGGGAATTTATAATCAACTAATAGGTCATCAGTTGCGATAACAAATGTTAATAAGTCGTCTTATACCAAATTTATATTTAAATTAATTAAAGATATTATATAAATGACTTTGATATCTAATTTTTTACTTTATTTTTTTTTATTATCCTTCAGTAGTGAGTTTCATCAACATCAACTAAACAAAAAAAAAGAAAAAAAAAATAAACAAAAAAAGTGAACTATTATCGTCCCAAAATACATTCAATCGTGTCTCTAGATTTTTATAAAAAAAATATATTGATAACTTTATTAATTATTCGTGTTTTTCTAATACTAAATAAATTTTAACGACACCAATATACTTTTTTTTCTTAAATTAACAGAAATTTTGATAAAACTGTTTGTTCTTTTCGTCTACGTGACTTTAAATCTTATTTAATATCAGTAGCGCCGTTATGAGTATTGGTATCTATTATTCAACTTTAATTCACTTTCGACCATATCAGCCTGTTACTATGGGGGAAATAGCCCGTTCCTCAAGACTAAGACCTACTTGGGAGTGCGATTCACTTTACGCTCAGGTGGGCCACCGATGTCAAACTTACAACTTACCACCAATAAAATCAGAAGGCGAGCGTCCCTCCTAGGTGCACTAGGTGGTGGACTCGGAAGATGCCACTTCAAAACTCTACTCCATGTCTACAGAAGTTTTATTCGACCTCTTGTCGATTACAAGGCCGTGGCATACTCCATACCATACTTCTCCATTCGCTTCTTGCAAGACAGATAGACTGACAAGACAAGACAAGAGGTTGATGGGTAGATTAAAGAAAGTTTATAGTAGTGTTGGATTTGAGGATCCTGTTGTAGGACTTATGTCCTTTTCAGGAAGTGGATAGGAAAGTTTGGATGGTGTTAGTATCGGTCGTCGGCCCCGCTCTCACAAACTTCTCCATTTGTAGCAGGTTGGGTAGCTTCATCTGTTGTTATTGCATCTTCTTGCCATCCATGGAGCTTGAGCGTACCTAAACAGTCTTTTCCCTTTGGTGTGAGTGTGATTGTTGTGCGGAGGTGTAACCCACGTGGTGCAATGCTTCTTGCAACAGAGAGAGCCATTATGGGTAAAGCCAAGAATCTATACCAACTTTATCCAAGCTGCTTTGTCTACCAAAACACTTCTTCTTCCTTCTCGATTTCAAATGCTACAACAACGATACTTTGCTCGAACTCTACAGGGTACTTACATCACCGCTTAAACGACACTCCATACCCACTTGAATGGAGGACTCCAGAGAATCTCAAGAATTCCTTCCTTTCCTAGGACTTATCCAAACCGTAGATAGGAATTTGCAGACTTCCTAGACGAAACATTTTTCTCTTATAGGTAGATATTGGATAATAACAGGAAAAAATGAGAACTTGGCGAAAGTTTCTGTGGGTCTCTTCGTCCTTGTCACCGGAGGAGACACGTCACAGTATCATTCTACCAAAACCACATTGTACCACGTGGGCTACACACACTTACACTCACACCAAAGAAAATGTGTTTTTTTTTTGACAGTATAGACACGTTCCGGGAACATCAGCACCCAGGAAACACAGGAACAACCAGAAATCAGGAAGCGAATATCGAATGATGCTAACTCTGTCCATACCATACCATCCATTCCCAGAAAAGAACGCTTAGTTCTATAGCAGGGTCCTTAAAACAGACATTCAAATCCCACCAACACCACACTCCTGCTAACCAGTTATTCTTTGTATCCTTTGAGACTAAGGGGAACAATAAAAGGGAGAGTAAAAGTAAGAGAAGAGTAAGAGTAAAAAAGAAAATAAGAATATTAAATAGAAAAAATAAAGAAGTAAAAGTAAGAGAGAAAGTAAGAGTAAGACAGACAAGACAAGACAACAGGTTAATGGCTAGATGAGAGAAAGTTTATAGGATTATTGGATTTAAGGACCCTGATGTACTTCAACCTGGGAACGATTCTACTTCAGAAGACTCTGACAATTCTTGTTAGTCATTCTAACCAATTTCCTTTACAACTATCGTGATGTACGTCATTTTCAGGGAGTGGATAGGAGTGTTTGGATGGTGTTAGTATCGGTCGTCGGCCCCGCTCTCATAAACTTCTCCATTTGTAGCTGTGTGGAGAACTTCAGCTGTTGTGTTATTGCATCTTCTTGCCATCCATGGAGTTTGAACGTACCTAAATAGTCATTTTTTTTGGTGTGAGTGTTGTGTGAAGGTGTAACCCACGTGGTGCAATGTGGGGTTAGGAGATTGACGCTGTGGCGTCGTGGATTCCTTCCATTTGGTAAGGACACAGAAACCTTCGCCAAGGGCCCATTTTTTTCATCAAGGAGGGTTTTCAAGTTTCTTTAGGAAGGTCCCTGTCTACTGTTTAGAGGAGACTGAGGTTGGAAAGAGGAATCTCGTTTTTCGGTACTCTGGATCTTCTTCGCAGACCTCCATTCCAGTGAGTATGGAGGAGTGGGTATGGGCTGAAGTAAAAGTAAGAGAGAGTAAGGAAGATATTAAAGGTAATATAGACAGAGAAACAGAGAGTAAGATTAAGAGAAAAAATATTAGTAAAAGAGAGACAGAGTAGCAGTATGGGAAAGAAAGTAGGTAAAGGTAATATTAAGAGTGAGAGTAAAAGTAAAATTAAGGTAGAGAAAAAGACAGGGAAAGAGAAATTTTCCCGGTTAGGTATTTACCTAAATTAAATTGATACAAGGGTACAAGGATTAATTGGTTCGCAGGAGTGTGATGTTGGTGGGATTTGAATGTTGGGTTTGAGTTTAAGGACCCTGCTGTAGGACTTTTTAGGGAGTGAATGGTGGGGAGCGTGCCTAAATTGTTAAAAAAATAGAAACCTTCGCGAAGGTCTTATTTTTGTGTATCCCAGGGCCGGATTTGGAGGTCTAGAGGCCCTGGGGCAACGATGAAGTGGAGGCCCCTATTTTTTTCCGAATGAAAACAAATTTTTTTTTAACAAAAGTCTTTCAAAAATTTATTCGCAACAAATAAATTATTTAAACAAAGAATTTATTAAAAAACGTATATAAATTCTGAATGAAATCAAAGAATTGCACTGCTAATGTACAAGAGTTAGCAGCTGCCTTTCCAACTAAATTGAGTGAGTGACCACAGCTTGGTACAAATGCTGATAAATAATTTTTCTGTAAAATAAGAGCTTGCATCCCTCTGTATTTGCCACTCATATTTGCAGCATTGTCGTACGATTGACTGCTGCAATTAAGTATATTAATTTGATGGTCATACAAAAATTGTAGTAAAGCTTTTGCTATTGCTTCACCAGTATGACCGCAATTTGGTAAGAAAGCAAGAAATCGTTCCTTTGGTATCATCGATCCTTCAATATATCGAACGACTATTGTAAGTTCATCGTCTCCTCGGAAGGCTAATCCACGTTCAGCAATAAATTTAATCGTACTGACGACAATTCTAAGAATTTTTCGCCAATACTTAATTTGTTTTGCCTCTTGTATTGCTAGCTCTTGATCAATACGTCCTGTAACTTCTACTCGTTGCACTAAACTCATTACTGACTCCAAATGAGTCTTCAAAATCTCATGCTCGCGTAGGCGTTCAGATGCATGATTCCAGTCACTGAAGCCTTCTCCACTGAGCTTTGTTATTTGGGTAGACATTAATTTACATGCATAGCAATAAATTTTCCTCGTAGTTGGGAAAAACAGCCAGAATCGATTTACAGTCTCTTGATTTTGATTGCGACGGGTAAATATACTCTTTGAACATTTCCGAACAAAGTTTGTATTATCTCGAGGCTGATCTTGGAGAACTGAATTTTGCTGATAGATTTCATCACATTTTTGCAGTATTGTAGAACCTTTTTTCTTCCAATAATTGACCATTCTTTCTGTTATAATGTCAGGCCAAAGACCAATTTCATTTTTGAAACCAGAATAATCTACTTCCTCTCGATTGAGAATACACGTTTCTTGAATTTCTATGACACATTGGAATTGATAATTCAAATTGTGGTGGCCCTTCTCTTGTGGAGGCCCTGGGGCAGTAGCCCCGCCTGCCCTCCCCCAAATCCGGGCTTGGTGTATCCTGTTGTTGTTCAGTGTCTACTTATAAAAATGGGGGTTTCGCCTAAAAGGTTTTCATGTTCTGCAGGTCCCTGTCTACAGTTTGGGAGGGAAGGGGATCTTTATTTTCGGAATTCTTGATATTCTTTGGAGTCCTCCATTCCAGTGGGTATGGAGAGTCTCCTAGACGTTGATATTGGTAACCTAAATATAGTCGAAGCGACGTATTGTTGTTGTAGCTTCTTAAATCGAGAATCAAAAGGAAGTTTTTTTATATTTTGGTAGATATGTCGGCTTGGGTAAAGGTGGTGTAGATGGCATGGCTTTATAATTGACAAGAGGTCGAATAAAAGTTTAGTAGGTATAGAGTAGAATTTTCCAAATCTATCACCCAGTGCAGCTAGGAGGGACGATCGTCTTCTTGTTTTATTGTTGGTAAGTTTGACATCGGTGTCCCACCAGAGCATACGAGTGAATCCCACACCCAAGTAGTTTAAATCGAATTTATCACAAAAAGTAAATTGTGCGATTTTCAGGAAAAATTGCAGCACAACTTGCAATCGGGCGATGTAAAAACCTGATCTTGAGAAACGAGCTGTTCCTTTTATAGTGAGAGGTTGCTATGGTGTAAAGTGAGATTTCTCATCGGCTGAGGTTCGGATGTCTGAAAATGATGGTTTGAGTTTTGTTGGTATTTGAGTTTTTTTTATTAAGAATTTATATTTTGCAAGCTAGCGTAGATAGTGTAAAGAATACTGACTAAGATTGACCCTTGAGGAGCTCTTGAAAGCGAGGTAAAGGGTTCTCAAATTGTATATCCAACTTTATGGGAGGAATGGGTAATTGGATGTCATTTAACTTTCTGATAATAGCTTTAAATTGAAATTTATTTCAATTAAATTGTATCATTTTTATAGATTATAAAAATACAATATCCTTATCTCTACAATGTTTATTGCAATTTCTTTTTTAAACGATATATAAAAATATTTCTGTAAGATATTGCAATAGCATTTTCTTTTTGAAACCCGCCACTGAAAGGTTGTTACAAAAATGAAAATGAAATCAAAGTTATCTTAAATTTAAATACATCCAAAACATTAAAGTCTTGTTTAATATTTATTTGAGAACAGATAAAGTGAGTTCATCTCAAGTGCAGGATTTTGTTATACTTTCAGGAGTTAAAAGAGTGTTTTTCTTTTTTAAATATGGTGTCTTTACAACGGTGTCTTGCTGTTATTAGTGCAATTTTTGCTACTGGTATCAAATTTTTAGAAAGTTTAATAAATCTAAAAGGTAAGTACCAAAGCAATCATTTATAAAATTGCATTTTATGCAAATTTAAATTTTAAAATAATTTTATAAATATCATAAAATACAATTTTTATATTTATTTAAATAATTAAAAATACATTTTTATTGATAACATATAGGTTGAATACAAAAATAGTTAATTTAAATATTTTCTGATAAAAATATACATCAAAGGTTATTTATTGCACTCCGAACTCAATCAATTTGTTGCATGTGTTCTTTTTTTTTAATTATTGTTCCCGTCAAAATATTTGTTAGACTAATTTCCATATTCACTTAAAAATTGAAATTTAATCGTTACTTATAAACGCTACTATTAAAATATATTTACATAAAAATTTACGTTGAAAAAACTAAAACACTTGTTAAATACAAGGTTTGTTCAGGAAGATACGAGAATTTTAAATTACATACATTTTTGAAGTTATACTTCTATTCGTGCGCCCGGCCTTAAAAAATTGTATGCAAGTAAATCGGCAAAATCATTACATTACTTTACATATCTAATGGCGTGAGTAAGAGAGAGAGAGAGACAGAAACATATATAGGTATATTGGTCGGTAAAAACAAAGACATGGGCGTAGCCAGCCGTGGGCTCAGGGTGGGGCAACAGTCTAAACTAATATGTAACTTGCAAACTATAAAGCGTTATTACCCAGGTTATTTTTTTCCTACAAAATGGTTATACCCACAACCTACACCACCCTGTATCTGTCTCCTTTCGAATTATCCACAACACTTTCTGATTCCTCACCTACCTACACCACGAAATCTCCCATCTAACTTCAGCCTTTTGGACCCTCTGTGTTGCCAATTTTTTAATCAGTCAATTAAGAGGTTTATATCTATATCTATAGATAGGTAGTATTTTCAGGTACAGTAAGTAAAACATAGGTATTATTAGGTAGTTTATTTATTTAGGTATGTTAGATTCATAATATTACTTTACGAAAAGCTGGCGTGGGTTTTGACAGAACCTACTTAGTTGCACCTATAATTTATTTTTCGCTTCGGTGATTCTCATCCTGTGAACACTCAGCATACAGAGACCGCTAAAACGATTTTCACTCATGTACTCTAGTCAACATCTTCAAAAACGTGAAAAATTAAAATAAAGGTCCTAAAAATATGAGCGATAGCTCATTGGATTCGAAATCACCTCTAGAAAAATGTTTTTAAAGGAAAAGTGTGCAGGCAAAAATTGCAATTGTTATTAACAAAATAAGATGAAAAAAAACAGATGTTTATGTTTTTGTTAATAACTCGAAAAATATTAATATTTAAGCAATATTGAAAATAGGTAGTTAAAGAGGAGGAAATTTCCGAAAAAAAAGTCCGTCCTCCCGAAACTCTATCTCCATTATTTATAATTTTAATTTGACGTTGAAAATGGGGCTCCGCGCGGCTTTTACAGCATGCGCGCACTACCGCTAAACGGTGTTTATCAGAAAGACCTCTGTTTTTGATGTGAAACATCTATAGCCGTACGTGAATCAGATTTCTCGCGTGGCGACGGTGACGTATGATTCGTATGACGTAAAAAACCTAACGCATCGATAATATATAATAAAGAGATGTACTGATACCTTATATGAAATTGGTCTCATGTTTTGAGCGACGCGACGGTGGCGCGCCAACAATAGGGGGAAGAAGCTCATTGATTAAAAAATTTGGCGGGACAGGGTATGAATTGTTTCATAAAAACCTAACTCGATTCCGCCTACTATCTATTCTATATATCTAAAAATGTTTGTTTGTATAGGCATATACCTACATATTTTGCTGACCTGTAAAATTGACAGCTAGTCAATCAAAATTGATTGTTGGTGAATAGTTGTCATATAGTTGTTCGCGTAAAAGTTTTAAATATGAATAAACAAAGTGTTAATAAAGAAAGTGATGAAAAAATATTGAATAAAAATGAGTGAGTACCTACCTACTCTATATACATTGGGGTGTCCGTTATTTCCCAAATTTGGTTTTGTTTCCCAAACACCCATCAAATTTTTAGATTATGACCTAACAAAAATTATCAGACCTCAACCAGCCCTTAATATTCACATTAACCCGTGCCTAAATCATAATACATTTCCCATTTAAATACCGTTTAAAAGTTATTCAACGATAAAGTTGTATTCATAGTTAAATTCATCATTTTTCTATTTTTTATTTAGTATTGCTTTTTGTTTGTACTAAAATTATGAAGTAACTACAATTATATTCATATAGTATATATTATATTAATATAGTAACGTAAGAATTTAAGGCAATTAAATAAAAAGCTAAACGAAATCACTTTTTACATTTATTCAATAAATAGTCATCGGTATCTGGAAAAAATCGTAATAATTTATTTTATCATTATGACATATTTAGTTCCTATCACAATCTGTTCTTTTCTGCATATTACTTTTACACAATAATGTCGATGTTTCACATCTGCCAGGCGTCCCGTGACGGCTCACATTTTTTTTTTAATTCTTCGATTGTCATTTGCAACATGTTATATGGGTGCAATGACATCAAAAAATATGCCGGAATAATCAACGATCGTTTCCAAAACTGAGTAGAAATCTCTGTCGGAAGATTCACACACTGGAGCAAATCAAGGATTTTTGACTGTAACACATTTACGATAGTTTAAAGCAATGCGGAATATTTCGCAATAAGGCAAACAAAGACAATAAATTCTGAATTTATAGCAGCGCATATAGCTAAAAAGCCGATTTACTTGAAGCGTTGTTGCTTTCTTTCGAAAATGTCATTTTTCTGTAAAAAATACATTTTTGCGACCATCGCGTTTCGCACAGCATCGTGCTACGACATTGAGCCGATTCTCGAAAGAATTTTATGATTTCCTTTTTTGAGCCAAGTGTTTTAAGTACCTACAGCAGAGTCGGTTTAAATCATGAACGACCAAATTTAATTTGTGGCTAGCGCAGTGGAAAAAGAGGGCTTTTTTATTTTTCTCTTAGTAACTTTTAAACGCCACACGCCAGCATCTTTCCCCGACATTGTGGAGTACTCGTCATGGCCTTGCCCCACACACTTTTCTGGATCCTGGCCCACGTTCGTTATGAAGTTATCTATGGCAGAGGCAATAGATGTGGCGTCCATGGCAATTAGTTCGATGAAGCCTAAAAGTTCTTCAGGAATCAACATCTTTTCTTCGTCAAAAAATTTAACGCCGATTGCCAGTTGCTCGTTGCCTGCGATGTCGCCATTCTCGTCTGCCAAAATACTATATGCATATGCATGAGACACCATATATTTCGCATTCTTTGCACATGATTCTGAGTGCTCCTTTAATGTTTTATCGCCAGACTCAATCTTAAGTTTGATAATGTCTTCAAACAGACCCTCATGAAGGTCTTTAACTCTTAATGGCAGATCGTGGGTACCACAAAAAACTGTATCTATACAGATGCAACAAACTTGTATGATTTTTTAATGCACATCCAAAGGCATATTCTGTATAAAATTTTTTGGGGACGTGTTTGAGATCTTGTGACACTGAAGCGTTGCAAAGCTCCCCCTCAAATCAACCACTCTCTTACGTACACAAACGAAAAACAAAAGGATTGCGTTTGTGTATGCATGAATGTCAGCTGCGCGTGTGCTGTCAATCGCGCGAATCTTTTTTTCTGATCGATTTTTTTATGTGTATTAAGTATTATAGTTAGGACCTAAAAAAAGGTAATTAAGTGTTTTATGTTTCATTAGGTACCTTACAGGTCAGAACCCTGCCCTACCGTGGCTACGCCCATGAACAAAGATGAAATATTTACTATATGGTTTTAGTTATAACTATAAGTCCTTTGAATAGCATTTAACATTAAATAGAGATAGATAAACAAAAAACAGTTTTACCTAATGTTTTAGTATCATAGTGACGTATCACATTATGTTTTACTGATTATTTTATTATTCTGTCACGTAAGTATACATATTAAGTTTAGTATTTTATATTAAAAATAATATTCAGTAATGAGTATTGTAGTCTAATGTATAGCAGTATAGCTTACATTAAATCCTGCACTATGCTTTTGAGGTTGTTGGCTACATAAACAAAGTTTTTAGGAAATATATTTCAGTTAACTTTTCGGAAATTATAATGTCGGTATTTTATAAATAATCTTTTATTATTTCCACAAAATTATTATAAATATCATCACACTCATAGCATTATATATGCGTATAGGTTACTTCTTTGGGAATTTTCGAGTTTAAGTTTTTATGACTTGGCATGAAGACTTCTTCTTGATTTAATGATAGTTTTTATAATTCTGTCCAGTAAGTATACATATTAAGTTTAGTATTTTATATTAATAATAATATTCAGTAATGAGTTTTGTATTGTAGTCTAAACTAAAATACCGTCACATGGTTGCATTATATCCTTCACTATGCTTTTGAGTCGAAGACATGCGTGTGAGTTAAAACCTGTTCCTGCAAAGTTACTGAAAATTGCAGTTCAAAGTGCGTTAAAATTTTATAAAAGTGTGTACCTATATGTTGTTAGAAAATGTTTTGCATTGTTTTCTAGTGTTTTAAAATCTGTAATAGCCCACGGTAAGCAAATCGGGTTTTGTAAACACTTTTTTTGTACATTGACCGTTTTACTGTTTGGTTTAAACATTAAGTAGGTACATTGAAAAGAGATAGATATGCAAAAAAATAGTTTGAGCTAATGTTTTAGTATCATAGTGACGTATCACATTATGTTTGACACATTATTTTATTATTTTGTCACGTACGTAGGTATACATATTAAGTTTAGTATTTTATAACAGACTTTTTAAAAAATGTATTTCAGTTAACTTTTTGGGAAATTAAAATGTATTTTATAAATATTCTTCAAAACTCCTCGAGGATTGGAACTTATACAAGCTCCACCTTAAGGAATACAAAAAAGTCGTTAGGCAAAAACAGAGAACTGCATGGAGAACCTACTGTGAAGAAATCGAGGATTTTCCACAGGCAGCGAGACTCCAAAGAGCCTTAACAAAAGATCCATATAGAGATATTGGTATACTTAAGAAACAGGATGGTAGTCAAACTACCAACCTGGAAGAAAGTTTAGATCTCTTGCGAGAAATACACTTCCCCGATTCTGTTGCCACGGTAGAGGCAAGCTGGAACGAGGAACATCACATACCCTCGACAGAGGACTGGCACATTGCCAGACTCATTGTTACCGAGGACAAAGTTAAATGGGCAATATCTAGCTTCTCCCCCTTCAAATCACCGGGAATGGACGGAGTTTATCCAGCCCTGCTGCAGTGGGGTCTGGAGGAAATTCTTCCTCACCTAGTGCAAATATTCAGAGCTTCCCTAGCTCTGAATTATATACCGAAGATGTGGAGAGAGGTAAAGGTTGTCTTCATACCAAAACCTGGAAGAATGGATTACTCCATTCCAAAAGCTTACCGGCCTATTAGCCTTACATCGTTCTTATTAAAAACGCTAGAGAGGCTAAATGAAAGGTACATAAGGATACAGTGATAAACACCAAACCACTGCATCCCAACCAACATGCATACACAACAGGGAAATCCACCGATACGGCCCTACATCATGTGGTTGGTCAGATCGAGCGATCATTGGACAAGAAAGAGTTCACCCTGGGCGTATTCATAGATATCGAGGGAGCTTTTGACAAAACCACGTTCCCTAAAATAATGCACTCGCTTACTGATCGAAATGTACCTACAACAGTAAGCGGATGGATTCTCAGCATGCTCTCCATGCGTGCAATAGAAATAACTGTAAATGATGTCAAGATACGAGGCAAGGTTACGAGGGGCTGCCCACAGGGAGGGGTTTTATCACCTCTACTGTGGAACATTGTTATAGACAGCCTAACTCACCGCCTCAATGAACATGACAAAATCTATACAGTAGCCTACGCAGACGACATTGTTATTCTGCCAACAGGAAAGTTTGAAAGCACCCTTTGCGACAGAATGCAAGTGGCTTTCAGAACTTTAGAGACATGGTGTAAAGAACAGTCGCTGTCTATTAACCCCAAAAAGACAGAGATGGTTCTTTTCACGAAGAAAACGAAACCTAGGGGCTTAAACGCACCCAGTCTTTTCAACGTTAAATTAAGCTTTGCTACAGAAGTGAAATACTTAGGTGTTATCCTTGATAGCAAGCTGACTTGGAACTCACACATAGAAAGCAGAGTTAAAAAAGCATTTATATCTTATGAGCAATGCCGCCGAACCATAGGACAGACCTGGGGATTATCCCCCAAGGTCACCATGTGGATCTACACGGCAATCATAAGACCTATGTTAACATATGGTGCTGTCGTGTGGTGGCCTAAAGTGAAACAAACGACAGCTATCAAAAAATTAAACCAAATTCAAAGATCAGCATGCCTTCTCGTAACAGGAGCCATGCGAAGCACACCGACCAGCGCAATGGAAGTCATACTTGGTCTCACCCCCCTTGATATATTTGTTAAGGAGGTCGCATTGATGACCATGGTACGCTTTCGCACGGTTGGTATCGAACCCACTGTAGGGACTGGCACATATAGGGATAGTCTGTGGAGGGAATCGATAAAAGTGATACCACTCTTACAGGCAGTCACGGATGCCGTCGCACCAAGATTTGTCTTTGACAAACCCTACAAAATATTAACAAACAAGACAGCAGACCCCAACGTAGTGAACGCTCTGAGCGTATATACGGATGGATCAAAAACAAAGCAAGGTGTGGGATGCGGAATTTACTCTAGATCCTTAAGCCTAAAAACAAAATGGGCTATGGATGGCTTGTCAAGTGTGGTTCAGTCAGAACTCACAGGCATAACCATAGCTGCAAAAGAATTAATCAATAGGAACATCACAGGCAGGAATATAAATATATATACAGACTGCCGACAAGCACTACTAACCTTAAATAGACCACGTTTCACTTCAAGTTTAGTACTAGAATGTCACCAATCTCTAACTGAGGCCAGCCAGAATAACGTGGTCACTCTCAGCTGGATCAAAGGACATGGGAACTCTAAAGGCAACCGCATTGCGAACAATTTAGCAAAGAGGGCTGCGGGCTACAGATATGTTAGCCCTCGCCCATCTACCAAGCTAACATTGTCCGCAGTCGGGGACCTTATCAAACAGCACTCTCACCAAAAATTTATACAGTGCTGGGATGAAACTACGAACTGTAGACTGGCCAGAGAGTTATTACCTCATCCTGGCGAGGAAACAGCAAAAAAATTTAAGGCATTGACCAGACAAAATCTCCGAACAGCTGTGGGAATCCTGACAGGTCACTGCCAATTGCGACAACATCTCTTTAGGATGAAACTAACAGAATCGCCGCTATGCAGAGGCTGCGAACAAGAAAAGGAAACAGTAGAACACATTATGTATGACTGCTCTGCTTTTTCTGAAATCAGAAGATCCGTGTTGGGCGAGTATTGGCTTACACCAGCCGATGTCAGGGAGATCCCCCTCGGGAGCCTCATCACCTATTTTAAATCAATTTGCCTGGTGACATCCTGAGGTGAGGATATCCCTACATACGGGAGGATGCACAATGGGTCATATGTGGCCTCAGTGCTGGCTGAGCACTAGCTCGCCCCTCCCAAATTTCCAGATCCAGAGATAAATATTCTTTCCTTATTTTCACAAAAATATAAATATTCTTTCATTCATCTCATTAGATATGCGTATAGGTTACTTCTTCGGGAATTTTCGAGTTTAACTTTTTATGACTTGAATATTTTCTGATAATAATATAAATCAAAGGTTATTTAGTTTTAGTATCATAGTGACGTATCACATTATGTTTGACAGATTATTTTATTATTCTGTCACGTGAGTTAACATATTAAGTTTAGTATTTTATATTAATGATATTAATAATAATATTCAGTAATGAGTATTGTATTTTAGTCTATAGTACCGTCACATGGTTGCACTATGCTTTTGAGATTCTTGGCTACATAAACAGAGTTTTTAAGAAATATATTTCAGTTAACTTTTTGGGAAATTATAATGTAGATATTATTCATCGCATTATAGATGAGTATAGGTTACTTCTTCGGGAATTTTCGAGTTTAACTTTTTATGACTTGGCATGAAGACTTCTAGACTAGTTTTTATATCACTCTTTTCTTCTATCTTTCTCTTTTAATAGATATTGATGAATAAATAAATATTTTATGAGTTATTCAAAATTTCTCGTTTTTCTGAACATACCTCGTAGTATTTTCTCCTAAAAATATAGATAATACTAATTGTTATTTTTTCTTGTAATGAGCACGCAATTTTTAATTAACTATGTATATTGCACGTGATTTATTTTACAAATACGTAAAAGTTAATTTTCATATTAGCATTTTTTTCTGTTACACGGAAAAGTACATTTTTATCGATGCCATTAACAATATAAATGTTGAATATGTAAATTATATAAAAAACTAGATATTTACTAAAGTACAATACTATTAATTTCTACAAACAAAATTATTTGTTTGGTATTTAGATAAACAGTAAAAGCTCCAATAGAATTGGACTTATGTAATAGTTATTATAAATAAATAACAGAAAATAAACTAATATCAAATAAAATAAAAATTTAGAAAAAAGATTACAAATAAACAAAATGGGGAAGAAAAGGATCCATCTATATACATAAAAGGAAATTTTCCTATACAGAGGTAAAGATGCACGCACAGCCGTAACCACTTATAAAATTATAAAAAACACGATCAACTTTTTTAAAAATTGAGATAGCGAGTTGCGGTTTGTTTTATGAAATAGAAAATTTAATATGGGTCACAAATCTTTTTAAATTTTGTAAATATCTCATTTAACAACCAAGATATAGCGATTTTTCTCAAAAAAACAAACTCGATCAATTTTTTTAAAAATTGAGATATCGAGTTACAGTTTGTTTTATATAATAGATAATTTTATTAAGATCACAAATCTTTTTGAATTTTGTAAATAACTCAATTAACAACCGATATACAGCGATTTTTCTCAAAAAACAAAACACGATCAACTTTTTTAAAAATTGAGATAGGAAATTGCGGTTTGTTTCATGAAATAAATAATTTTTTGTAGGTCACAAATCATTTTGAATTTTGCAAATATCTCAATTAAAAACCAAGATACAGCGATTTTTCTCAAAAAACAAAACACGATCAACATTTTTAAAAATTGAGATAGAAAGTTGCGGTTTGTTTTATGAAATAGATAATTTTATGTAGGTCACAAATTATTTTGAGTTTTGCAAATATCTCAATTGACAGCCAAGATATAGCGATTTTTCTCAAAAGAACAAACTCGATTAACTTTTTTAAAAATTGAGATAGAAAGTTGCGGTTTGTTTTATGAAATAGATAATTTTATGTAGGTCACAAATTATTTTGAGTTTAGCAAATATCTCAATTGACAACCAAGATATAGCGATTTTTCTCAAATAATCAAACTCAATTAACTTTTTTAAAAATTGAGATAGCGAGTTACAGTTTGTTTTATGTAATAGATAATTTTAATTAGATCACAAATCTTTTTGTATTTTGTAAATATCTCAATAAACAACCAAGATACAGCGATTTTTCTCAAAAAACAAAACACGATCAACTTTTTTAAAAATTGTGATAGGAAGTTGCGGTTTGTTTCATGAAATAAATAACTTTTTGTAGGTCACAAATCATTTTGAATTTTGCAAATAACTCAATTAAAAACCAAGATACAGCGATTTTTCTCAAAAAACAAAACACGATCAACTTTTTTAAAAATTGAGATAGGAAGTTGTGGTTTTTTTCATAAAATAGAGAATTTTATATAGGTCACAAATCATTTTAAATTTTGTAAATATCTCAATTAACAACCAAGATACAGCGATTTTTCTCAAAAAACAAAACACGATCAACTTTTTTAAAAATTGAGATAGGAAGTTGCAGTTTGTTTCATGAAATAGATAATTTTAATTAGGTCACAAATCATTTTGAATTTTGCAAATATCTCAATTAACAACGAAGATACAGCAATTTTTCTCAAAAAACAAAACACGATCAACTTTTTTAAAAATTGAGATAGCGAGTTGCGGTTTGTTTTATATAATAGATAATTTTATTACGATTACAAATCGTTTTGAATTTTGCAAATATTTTACTAAACAACCAAGAAACAGCGATTTTTCTTAAAAGATAATTTTCCTTATTAAAATATAAAATCATATCAATTTCCAAATCAATGTTATTGTAATTTCCGTTCATTTATTAATTATTATTTACCATAATAAAATTGCAATAAGCACGTCAACAATCAGAATGATTTAAAATTATAATGCTCGTTAATAGTTCGTTTATTTCGAATACTTTTAAAATAATAATAAAATCAACAACAAAAATACCTTTAAGATAAATGTTAATTATCATAACAACGATATTATCAAACAAAGAATTAATGTTAATATTTTTATTATATTTATATACTTGAAAAGTAATTAAAACAAATCATATTTTTCGATAAATTGTTTATTTTTTTAATATAATTACTCATTACATAAATATGTCTTTATTTATGTATAATTTTGTCATTTGTACAATTTTAACGCAACAAATATAATAAATTTGACAAGATTGACAGTTTATAGTTTGACATTTTAGTGTGAAAAGTGACAAAATTGACATTTGACGTTATATTGACAGTTTAGTGACAAAAATAGTCCATAGTTTGTTTACTGACAAGATTGACAAGTTATAGTTTGTTATTTTAGTGTAAAAAATGAAAAGATTGACAGTGTACTGTTTGATATTTTAGTGTAAAAAGTGACAAGATTGACAGTTTAATAACAGTTTACTGTCAAAATAGTGAATAGTTTGTTTATTAACGAGAAAGTTGATAAGATTGACATTTTATGTTATATTAACTGTTTACTGTCAAAAATAGTAAATAGTTTGTTTACTGACTAGATTGGCAGTTTATAGTTTGACATTTTAGTGTGAAAAGTAACGAGATTGACATTATATTGACAGTTTAGTCTCAAAAATAGTAAATATTTTGTTATCTGACAAGATTGACATTTAAAAAATTGACATTTTCGTGTGAAACGTTAGGAGATTGATATTTGACATTATATTAATAGTTTAATGACAGTTTACTGTCAAAAATAGTGAATAATTTATTTACTGATAAGATTAACAGTTTATAGTATGACATTTTAGTGTGAAAAGTGACAAGATTGACATTTGACGTTATATTGTTAGTTTAATAATAGATTAGTGTCAAAAATAGTAAATTGTTTGTTTGCCAAAAAGATTGACATTTTAATGTAAAAAGTAACTTGATTGACATTTGATAGTTTTGATATTTGATCCCAAAATTTCACATTGACATACTTTGATGTCTCCTTTTGACATTTGACAATACAAATAATACAGTTTTGGCATTTTTACATATTTATAATCAATATTTTATATTCGACACAACAATTTTGACATTTGACGATACAAATATGATAAGTTTGACATTTGACACATTGATATGTCATTTTTTGTCATTTAACACTGCAGATATGACAGTTTTGGCATTTTTACATACTTATATATCAATATTTGATATTTGACACTACAATTTTGACATTTAACGTTAAAAATATGATAAGTTTGACATCTGACATACTTAAATGTCATTTGTTGACAATTGACACTTTCGACAATTTTCACATACCTACCTATTTAAATATCAATATTTGATATTTGACATCGGAGTACAGTATAGGAAAGGGAATAAGCATACAATAACAAAGTCACTATGCTTCTGTCAATCCGTCAAGAAAAGCAATTTTTCTAATATTTTTTCATAAAAACCTTTAAAAGCTATTGAAAAAATAAAAGGGTTTCATATGAGTCGAAAACTCACTTCTGTAATTTTGTTGAAAAGACAAAAATTTTTATAAATTTTATTATATTGGCGCAACACTCCTTTGTAAATTTATCCCTCTACAGCTGAGCTCGGGCATAATTTGCCAGTAAAGAGACTAGTTATCCAGTTTCGATTATTTTTTTGTAATTCTTAACAGCGATAAAAAAAGTTCATAGCATCCCTTTTATTACTCATCTATACGCTTCTCAGGCATCTCGACTTTGCGACGCCAGCGCTACCTCGTGGCGCAAGGCCGCATTAGGTTGAGTCAGGTGCTGTGTATTGCCTATTGTTTATCATGCAAAATCACTCTTCTGTAATGAGCGTTATTTAAAAACTTTAGTTGAGAAACCGCTAATTTTCGATTGTGAAAATGAACATCACGATCAAGAATCAGTTGCAGGCCGTCAAACTGTAGGGAATTTCAAAGATGTTCTGAAGTGACTTTCATAAAAAAAAGATTTCTTTAAGATTGATAACAAAATTTGGAAAAAATAGTTAGCTACTTTTAGAGTAATTAAGCACATAATATTATATAGGTTCTAATGAGAAAATTGGTATTTTTCTCACAATAAGTTTTTCTTTTCAAACTTAACAATAAATTTGAATGCTTCTGTGTCTAACTATATGTCCAAGAAAAAAAACAGAAATAAAAAAACTTTGTCACTCCATAACATTTTATTTCATAAACATTATTGGTACATACTCGACTCGACGGACTGCGACAATCCAATCCTTGCGACGAGCTACTTCCCACGATTTCGAGAGAAATCTATAATAACTTATTCCTGGGATAGTATAACCCCGGGAATTGCACCCAACAACACAACAAGTGTGACCTCTAACTTTTTTCGAGGACATTTCACGACAATCGATTAAAATTTTAAATTTAAAAAAGCACACACTCCGCTGGAATTACATAGCATATGACACTTATGACAGCCGATTGATCCAACCGCATGTCGCGGCAGTCCGCTTGGTGGCGCCACTAGAGGTGCCTGAGAGGTGTATACTAATATTATAAAGAGGAAAGTTTTGATTTTTTGTTTATTTGTTTGTTTGTTTGTTTGTTTGTTTGTTTGTTTGTTTGTTTGTTTGTTTGTTTGTTTGAAATGAATAGGCTCCGAAACTACTGGATCGATTTCAAAAATTCTTTCACCGTTGGCAAGCTACACTATTCCCGAGTGACATAAGCTATGTTTTATTTTCAAAAATAGGGATACTTACTAAAATGCCATTAATGTAACCAAAAATGACCTTTAAACCCTTACATCGTGTGCGCTAAGAATACTAGCCTCAAAGTCAAATCTTCCAATTAGTAGGGATCGGTTTTTCTCATGGCCAACCACCTAAGGCGGGTCGAGCACCTGAAAATCAATTTATTTTGTTGCCAGAAAATAAAACAACATGTAATATTGTTTACAGGGAAGCGTTGACCCAATATATTTAGTGGCGAGGAAAGGTTCGTTTGTTTGTTTGAAATGAATAGGCTCCGAAATTACTGGACCGATTTCAAAAATTCTTTTACCGTTGGCAAGCTACACTATTCCCGAGTGACATAGGCTATGTTTTATTTTCACAAAAATAGGGATCCTTACTAAAATGCCATTAATGTAACCAAAAATGACCTTAAAACCCTTACATCGCGTGCGCTGAGAATACTAGCCTCAAGGTCAAACCTTCCAATTGGTAAGGATCGGTTTTTCTCATGGCCAACCGCCTAAGGCGGGTCGAGCACCTGAAAATCAATTTATTTTGTTGCCAGAAAATAAAACAACATGTTATATTGTTTACAGGGAAGCGTTGACCCAATATATTTAGTGGCTTTTGTTATTTTTCTTTAATCCCCGTGCAAAGCCGGGGCGGGCTGCTAGTTTCATAATAATTTTCAATTTAAAACAGATCGTTTGGACGATGAAACTTAGTCTAAAATGATAGGTACTTTATATAGTCCAATTTATGGATTTTAAACTTAGAAAACTTACATAAATATAATATCATTATCATTTTTATATAAAATAATTATAAAATCATAATTCTTAAAAAAAAATGCATAAAATATTAAATAAAATTTGCAATGTACATTAGTGACAGTAATTATTAAAATACCCGATAATTTACACGCGCTGTTAATAATTATCAGAATATGTTAGCGTATTTATAAAATAATTAGCAGGTTGATAATTGATGTAATTATTTTGCATCAACATAAAAATTTATTATCTATGACATCGATATAGTTCGTCATTCGATATCTATTAAAAAAATCTGTAAAGATCAATTCTAAAACTAAAGTTAGTCAAAAAAAAAAGAAAACTTAAACAAGACTTACTACATTAAGTACTCTGATTCTACCGTAAAGTGGATCAGTTGAAATATTATATATTTACACAAAAAACTCTTACTTAATTAAGTACTAAGACGCCTCCGTAAGGTGGCGCAAATCTAAGTACCTACTATGACGCCACCGTAAGGTGGCGAAGTTAATATCTAATGTATATAACCAAAAAACTACAAAATACAACGAAAAAAATAGTAAAAACCTGGAGACTAACCAGAAAATATGATAAAAAAATCCTAAAAATAAGAAATGTCAGAGAATTGCGCAGTAGACGAAATATCGATACTTTTGATGTACTGACTTGTTTCGTAACGGTTATAGAACGGTTTTTTGACATTTGACTCACTTTTTTGACATTTTACTCGGTTTTTGACATTTCACCCGGGTTTTGACATTTCACTCGGTTTTTGACGTTTGACTCAGTTTATTAACACTAGTCTTAGTTTTTGACATTTGAATCAGTTTATTGATATAACATGTGGGGGCCATCCATAAATTACGTCACACAAATTTCATTATTTTTAACCCCCCCCTCCCGTCTTGTCACAGCTGGTCACATTTGTGAGACAACCCCACGAAGACTAAATACCAGGAGTTTAAACGTAATGTTAAAAAAATGGTTTCAATTTAGGGGACAGAACTATTGCCGGTAGAGTGCGCTTGTGTTCCTAAGATTTAATTACAATATTTCAAAAGATAAATGAAAATGCACAAAAATTATTTTGATGTTACTCACTTTTGGTGCTTTGAATATACCCACTTTTTTTATACTGTCATCTGCCTTTCGGCCACTAACACAACCATGAACAGCACAATACTTTCTTATTTCTTTTTATTAATTTCATTACAAGTAATTTTAAATAAATTAATATCATATATTTAATTTAATTTCGTGAAATTTAAATGTCATAAACATCGGTTCGGGTCTTTTAGAGTCAGGGACTCGAGGGTCTTAATGTTCCTCGCGCCGCCAGTGGCAAAAAATAGAACTATGATCTGGCCCGATTATTGAGACCAGAAATATTATGAAAAAGCCTATACCGTGTAGACTCCTGGTATCTAGTCTTCGTGGACAACCCCCTCCCTAGTGTGACGTCACATATTTTACATTTTTACACCTAGAAATAATTAATAGCAGTTCTAAATTTCTTTGCCTAACCTCAAACGCCATCCACTGATGTAGCTTTGATGTTGGTAAAATAATAGGAGTAACATGTCAAATAGAAATAATTATTTAATTAAAATAGCAGTTTCGTTATTTTTTTTTATTTCAATTTAAATTATTTTTTATAAGATTAACATCAAATTAAACATTTAAACGAATTAACAAAATAAAAACGATTAATTATATTAATTAAAAAAAAAAAACTTAATCATCTTGAGTCCATGGATTTTGGACCCAATCCTTTAAATTATTTATAACTGGTATAGCAGCCACTTCATTCTCATTGGGGTTGTTAATGTCAGGAAGATTTGATGTGTCAACATCTTTTTCATCATTCATCAAGCCATACCGCGTTATCGTCATTATCAAAACAAAGAATTTCTCTGGCACGTCTAGCAGCAATTCGTACGAATCTTTGCTATGGGAAACATTTCTTGTTGTTTCTTATGTAATTTCTTGTGTTGATTAGTGGCCTTGTATGATGCAAAATATAGACCACAGGTGCCACATGATCGCTTAAACAAGTAGGTATGCCTCGACACTGGGGCAATAGCTATCATACGGAACTTGCTTCAAATGTGATGATGCTCGAAGATCCAAAGCTAGCTGAAGTAACAGTGGAGCGAAATTACCTTCGGAGTTATCTTTTTCTATGGTTACATAACCGCTTGACGACTGTTTAATTAAAACAGGTGGTGGTAAAAACCACTCTTGTAACAGTCGCCAAAGGGTAGATCGTCGTACACAACAACATGAGACAACCTCGCATTTTACTATTTGTAATAAATATTGTGATTCACGCATATGATTTGCGTACCAAGTCGCATCATTTTATTTTATTTATTATTCAGTCCAGTATCTGTTGGCCCAATGTATTCGGCAACCACAGGAAAATCATCAATGACCAATTGGCTCCAAATATTAGCCAGCAAAATGGTAATGTACAAAGGAGGACTTATCTCTAAAAAGAGATCTCTTCCAGCCAACCCTAACAGTTAAAATATAGAAACATTGATAATCGGGAAGTTAACAACAGTGCACACAACTTATTCTGTAATTTTATAATGAGTTTTAAAATGTGACGTCACGAAATTAAGGACCCCTCCCACCCCCTTGTCAGACAATGTCACACTACGTCGACCCCCTCCCTCACCCTTAACGCGTGACGTAATTTATGGATGAATCCTATGACATTTGAATTAGTTTTTTAACATTTGACTCAGATTGTTGACATTTAACTCACTTTTTTACATTTTACTAGGTTTTTGACGTTTAGCACAGTTTGTTGACATTTGACCTAGTGTGATGACATTTTACTCAATCTTGTTGACATTTGACTCTTTTTTTTGACATTGACTCAAATGTTAACATTGACTTACTTTTTTGATATTTAACATAGTTTCTTATCATAAACAATTTTTCAGAGGTCATCTGAAGGGCGCAGTTGACATCTTTTGTATATTTACACGAGCAATTCTTACTTAATTAAATACTATAACGCCTCCGTAAGGTGGCGTAGTCCTCAGTACTATGACGCCACCGCAAGGTGGTGCAATTGATATCTTATATGCTTAATCGAAAAAACTTTTGAAAACAAACCGTTAAAAAAAGAGTAACTTTACAGTGGTTTTAGCTCTATCATATAATAGATTTTTTAGCAGTAATGGTATACTTGAAATTAAAATTTAAATAACGGTTTTCATACGAAAAATGTTACTAATAATTGAATAATTGTCCCTTTTCATTATTAATACATATTTTGCCACTTGTCTATCTGTTTTTATGTTAAAAATTGACGTATTTTCATTGTGGTAATTGCTTGTACCTATATTTTCTTACAATAAAATGCAATGTAATTATCAGTATGTATTGTAAAACTGAATTTTGATTATAATTACATTGTTTATTGAAAACAAGTGTATTCACGTTTTAATGGAGGTACATTATTATGCAATTTACTATGTCTTAGGTTAGGAAAAATGTTATTATTAGAATAAAACGTAAATAATTTAAAAATTCACGAAAGGACAAATTCGCGAAAAATTGTAAAAATCGTGTTGTAATTGTGTTATTTTTATAGTTCTAAATATACTGCTCTACTAGCTATTAACAATTTTTTTTACCTAAATGAACGGAGCTTAGACTACAAACAGGAAATCATAAATAAACATGTATTATAAAATCTCTTGTTATTTTATTAATTTATGTGAACATAAAAGGAAATAATTCGAAGCCAAAAAAATATAATACTTTAAATTCTTAATGTCGATGACACACCAATAAAACAGTTCCAGCCTTGGGTACAAGCGTCTAATAATGTAAATATTATACCTCTTCTCTGGGAAAAGTGCATAAATATCCAGTTTGATACAAAGAATATACTTAAAATTAATAAAAAAAGCAGTTAAAAAATGTCCTTAAACTTTTATAACTTAAATCATCATTTTAGGTAGAAAAAATTAAATGCCCTCCAGGTAAAAAAAAATTGAGAGGTGTCAAGGGACACCCGGATGGAACGAAGTTCCTTTTGATTAATAAGTGAAGGAATTGTAATTTGTAAACACAACAGAGAGTTTTTACATACATAAGCATTTATTATCGTCTGTATAAAATCTCTACTTACCTAACTCTATCAGCAATATCAGAAACACTGTCAGGATACATTATTGTTTTTATTTTCTATTATTTTAATATTTATTATCTACAAAAAACCTGTATAAACTTAACAAAGTCGCGACACTAGGTACTACACAGTTCAAAGCAAAAAAAATAGTAAATCCATTATTTTCAACAGTTCGTTTCTGTTGAGAATGTTGAGACTTAGTTAACAGTCTTATTAAAAAAAAAAAAAACAAAATAAAGTTGTAACGTAGCAATTAAGTTTGTGTTGTTGATATAACAAATTTTTTGATGTTATAAAAGTAATGTCGAAATAAAAACGTTAAATGAATACAGTCCATTTATTAAATTAAAATACGAGTTATCGTAACATTTTTTGGTCATATTCGAGCCGGATATTAATACAATTGGGGGATATATCCAACAGTGAAGTTGAAGATATATCAAAGAAGCAGATTTGGAAAATCAATATCCAAGGACGAATATCTATATGGAAAATCTAGTCGAGATGCAGTTAAAGAGCAGCTCATAAACACATTGGGAGGAGAAGCAAGAGAACATATTGCTGAAAAAAAAAAATAATTTAAGTAAAGTTAAGTAAATTTTGATTGTTATTTCCTAGATAAAACAAATCGGTGATTTATTGTTTATATTTCAATAAATTATAAATGGGGGAGGAAATCAAAATAATCAAAAGACGTCGGGGTACGATTAAAACAAAAATTACTAGATTAGAGAATTATTTAAATACTGTGACTAATATAACAATTAGCGAATTACAAATAAGAGAAAACTTGTTACTTAAGGCTTATGAGGAATTTAATGAGATACAAAATAAACTTGAAGAGTGTTATAGTGAAGTAACGGAAGAATTGCAAAATGAATTTGATCAGGAAAGAGAGTTGATGGAAAATTTATATATTAAAATATATAACAATATTAAAACTTTAATCAAAAATTTAGAAATACCTCAAGTTAATTTTGTATCTTCACAAAGTTTTGTAAATAGAGAAAATTCACAATTTGTATTTTCAGACAAACGGGCTGTTAAACTTCCGAGTATCAACATTCCAACATTTGATGGAAATTATGGCGATTGGAGAACCTTTATAGACTTGTTTGCTGCAGGAATAGATAATGACACTACTTTGGCCAAATCACAGAAATTTTTATATTTAAAAGGTTTACTAAAGGGAGAACCTTTATCAATTGTAAGTGAATTAAAAATAACAGATGATAATTATGACAGAGCTAAAAACCTATTAAAATCGAAATACGCGAAAAAGGGTCCAATTTTGAGATATCATATTAATGAAATTTTAGAAATAAAAGTTGAAAAAGGTCAAACAGGACTAAGGGAGTTTGTCTCGAAAATTAGACAACACATACATGCTCTAGAAGCATTAGATATAGATGTAGAATCTTGGGATTTGTTGTTATTTTATATATTATCCTCAAAAATTGAGAAAGGGTTAAGAAATCAATTTGAAATTCAAAGACAAGAAGGGGATGGTGACTCTTTACCCAAAATAAATGAGTTTTTATTGTTTTTAGAAAAGCGCATAAATGCTTGGGAAAACTCTGAGGTAACGGTTGACTTAACTAAAACTAACGACAAATTTAAAAAACGACAATCTAGTATAACTACCTATGCTCAGACAGTAAATGATAACCCAATGTTTAAAATAAAATGTAGTTATTGCAAAGAAGAACATCCGCTTACTAAATGTGACAAATTTAAGGGACTTTCTTTACAAGTTAAACGAGAAATTATATTAAAAAATAAATTATGTTTTAACTGTTTAAAGGCAAATCATACAGTTATAAAATGTAAGGCGTTTAATTGTAGAATTTGTGGTAGAAAACATCATACGCTGATTCATAATTCGGTTGACAATGTTGAGAGCAATAACGATGTGCCAGGTCCATCTCATTTAAATACATTAGTAGCATCTCAAAATTTGGGTAATAATAAGGAAATAAGCTCACAAGTTGCTAGTGATATAAGCATTGGCAATTCCGTATCTTGTACCCACACGGGGTTTTTGAAATCAAAAAATCAAATAGTGTTAGCTACAGCTAAAATTAAACTTATTTCTAATCATGGGACGATAATAGCCAGAGCTTTACTAGATTCTGGATCACAAACAAGTATTATAACTAGGGAATTATCAAAAAAGCTTGGTAATAATTGCGTTAGGTCGAATTTAAAAATTTCGGGAATTTACGAGTCAATGACAAACAGTACAGAAATAATGGAAGTAACTATAGAATCAAATAGAACTTTAGAAAGGTTTGTTATAAATTGTGCGATTTTACCAAAAATAACTTGTTATTTGCCTCAAATTCCAATTGATATTTCTAAATTTAAAATTCCAATATCGATTGATTTGGCAGATGATGAATTTTACAAACCAGGAAAAATAGATATGTTGATTGGATCAGATTTATACTATGATATAATTGAATGTGGCATTATTAAAATGGGGCAAAATTTACCAACGTTAATGAATTCTAAATTTGGATGGATTGTTGGAGGATTGACTGAGTCAAATTCAATAATGAATAATGCTAACAATTTCAATCTTTGTCTAGTTTCAACCATAGATATTGAAAAATTGATACCAAAATTTTGGCAACTGGAAGAGATCACTAATAAACGGATATATACACAGGAAGATAAATTATGTGAAAATATTTTTCAATCAACAACAATTCGTGATGATACTGGTAGATTTATAGTTAATTTACCTTTAAAAAGAAATGTGGGTGATTTGGAGCTAGGAGATTCTTTTGAATTAGCTAAACGTAGATTTTTATCATTAGAGAAAAGGATCCATAAAAATAAGGAATTATTTATGGATTACAAAAAATTTATCGACGAATATGTTGATTTGGGTCATGGAAAATATGTTCCATTGGATTTAAAAACTAAGGAGGGTAATATTAAATATTTCTTGCCGCATCATTGTGTAATTAAAGAGGAAGCTATATCTACAAAATTAAGGGTTGTATTTGATGCATCAGCTAAAACTAGGTCAGGAAATTCTTTAAATGATGTTATGTATACAGGTCCAACAGTTCAACCTGATTTGTTTGATATAGTTATTAGATTTAGATTCTTTCATGTAGTGCTTATTGCAGATATAGTTAAGATGTACAGGCAAATTAGAGTAGTTAACGAACACCAACATTTACAAAATATTTTATGGCGAGAATCCCCTAACGAAAGTTTAAAATGTATTCAATTAGAAACAGTTACTTACGGTACAAATTGTGCTCCTTATCTAGCGACAAAATGTTTATCCGAATTAGGTAAGATAAATTCTGTTAAATTTCCACTTGCTTCAAAAATGCTTCAGCATCAATGTTACATGGATGACATTTTGGGTGGTGCTTATTCAGTAGAGGAATGTAAGTTGTTAAAAAATGAGTTAATAACTTTACTACAAACGGCTGGATTTGATTTACACAAATGGGTTTCTAATTGCGAAGAATTAGTTAATTCAAATACACATTTAGATGACACATCAACTACGGAATATAAATTAAATAAAATTTTAGGGATTTCTTGGGATTGTAAGAAGGATTGTTTCAGGGTAATTTTGCCAAAAATATATGCTAGTTGTGGTGTATATACAAAACGATTGGTTTTTGCAATGATTTCTAGTTTGTTTGATCCATTAGGGTTAATAGGTCCAGTTATTATTAAAGCAAAGATCTTAATGCAAAAAATTTGGGTGAAAAAATTGAGTTGGGATCAAGAATTATCTGATCAACTTTTGGATGATTGGATAAATTTTAAAACTGATATTGGCAACATAAATAAAATACATATTCCTAGAACAGTACTGTTGAATCAAAAAATTAAAACTATAGAATTGCATGGGTTTTCGGATGCATCGATGGTTGCATACGGATGTTGCTTTTACATAAGAGTTATGTATGTGGATGAAACGATTTCAAGTAGGTTGATTTGTTCTAAATCAAGGGTTGCACCTCTAAAAACGATAACGTTACCAAGACTAGAACTATGTGGGTTTTTACTAATGTCACGGTTATATTTTAAATTATGTTCAATTTTGACCATACATACAAAAGCTGTTTTATGGTGTGATTCAAAAATTGTGTTAGCTTGGATAAACAGTGCTCCATCAAGGTGGACAACATTTGTTGCAAATAGAGTATCAGAAATTCAGGAATTGGCAAGTTCAGCTAGATGGAGATACATAGCTTCGGAAAGTAATGTGGCGGATTTCATAAGTAGAGGTTTAGATCCAAATACGTTAATTGGATGTAACGAATGGTGGCAAGGTCCAGAAATTCTTTATAGAGAAAATTTATATGATAGTGATTACTTGGTTAAAGAGGAAAACGATATTCCAGAAAAAAAAGTTGTTATTCATGTAAGATTAGAAATAAAAGAAGGTATAGAGATTTTTTCAAGATTTTCGAAATTTCTTAAATTGAAAAGAGTAATAGCGTTTTGTTTACGATTTGTACAAAATTTGAAAAGGGGAACAGACAAAGTAATTGGTACTTTATCTAGTTCTGAATTAAATAAAGCTGAACAAACTATTATTAAAGTGGTACAAAGTTATTACTTTATAGAGGATATTGAAAAATTAAAACAGAAAAAGGAAATTAACAGTTCATCTTTATTACAATTAGCACCTTTTTTAGATGAAGACAATATATTACGAGTAGGTGGAAGATTAAATTACTCAAATTTAAGTTTTTCTCAGAAACATCCAATTATTTTACCGGGAAATTGTCATGTTACAAATTTAATAATTTGGCAGGAACATTTAAAACAATTGCATGCTGGGTCACAAAGTACTTTAGCAAATATAAGGCTAAAATACTGGCCAATTCATGGCTTAAGGCAAGTTAAAAAGCAATTAAAAACTTGTATAACTTGTCATAGATTTAGAGCAGCTGGTGCAAAACAGTTAATGGCACCACTTCCTAAAGATAGGGTTATAGTAAGCAGACCATTCTCAAAAGTGGGAGTTGATTTTGCAGGGCCATTTAGCGTTAAAGAATGTAAATTAAGAAAATCAAAAATTTTTAAAAGTTATATCGCATTATTTGTCTGTTTTGTAACTAGGGCAATTCATTTAGAACTAGTTTCAGATTTAAGCGCTGATACATTTTTAAATTCTCTAAAACGATTTATAGCGAGACGGGATTGTCCAGTCATTGTCTTTAGTGACAATGCGACAAACTTTCATGGGGTAAATAATAAACTTAGGGAGGTAACAAAATTCTTAAAAGAACAATCAGGTGGGATACAGGAATATTTATCACAGAAAGACATTAATTGGAAGTTTATTCCGGGAAATAGTCCTCATTGGGGTGGATTATGGGAAGCGGGGATAAAATCAACGAAATATCATTCGTACAATGGGAAAATCTATACTTACAATTGAACAATTTTCAACATTATTGTGTGAAATTGAGGCAATTTTAAATTCCAGGCCCATTTCAAACCTTTCTTCAGATCCATTTGATTTTAGTTGTTTAACTCCAAATCACTTTTTAATAGGTGGACCTATGAATATGTTTTCAGAAAAAGATATTCTTAGTTTTCCTGAAAATAGACTAACATACTGGGAAAAAATTTGTAAAATAAAACAATCTTTTTGGAAGGGTTGGTCCAAAGATTTTCTAAATAAATTACAAAATAGACCAAAATGGTTAAGCTCTTGTCAAAATTTAAAGGTAGGTTCATTGGTTCTGTTAAAAGAAGATAATAGTCCACCATTGGAATGGAAGTTGGGAAGAATTCTGGAAATTTTCGTGGGCAAGGATGGTAAGGTTAGAGTAGTGTCTGTTCGAACTACAGCTGGAGTCTATAAAAGATCTATAACCAAAGTGTGTCCAATTTCTGAAGATTCCTTCAGCGGGGGGCAGAATGTTGAGAATGTTGAGACTTAGTTAACAGTCTTATTAAAAAAAAAAAAAACAAAATAAAGTTGTAACGTAGCAATTAAGTTTGTGTTGTTGATATAACAAATTTTTTGATGTTATAAAAGTAATGTCGAAATAAAAACGTTAAATGAATACAGTCCATTTATTAAATTAAAATACGAGTTATCGTAACAGTTTCTTTTAACAAAAGTGTCCATTTATACAATACCAGAGGTATTGTATATTCTACCTAGAATTACTTTTTATTTCAATTTAATTTAAAACAGGAATTAACAATTTAAGTTTGTGTTGTTGATATAACAAATTTTTTGATGTTATAAAAGTAATGTCGAAATAAAAACGTTAAATGAATACAGTCCATTTATTAAATTAAAATACGAGTTATCGTAACAGTTTCTTTTAACAAAAGTGTCCATTTATACAATACCAGAGGTATTGTATATTCTACCTAGAATTACTTTTTATTTCAATTTAATTTAAAACAGGAATTAACAATTTAATACAAAATTTTAAAATTAAAATATTTGACAGTAACTGACAGTTAAGGTAATTTGACGTAGGTACCTAACTAGTCAAGTTAAGAACTATTTTTAAAATGTTTATGAATTTATTGATTTATAAAAACAGAATAAAATAAAATATAATACTGTTATAGGTAATTATTTTTTTCTACAGTATTTTCTTTTAATTTAAATTAGTGTCTTTTTAATTGTACTTATTTATTAAATTAGGGTTTCCTATTTAAATAAAGATAGGTATATCTATCTATGAGAGAGAGAGAGAGAGAGAGAGAGAGAGAAAGAGAGAGAGAGAGAGAGAGAGAGAGAGAGACAACATGCGTATGTCGTGTCGTGTCGTGACAAATTTTGGTATGAATTTTTTTTGGCTAGCTCCTAGCGTCAGTCGTAACTGTTCGTAACGCCCGAAAGGGAACTTCGTTCCAAAAACAGACACTTGCATTTTGTATTTTTTTTAATCCTGTATATATAAGGAGAGAGTAAACATTAATAATAAAAATCGTTAACAATTTTTTAATGTTAATTAGCAGTCTAAGGGTTTAGCATACTAACTACTAGAAGGTGTATAGTGCCGAAACAAACCATGTCCACTCAGAAGTTTACATTTGGTCCAGATAGTAAGTTTGTTCCAACAGACTAGAGATCCATTCTAGAACCGTCTGGGAACTGCGCAAATTCTCGTTATCTTGGAAGTACTGAGTTGTTTAGTAACGGTTTTAGAACGGTTTTTGGTCTATTGAAACAGACCTTGTAATATTTTTAATCAGTCTTCTTATCCACGTGCCTTTTGTCTCGATTTCCCATCTTTTCCTTCAGGTACCGTTTTTGTTAAATATAAGGTTTGTTCCAACAGATCAAAGAACCATTCTAGAACAGTCCGGGAATTGTGCAGTAGACGAAATCTCGATACTTTCTTGATGTACTGAGTTGTTTCGTAGCAGTTCTAGAACGGGTTTTTGGTCTGTTGGAACAGACTTTGTAATATCTATAATCAGTCTTTTTATCCACGCACTTTTTGTCTCGATTTCCCACCTTTTCCTTCAGGAAACGTTTTTGTTAAATATAAGGTGTGTTCCAACATACCAAAGAACCATTCTGAAACCGTCTGAGAACAGCGAAATGGACAAATTCTCCTTATCTTTAAAGTACTAAGTTGTTTAGTAACGGTTTTTTGATCTGTTGGAACAGATCTTCTAATATCTTTAATCAGTCTTCTTATCCACGCGCCTTTTGTCTCGATTTCCCACCTTTTCCTTCAGGAAACGTTTTTGTTAAATATAAGGTTTGTTCCCACAGACCAAAGAACCATTCTAGAACCGTCCGGGAATTGCACAGTATACGAAATCTCGATACTTTTGATGTACTGAGTTGTTTCGTAACGGTTCTAGAACGGTTTTTAGGTCTATTGAAACAGACCTTGTAATATCTTTAATCAGTATTCTTATCCACGCGCCTTTTGTCCCGATTTCCCACCTTTTCCTTCAGGAAACGTTTTTGTTAAATATAAGGTTTGTTCCAACAGATCAAAGAACCATTCTAGAACAGTCCGGGAATTGTGCAGTAGACGAAATCTCGATACTTTCTTGATGTACTGAGTTGTTTCGTAGCAGTTCTAGAACGGGTTTTTGGTCTGTTGGAACAGACTTTGTAATATCTATAAAATCAGTCTTTTTATCCACGCACTTTTTGTCTCGATTTCCCACCTTTTCCTTCAGGAAACGTTTTTGTTAAATATAAGGTGTGTTCCAACATACCAAAGAACCATTCTGAAACCGTCTGAGAACTGCGAAATGGACAAATTCTCCTTATCTTTAAAGTACTAAGTTGTTTAGTAACGGTTTTTTGATCTGTTGGAACAGACCTTCTAATATCTTTAATCAGTCTTCTTATCCACGCGCCTTTTGTCTCGATTTCCCACCTTTTCCTTCAGGAAACGTTTTTGTTAAATATAAGGTTTGTTCCCACAGACCAAAGAACCATTCTAGAACCGTCCGGGAATTGCACAGTATACGAAATCTCGATACTTTTGATGTACTGAGTTGTTTCATAACGGTTCTAGAACGGTTTTTAGGTCTATTGAAACAGACCTTGTAATATCTTTAATCAGTCTTCTTATCCACGCGCCTTTTGTCTCGATTTCCCACCTTTTCCTTCAGGAAACGTTTTTGTTAAATATAAGGTTTGTTCCAACAGATCAAAGAACCATTCTAGAACAGTCCGGGAATTGTGCAGTAGACGAAATCTCGATACTTTCTTGATGTACTGAGTTGTTTCGTAGCAGTTCTAGAACGGGTTTTTGGTCTGTTGGAACAGACTTTGTAATATCTATAATCAGTCTTCTTATCCACGCGCCTTTTGTCTCGATTTCCCACCTTTTCCTTCAGGAAACGTTTTTGTTAAATATAAGGTTTGTTCCCACAGACCAAAGAACCATTCTAGAACCGTCCGGGAATTGCACAGTAGACGAAATCTTGATACTTTTGATGTACTAAGATGTTTCGTAACAGTTCTAGAACGGTTTTTTGGTCTGTTCGAACAGACCTTGTAATATCTTTAATCAATCTTCTAATCCACGCGCCTTTTGTCTCGATTTCTTACCTTTTCCTCCAGGAAACGTTTTTGTTAAATATAAGGTTTGTTCCAACAGACCAAAGAACCATTCTAGAACTGTCCGAGACTTGTGCAGTAGACGAAATCTCGATACTTTTGATGCACTGAAATGTTTCGTAACGGTTCTAGAACGGTTTTAGGTCTATTGAAACAGACCTTTTAATATCTTTAATCAGTTTTCTTATCCACGCGCTTTTTTTCTCGATTTTTTACTTTTCCTTCAGGGAGCGTTTTTGTTAAATATAAGATTTGTTCCAACAGACCAAAGTACCATTCTAGAACCATCCGGGAATTGCGCAGTAGACGAAATCTCGATACTTTTGGTGTACTGAATTGTTTCGTAACGGTTCTAGAATGGTTTTTTGACATTTGACCCACTTTTTTGACATTTTACTCGGATTTTGACATTTTACTCGGTTTTTGACATTTCACTCGGTTTTTGACGTTTGATTCAGTTTGTTGACATTTAACTTAGTTTGTTGACATTTTATTAATTTTATGACATTTGATTCAGTTTTTTGACATTTGACTCAGTTTTTTGACATTTGACTCAGTTTAAAGATTTAGCATGTTGACATTTAAATTAGTTTTTTTTTTAATTTGACTCATCTTGTTGACATTTGACTCAATCTTTTTGACATTTGACTCTTTTTTTGACATTGACTCAGTCTGTTGACATTTGACTCATTTTATTAACACTTGACTTAATTTTATGACATTTGATTCAGTTTTTTGACATTTGACTTAGTTTTTTGACATTTGACTCAGTTTATTGATTTAGAGTGTTGACATTTGAATTAGTTTTTTAATATTTGACTCATCTTGTTAACATTTAACTCACATTTTTACATTTTACTAGATTTTTGACGTTTAGCTCAGTTTGTTGACATTTGACTTACTGTGATGACATTTTACTCAGTCTTGTTGACATTTGACTCTTTTTTTTGACATTGACCCAGTCTGTTTACATTTGACTCAGTTTATTAATTTAGCGTGTTGACATTTGAATTAGTTTTTTAACATTTGACTCATCTTGTTGACATTTAACTCACTTTTTTACATTTTACTAGGTTTTTGACGGTTAGCTGAATTTGTTGACATTTGACTTAGTGTGATGACATTTTACTCAATCTTGTTGACATTTGACTCTTTTTTTGACATTGACTCACTTTGTTGACATTTGACTCAGTTTATTAACACTTGACTTAGTTTTTTGACATTTGATTCAGGTTTTTAACATTTGACTTAGTTTTTTGACATTTGACTCAGTTTAAAGATTTAGAATGTTGACATTTGATTTAGTTTTTTTTTTAATTTGACTCTTCTTGTTGACATTTAACTTACTTTTTTACATTTTACTAGGTTTTTGACGGTTAGCTCAGTTTGTTGAACTTTGACTTACTGTGATGACATTTTACTCAATCTTGTTGACATTTGACTCTTTTTTTGACATTGACTCAGTTTGTTGACATTTGACTCAGTTTATTAACACTTGACTTAATTTTATGATATTTGATTCAGTTTTTTGACATTTGACTTAGATTTTTGACATTTGACTCAGTTTAAAGATTTAGAATGTTGACATTTAAATTAGTTTTTTTTTTAATTTGACTCATCTTGTTGACATTTAACTTACTTTTTTACATTTTACTAGGTTTTTGACGGTTAGCTCAGTTTGTTGACATTTGACTTACTGTGATGACATTTTACTCAATCTTGTTGACATTTGACTCTTTTTTTGACATTGACTCAGTCTGCTGACATTTGACTCATTTTATTAACAGTTGACTTAGTTTTTTGACATTTGATTCAGTTTTTTAACATTTGACTTAGTTTTTTGACATTTGACTCAGTTTATTGATTTAAAGTGTTGACATTTGAATTAGTTTTTTAATATTTGACTCATCTTGTTGACATTTAACTCACTTTTTTACATTTTACTAGGTTTTTGACGTTTAGCTCAGTTTGTTGACATTTGACTTAGTATGATGACATTTTACTCAATGTTGTTGACATTTGACTCTTTTTTTGACATTGACTCAGTTTGTTGACATTTGACTCAGTTTATTTACAGTTGACTTAGTTTTTTGACATTTGATTCAGGTTTTTAACATTTGACTTAGTTTTTTGACATTTGACTCAGTTTATTAATTTAGCGTGTTGACATTTGAATTAGTTTTTTAACATTTGACTCATCTTGTTGACATTTAACTCACTTTTTTACATTTTACTAGGTTTTTGACGGTTAGCTGAATTTGTTGACATTTGACTTAGTGTGATGACATTTTACTCAATCTTGTTGACATTTGACTCTTTTTTTGACATTGACTCACTTTGTTGACATTTGACTCAGTTTATTAACACTTGACTTAGTTTTTTGACATTTGATTCAGGTTTTTAACATTTGACTTAGTTTTTTGACATTTGACTCAGTTTATTGATATAGAGTGTTGACATTTGAATTAGTTTTTTAATATTTGACTCATCTTGTTAACATTTAACTCACATTTTTACATTTTACTAGATTTTTGACGTTTAGCTCAGTTTGTTGACATTTGACTTACTGTGATGACCTTTTACTCAATCTTGTTGACATTTGACTCAATCTTGTTGACATTTGACTCTTTTTTTGACATTGACTCAGTCTGTTGACATTTGACTCATTTTATTAACACTTGACTTAATTTTATGACATTTGATTCAGTTTTTTGACATTTGACTTAGTTTTTTGACATTTGACTCAGTTTATTAATTTAGCGTGTTGACATTTGAACTAGTTTTTTAACATTTGACTCATCTTGTTGACATTTAACTCACTTTTTTACATTTTACTAGGTTTTTGACGTTTAGCTCAGTTTGTTGACATTTGACTTACTGTGATGACATTTTACTCAGTCTTGTTGACATTTGACTCTTTTTTTTTACATTGACTCAGTCTGTTTACATTTGACTCAGTTTATTAACACTTGACTTACTTTTTTGACATCTGATTCAATTTTTTGACATTTGACTTAGTTTTTTGACATTTGACTCAGTTTATTGATTTAGAGTGTTGACATTTGAATTAGTTTTTTAATATTTGACTCATCTTGTTAACATTTAACTCACATTTTTACATTTTACTAGATTTTTGACGTTTAGCTCAGTTTGTTGACATTTGACTTACTGTGATGACATTTTACTCAATCTTGTTGACATTTGACTCTTTTTTTTGACATTGACTCAGTCTGTTTACATTTGACTCAGTTTATTAACACTTGACTTACTTTTTTGACATCTGATTCAATTTTTTGACATTTGACTTAGTTTTTTGACATTTGACTCAGTTTATTGATTTAGAGTGTTGACATTTGAATTAGTTTTTTAATATTTGACTCATCTTGTTAACATTTAACTCACATTTTTACATTTTACTAGATTTTTGACGTTTAGCTCAGTTTGTTGACATTTGACTTACTGTGATGACATTTTACTCAATCTTGTTGACATTTGACTCTTTTTTTGACATTGACTCAGTCTGTTGACATTTGACTCAGTTTATTAACAGTTGACTTAGTTTTTTGACATCTGATTCAGGTTTTTGACATTTGACTTAGTTTTTTGACATTTGACTCAGTTTATTGATTTAGAGTGTTGACATTTGAATTAGTTTTTTAATATTTGACTCATCTTGTTAACATTTAACTCACATTTTTACATTTTACTAGATTTTTGACGTTTAGCTCAGTTTGTTGACATTTGACTTACTGTGATGACCTTTTACTCAATCTTGTTGACATTTGACTCAATCTTGTTGACATTTGACTCTTTTTTTGACATTGACTCAGTTTGTTGACATTTGACTCAGTTTATTAACACTTGACTTAATTTTATGACATTTGATTCAGTTTTTTGACATTTGACTTAGTTTTTTGACATTTGACTCAGTTTATTAATTTAGCGTGTTGACATTTGAATTAGTTTTTTAACATTTGACTCATCTTGTTGACATTTAACTCACTTTTTTACATTTTACTAGGTTTTTGACGTTTAGCTCAGTTTGTTGACATTTGACTTACTGTGATGACATTTTACTCAGTCTTGTTGACATTTGACTCTTTTTTTGACATTGACTCAGTTTGTTGACATTTGACTCAGTTTATTAACACTTGACTTAATTTTATGATATTTGATTTAGTTTTTTGACATTTGACTTAGTTTTTTGACATTTGACTCAGTTTAAAGATTTAGAATGTTGACATTTGAATTAGCTTTTTTTTTAATTTGACTCTTCTTGTTGACATTTAACTTACTTTTTTACATTTTACTAGGTTTTTGACGGTTAGCTCAGTTTGTTGACATTTGACTTACTGTGATGACATTTTACTCAATCTTGTTGACATTTGACTCTTTTTTTGACATTGACTCAGTCTGCTGACATTTGACTCATTTTATTAACAGTTGACTTAGTTTTTTGACATTTGATTCAGTTTTTTAACATTTGACTTAGATTTTTGACATTTGACTCAGTTTATTGATTTAAAGTGTTGACATTTGAATTAGTTTTTTAATATTTGACTCATCTTGTTGACATTTAACTCACTTTTTTACATTTTACTAGGTTTTTGACGTTTAGCTCAGTTTGTTGACATTTGACTTAGTGTGATGACATTTTACTCAATGTTGTTGACATTTGACTCTTTTTTTGACATTGACTCAGTTTGTTGACATTTGACTCAGTTTATTTACAGTTGACTTAGTTTTTTGACATTTGATTCAGGTTTTTAACATTTGACTTAGTTTTTTGACATTTGACTCAGTTTATTAATTTAGCGTGTTGACATTTGAATTAGTTTTTTAACATTTGACTCATCTTGTTGACATTTAACTCACTTTTTTACATTTTACTAGGTTTTTGACGTTTAGCTCAGTTTGTTGACATTTGACTTACTGTGATGACATTTTACTCAGTCTTGTTGACATTTGACTCTTTTTTTTGACATTGACTCAGTCTGTTTACATTTGACTCAGTTTATTAACACTTGACTTACTTTTTTGACATCTGATTCAATTTTTTGACATTTGACTTAGTTTTTTGACATTTGACTCAGTTTATTGATTTAGAGTGTTGACATTTGAATTAGTTTTTTAATATTTGACTCATCTTGTTAACATTTAACTCACATTTTTACATTTTACTAGATTTTTGACGTTTAGCTCAGTTTGTTGACATTTGACTTACTGTGATGACATTTTACTCAATCTTGTTGACATTTGACTCTTTTTTTGACATTGACTCAGTCTGTTGACATTTGACTCAGTTTATTAACAGTTGACTTAGTTTTTTGACATCTGATTCAGGTTTTTGACATTTGACTTAGTTTTTTGACATTTGACTCAGTTTATTGATTTAGAGTGTTGACATTTGAATTAGTTTTTTAATATTTGACTCATCTTGTTAACATTTAACTCACATTTTTACATTTTACTAGATTTTTGACGTTTAGCTCAGTTTGTTGACATTTGACTTAGTGTGATGACATTTTACTCAATGTTGTTGACATTTGACTCTTTTTTTGACATTGACTCAGTTTGTTGACATTTGACTCAGTTTATTTACAGTTGACTTAGTTTTTTGACATTTGATTCAGGTTTTTAACATTTGACTTAGTTTTTTGACATTTGACTCAGTTTATTAATTTAGCGTGTTGACATTTGAATTAGTTTTTTAACATTTGACTCATCTTGTTGACATTTAACTCACTTTTTTACATTTTACTAGGTTTTTGACGGTTAGCTGAATTTGTTGACATTTGACTTAGTGTGATGACATTTTACTCAATCTTGTTGACATTTGACTCTTTTTTTGACATTGACTCACTTTGTTGACATTTGACTCAGTTTATTAACACTTGACTTAGTTTTTTGACATTTGATTCAGGTTTTTAACATTTGACTTAGTTTTTTGACATTTGACTCAGTTTATTGATATAGAGTGTTGACATTTGAATTAGTTTTTTAATATTTGACTCATCTTGTTAACATTTAACTCACATTTTTACATTTTACTAGATTTTTGACGTTTAGCTCAGTTTGTTGACATTTGACTTACTGTGATGACCTTTTACTCAATCTTGTTGACATTTGACTCAATCTTGTTGACATTTGACTCTTTTTTTGACATTGACTCAGTCTGTTGACATTTGACTCATTTTATTAACACTTGACTTAATTTTATGACATTTGATTCAGTTTTTTGACATTTGACTTAGTTTTTTGACATTTGACTCAGTTTATTAATTTAGCGTGTTGACATTTGAACTAGTTTTTTAACATTTGACTCATCTTGTTGACATTTAACTCACTTTTTTACATTTTACTAGGTTTTTGACGTTTAGCTCAGTTTGTTGACATTTGACTTACTGTGATGACATTTTACTCAGTCTTGTTGACATTTGACTCTTTTTTTTGACATTGACTCAGTCTGTTTACATTTGACTCAGTTTATTAACACTTGACTTACTTTTTTGACATCTGATTCAATTTTTTGACATTTGACTTAGTTTTTTGACATTTGACTCAGTTTATTGATTTAGAGTGTTGACATTTGAATTAGTTTTTTAATATTTGACTCATCTTGTTAACATTTAACTCACATTTTTACATTTTACTAGATTTTTGACGTTTAGCTCAGTTTGTTGACATTTGACTTACTGTGATGACATTTTACTCAATCTTGTTGACATTTGACTCTTTTTTTGACATTGACTCAGTCTGTTGACATTTGACTCAGTTTATTAACAGTTGACTTAGTTTTTTGACATCTGATTCAGGTTTTTGACATTTGACTTAGTTTTTTGACATTTGACTCAGTTTATTGATTTAGAGTGTTGACATTTGAATTAGTTTTTTAATATTTGACTCATCTTGTTAACATTTAACTCACATTTTTACATTTTACTAGATTTTTGACGTTTAGCTCAGTTTGTTGACATTTGACTTAGTGTGATGACATTTTACTCAATGTTGTTGACATTTGACTCAGTTTGACTTACTTTTGTGATATTAAACATAGTTTGTTGTCCTATAGATAAAAATCGAAAGACCGGATGTGAATATAAATTAAATTATATCTAGTTGTTAGTTAATGACAAGAATCAATTAACGTATTATTAAGCAATGACTGTCTTAATCTTAGAAAATGTTATTTTAATAACTTTTTAAGTGGTTCTAAAATTTTCTTTCACAAAAAGGGTGTCATAGCTTCATATTGTATATAAATTTAACAACTTAGTAATAAAAAAAAACAAATTTAATTTACTTTAACATGGTTATCAATTATTATATTAATTAACAATACAGGTTTATTTAATTAGATATTTGAAAAAAATTCCAAACTGTTAATTTTTTTTTTTTGAAAAATTCCAATGAATCATGGATTATTGATATGTAATAAAACTAATTAGTTAATACATTATTAATTTAATTACTGGAACATACAGTAATCTTACTAAAAAAAACAGAAGTTTTTCCAATTTTTTACGATTTGTTTTTGGTTTTTCACAATTTTTCCAGATTTTTACGATTTTTTAGTTATTCACGATTTTTTTAAAAGTGTTTCATGATTTTTTCTAATTTTTGTGAATTTTCAAATTTTTTACGATTTTCTGTGCATTTTTAATTATTTTTTCAGATTTTTAAGATTTTACATATTTTCAATGTTTTTTCTTTTATTTTATGCATCACTAGCAGCCCGCCCCGGCTTTGCACGGGGATTAAAGAAAAATAACAAAAGCCATTAAATTTATTGGGTCAACGCTTTCCTGTAAACAATATTACATGTTGTTTTATTTTCTGGCAGCAAAATAAATTGATTTTCAGGTGCTTCTACCCGCCTTAGGCGGTTGGCCATGAGGAAAACCGATCCCTACTATTTGGAAGGTTTGAACTTGAGACTTATTATTAGTAAAAGCGAAAGATGTTTTGATAGGAAATTGAAGCGGTTTAAATGGATTTGGTAGATCAGTTGGGATCATCGGTATCCTCAGTGTATGAGCTAGTTGACCAGCTGGTGGTTCAGTTATATTGGTTGCTACAACTTAATTGTCCTTTAATTCCTTTATAAGTAGCCTCGTCCCATTTCACATGCTAAATTTGTGATATCTGTCGTGATTATGAAATAAGTTATTTTGATAAGGAATAATACAAAGATAAAAACTTTTAAAAAATTAAAAAATAGTTATTGTGACGTAACTATAACAGTTAGACATATGCTGTCGCGGCATTTTTTGTAGATATTTATATTTTCTTCAAAATCATAGTAGATTATTTTATTCTATAATCAATAGTATTCTCAGCGCACGCGATGTAAGGATTTTAAGGTCATTTTTGGTTACATTAATGGCATTTTAGTAGGGATCCCTATTTTTTTTTTAATGAAACATAGCCTATGTCACTCGGGAATAGTGTAGCTTGCCAACGGTGAAAGAATTTTTGAAATCGGTCCAGTAGTTTCGGAGCCTATTCATTTCAAACAAACAAACAAACAAACAAAAAATCAAGCCTTTCCTCTTTATAATATTAGTATAGATTAAATATTTCACGCTTATTCCAATTGTCCAAGATTTTTCTATTTTTCTTTCAGTCTTCAAGATTTTTTTGTTTTTATAATTTTTTTTTGTGCATTTTTAGATTTTCACGATTTTTAACTTTTTTAAGATTTTTCCTATTTTTCTTGAATTTTCAAATTTGTCACGATATATACAATTTTCTGTTTTTTTTTTGATAATTCTTAAGTTTTTTGTGCGTTTTTAAATAATTTACGATTTTTGTAATTGTATATATTTACACTAACAGCTCTTAATTAAGTACTATAACGCCTCCGTAAGGTGGCGCAGTTTTAAGTACTTTGACGCCACCGTAAGGTGGCGCAGTTCATATGTAATATATTTAATCTAAAAATTACAAAATACAACGAAAAAAATAGTAAAATCCTCGAAACTAACGAGAAAATATGATAAAAAACACTTTGAAACTAAATCATAAAAATAAGAACCCGGGAGCGACTTTACTGTGGTCCTCTGAATTACCCACATTCATAATTATTTTTTTATTGCTAATATTATTAGTTATTTTATTAAAAATAACAAATTTTTTTTCAATTTTTTATGATTTCTTTTTAGTTTTTCACATCTTTTCCAATTTTTCGTAAAGACGTTTCCATGTTAATCTCGATTTTTTAAATGTTTTACGAATCTTTTTTTTTAAGTTTTTTCACATTTATTTTTTAACTTCCCGCTAAAAAAAATTAAATTTTTTTTTAAAATCGGGAAGTTATTGGTTTCACCCCGTTTTTCGAAAATCGAGTTTTCATCGGATCTCAACGTTTTGAGGTCTTAGGAACCTCCCCTGACTATTTTTACGAGGGTGTCTGTATGTCTGTATGTACGTGTGGATGTGTGTGTGTGTATGTAAACCTCTTATAACTTTTGAACGGCTTGACCGATCGGAATGAAATAAAAAGCATTCCAAAGAGTTCCATCTAACTTAGATTCCCTGTAAGTTTGAACCGATTCGAGCCGGTAGATTTCGAGAAATTTCAAAATAACCGAAAAAAACAATTGGTAAAAATGATGTTTTTTGGGCATATCTTTTTGGCTATTACATCGATCAATTTCATAACCTAATCAGCTCTCAAGCTTAAAAAGCCACGTTGAATGCCGTTTTGCAAATTAAAATTGGTTGATTCGTTCGTGAGATATCGTTGTCGAAAAATCTCAAAAAAAGTGTTTTTTTTTTTCAATAACTTAGAGATTTTTTGACTAACCGATTTTGCACTCCCGGTAACGTTTTTAGGTCTCAAAAAACTGCGTCAAATGCCATCTTGAACATCAAAATCGAATAAGGCGTTAAAAAGTTATGGCTTTTTAAACATTTCAAAAAAAGTCAAAAACGTCAAAATACTATAGCTTTGCGGTTAAAACTAGCGGGAAGTTGCAAGGATGGCCTTTAAGGTCAACCTCTTTTCGAATTTTTTTTCACGATTTCTCCCGATTTTTAAAAATATACAAATTTTCAAGATTTTTCTGTTATTTTTTCATAATCTTTTAGTTTTTTCTACAATTTAATTTATTTCACAATTTATCGATTATCAAAGACTAGCGGACCCGGCGAACCTCGCATCGCCTAACACTAATGTTTTTTCCATTTTTTTTTATTTTTACGATTAATTTTTTGTATTTGTTATCATATTTTCTCGTTAGTTACCAGTTTTTACTATTATTTATAGTACTTTGTAATTTCTCGGTTAGGTATATTATATATTAACTGCGCCATCTAACGGTGGCGTCATAGTTCGTAGGTAAGTAAGTTTTGCTCTTTTAAATATATGAGATATAAACTGCGCCACCTTACGGTGGCGTCATAGTACTTAGTTATGTAAGAATTACAACTGCGCCACCTTAGGGTAGCGTCATAATGATTAATTTCGTAATAAACGCGTCCGATCGCTGCAAAATTCAAAGTGCTATAGGGAAAATCGCGGCCTTCGATGCGCTATTTATACTATTTATAGGCACGCTTCTGCCGCCCCGGCCGGCCAGTACCACCGCAAGCGCTACGTCCCGCAATTTTAAATCTGTAATATCTTCGAAAATATTCATTTAAATCTTATGCTGTAAAGGACCATATAGATCTATGTTAAATTAACAATGTATTTAAGCTATTTAGTTGGATAAGGATTGTATTGGTTAAAATCGCTTCGAAAATTAGCCATTATTTGTCGTAAAAAGTAAATGACAAAAAACTGTTATTGTGGGATATCCATAAGAGATAGACATATACCATCCCGGAGTTTTCTGTAGACCTTTTCCATGTGTACAAATAATTAGTACCTTATTTTGATAAATCTCGTAGGGTTCAGCCTGCGTTTGCAATGTAAGCGGAAAAAAATTGATAATTAACGACACACATTAGAAACCTCAAAAATAACAGTATTTCTCCACCATTTAATGGATGTTATTATACACATAAACCTTCCTCTTGAATCACTCTATCTATTAAAAAAACCGCATCAAAATCCGTTACGTAGTTTTAAAGATTTAATCCTACAAAGGGACATAGGGACAGAGAAAGCGATTTTGTTTTATACTATGTAGTGATTTTTAGGGTTTAACGATCATTTTGCACTGTTTTACACTTTTTACGCGTTTTTTCGTCGATTTTAAGCGAAATTCGATCACATTTTGTGTTTACTAAACGTAAATGTCAACTTCTGTTAACTGACTGGTTTTAGATGGCGTTTTACTTGTCAGCCGAATTGACAGATAATCGATTTTTTGAACGAAGTTCCCTTTCGCGCGTTACGAACAGTTACGACTGACGCTAGGAGCTAGCCAAAAAAAATTCATACCAAAAGTTGTCACTACACTATGACAAGACACACGCATGTTTCTCTCTCTCACAGACCAAAAAATAAATAACTCTCTCTCCCTCTCTCTCATAGATAGATATATTACAATTAAAAAGACACTATTTTAAATTAAAAGAAAATGTACATTAAAAAGAAAATACTGTAGAAAAAATAATAATTAACTATAATAGTATTACATTTTATTTCATCCTGTTTTTATAAATTAATAAATTCATAAACATTTTAAAAATAGTTCGTAACTTGACTATTTAGGTACCTACGTCAAATTACCTTAACTGTCAGTTACTGTCAAATATTTTAATTTTAAAATTTTGTATTGAATTGTTAATTCCTGTTTTAAATAATTATAAAAAGTAATTCTAAAACGATGTGTTATCTAAAGCTCTGGTATTGTATAAATGGACCCTTTTGTTTAAAGAAACGAACTGTTAGGTAAGTAGAGATTTTATACAGACAATAATAAATGCTTATTATGTATAAACACTCTGTTGTGTTTACAAATTACTAATTCCTTCACTAATTAATCGAAAGGAACTTCGTTCCATCCGGGTGTCCCTTGACACCTCACACTTTTATTTTAATATAATTCGTAAAATTAACGACATCACATTAGAAACCTCAAAAATAACAGTATTTCTCCACTATTTAATGGATGTTATTATACATATATAAACCTTCCTCTTGAATCACTCTATCTATTAAAAAAAACCGCATCAAAATCCGTTGGGTAGTTTTAAAGATTTAATCATACAAAGGGAAATAGGGACAGAAAAAGCGACTTTGTTTTATACTATTTATACTATATGTATTGATATTGATGAAGAATTTTACCGATTTGTTATGACGGTTGTATTGAAAAACAATAATAAACTACGATTCCATATAAAATCATTTAAAATATTAAGTTTTCCTTTATTGTGAAAATTAATTTGTTGTTTTCATGTGAATTAATCTATATTTTTAAATAATAATAAACAAATGATTAATTTTGGTTAAATTATATTAAACAATAATTTGTTATTAATAATTGAAAAATCAATTTTATTCAATAATATTTTTATTTTATATGCAGATATTCTTTGTTTTTAAGTTTATACGATTTTTTAGATTTTGTTATAATTAAAAAAAAATATGACTTCGTTTACTAAAAATCTTTGATTGTCCCCTAATTGATTCAAATACGAAAAATCGACAAAAAAGTGATGGTTTTACGGTGTTTTTGTAAAATGAACTCAAAATGACTAAAAATAAAAAAAATTCGAAATTAAAATGCAAAATATGACAAAAAATACGAAAAATCGACTCAAATTACGAAAAATCGTCTCAAATTACTAAAAGTCGACAAAAAAATGCTGTTTTACGGTGTTTTTGCAATTTGAACTCAAACCGACTAAAAATAAAAAATTTTGTCTTTAAAATGCAAAATATGACAAAAAATACGAAAAATTGATTCAAATTACGAAAAATCGTCTCAAATTACGAAAAATCGACAAAAAAGTGCTGTTTTACGCTATTTTTGCAATTTGAACTCAAAACGACTCAAAATAAAAAATTTCGACTTTAAAATGCAAATTATGACAAAAAATACGAAAAATTCATTCAAATTACGAAAAATCGTCTCAAATTACGAAAAATCGACAGAAAACTGCTGTTTTACAGTGTTTTTGCAATTTGAACTCAAAACGACTAAAAATAAAAAATTTCGACTTTAAAATGCAAAATATGACAAAAAATACGAAAAATTGATTCAAATTACGAAAAATCGTCTCAAATTACGAAAAATCGACAAAAAAGTGCAGTTTTACAGTGTTTTTGCAATTTGAACTAAAACGACTAAAAATAAAAAATTTCGACTTTAAAATGCAAATTATGACAAAAAATACGAAAAATTAATTCAAATTACGAAAAATCGTCTCAAATTACGAAAAATCGACAGAAAAGTGCTGGTTTTATAGTGTTTTTGCAATTTGAACTCAAAACGAATAAAAATAAAAAATTTCGACTTTAAAATGCAAATTATGACAAAAAATACGAAAAATCGACTCAAATTACGAAAAATTGTCTCAAATTACGAAAAATCGACAAAAAAGTGCTGTTTTACAGTGTTTTTGCAATTTGAACTCAAAACGACTAAAAATAAAAAATTTCGACTTTAAAATGCAAATTATGACAAAAAATACGAAAAATTGATTCAAATTACGAAAAATTGTCTCAAATTACGAAAAATCGACAGAAAAGTGCTGGTTTTATGGTGTTTTTGCAATTTGAACTCAAAACGACTAAAAATAAAAAATTTCGACTTTAAAATGCAAATTATGACAAAAAATACGAAAAATTGATTCAAATTACGAAAAATCGTCTCAAATTACGAAAAATCGACAAAAAAGCGCTGTTTTACAGTGTTTTTGCAATTTGAACTCAAAACGACAAAAAATAAAAAATTTCGACTTTAAAATGCAAATTATGACAAAAAATACGAAAAATTGATTCAAATTACGAAAAATCGTCTCAAATTACGAAAAATCGTCTCAAATTACGAAAAATCGACAGAAAAGTGCTGGTTTTATGGTGTTTTTGCAATTTGAACTCAAAACGACTAAAAATAAAAAATTTCGACTTTAAAATGCAAATTATGACAAAAAATACGAAAAATTGATTCAAATTACGAAAAATCGTCTCAAATTACGAAAAATCGACAGAAAACTGCTGTTTTACAGTGTTTTTGCAATTTGAACTCAAAACGACTAAAAATAAAAAATTTCGACTTTAAAATGCAAAATATGACAAAAAATACGAAAAATTGATTCAAATTACGAAAAATCGTCTCAAATTACGAAAAATCGACAAAAAAGTGCAGTTTTACAGTGTTTTTGCAATTTGAACTAAAACGACTAAAAATAAAAAATTTCGACTTTAAAATGCAAATTATGACAAAAAATACGAAAAATTAATTCAAATTACGAAAAATCGTCTCAAATTACGAAAAATCGACAGAAAAGTGCTGGTTTTATAGTGTTTTTGCAATTTGAACTCAAAACGAATAAAAATAAAAAATTTCGACTTTAAAATGCAAATTATGACAAAAAATACGAAAAATCGACTCAAATTACGAAAAATTGTCTCAAATTACGAAAAATCGACAAAAAAGTGCTGTTTTACAGTGTTTTTGCAATTTGAACTCAAAACGACTAAAAATAAAAAATTTCGACTTTAAAATGCAAATTATGACAAAAAATACGAAAAATTGATTCAAATTACGAAAAATTGTCTCAAATTACGAAAAATCGACAGAAAAGTGCTGGTTTTATGGTGTTTTTGCAATTTGAACTCAAAACGACTAAAAATAAAAAATTTCGACTTTAAAATGCAAATTATGACAAAAAATACGAAAAATTGATTCAAATTACGAAAAATCGTCTCAAATTACGAAAAATCGACAAAAAAGCGCTGTTTTACAGTGTTTTTGCAATTTGAACTCAAAACGACAAAAAATAAAAAATTTCGACTTTAAAATGCAAATTATGACAAAAAATACGAAAAATCGACTCAAATTACGAAAAATCGTCTCAAATTACGAAAAATCGACAGAAAAGTGCTGGTTTTATGGTGTTTTTGCAATTTAAACTCAAAACGACTAAAAATAAAAAATTTCGACTTTAAAATGCAAATTATGACAAAAAATACGAAAAATCGACTCAAATTACGAAAAATCGTCTCAAATTACGAAAAATCGACAAAAAAGCGCTGTTTTACAGTGTTTTTGCAATTTGAACTCAAAACGACAAAAAATAAAAAAATTCGACTTTAAAATGCAAATTATGACAAAAAATACGAAAAATCGACTCAAATTACGAAAAATCGTCTCAAATTACGAAAAATCGACAGAAAAGTGCTGGTTTTATGGTGTTTTTGCAATTTAAACTCAAAACGACTAAAAATAAAAAATTTCGACTTTAAAATGCAAATTATGACAAAAAATACGAAAAATCGACTCAAATTACGAAAAATCGTCTCAAATTACGAAAAATCGACAAAAAAGCGCTGTTTTACAGTGTTTTTGCAATTTGAACTCAAAACGACAAAAAATAAAAAAATTCGACTTTAAAATGCAAATTATGACAAAAAATACGAAAAATTGATTCAAATTACGAAAAATCGTCTCAAATTACGAAAAATCGACAGAAAAGTGCTGGTTTTATGGTGTTTTTGCAATTTGAACTCAAAACGACTATAAATAAAAAATTTCGACTTTAAAATGCAAATTATGACAAAAAATACGAAAAATCGACTCAAATTACGAAAAATTGTCTCAAATTACGAAAAATCGATAAAAAAGCGCTGTTTTACAGTGTTTTTGCAATTTGAACTTAAAACGACAAAAAATAAAAAATTTCGACTTTAAAATGCAAATTATGACAAAAAATACGAAAAATCGACTCAAATTACGAAAAATCGTCTCAAATTACGAAAAATCGACAGAAAAGTGCGCTGGTTTTATGGTGTTTTTGCAATTTAAACTCAAAACGACTAAAAATAAAAAATTTCGACTTTAAAATGCAAATTATGACAAAAAATACGAAAAATCGACTCAAATTACGAAAAATTGTCTCAAATTACGAAAAATCGATAAAAAAGCGCTGTTTTACAGTGTTTTTGCAATTTGAACTTAAAACGACAAAAAATAAAAAATTTCGACTTTAAAATGCAAATTATGACAAAAAATACGAAAAATCGACTCAAATTACGAAAAATCGTCTCAAATTACGAAAAATCGACAGAAAAGGGCGCTGGTTTTATGGTGTTTTTGCAATTTAAACTCAAAACGACTAAAAATAAAAAATTTCGACTTTAAAATGCAAATTATGACAAAAAATACGCAAAATCGACTCAAATTACGAAAAATTGTCTCAAATTACGAAAAATCGACAAAAAAGTGCTGTTTTACAGTGTTTTTGCAATTTGAACTCAAAACGACTAAAAATAAAAAATTTCGACTTTAAAATGCAAATTATGACAAAAAATACGAAAAATTGATTCAAATTACGAAAAATCGTCTCAAATTACGAAAAATCGACAGAAAAGTGCTGGTTTTATGGTGTTTTTGCAATTTGAACTCAAAACGACTAAAAATAAAAAATTTCGACTTTAAAATGCAAATTATGACAAAAAATACGAAAAATCGACTCAAATTACGAAAAATTGTCTCAAATTACGAAAAATCGATAAAAAAGCGCTGTTTTACAGTGTTTTTGCAATTTGAACTTAAAACGACAAAAAATAAAAAATTTCGACTTTAAAATGCAAATTATGACAAAAAATACGAAAAATCGACTCAAATTACGAAAAATCGTCTCAAATTACGAAAAATCGACAGAAAAGTGCGCTGGTTTTATGGTGTTTTTGCAATTTAAACTCAAAACGACTAAAAATAAAAAATTTCGACTTTAAAATGCAAATTATGACAAAAAATACGAAAAATCGACTCAAATTACGAAAAATTGTCTCAAATTACGAAAAATCGACAAAAAAGTGCTGTTTTACAGTGTTTTAGCAATTTGAACTCAAAACGACTAAAAATAAAAAATTTCGACTTTAAAATGCAAATTATGACAAAAAATACGAAAAATTGATTCAAATTACGAAAAATCGTCTCAAATTACGAAAATTCGACAGAAAAGTGCCTGTTTTACAGTGTTTTTGCAATTTGAAATCAAAACGACTAAAAATAAAAAATTTCGACTTTAAAATGCAAATTATGACAAAAAATACGAAAAATCGACTCAAATTACGAAAAATTGTCTCAAATTACGAAAAATCGACAAAAAACTGCTGTTTTACAGTGTTTTAGCAATTTGAACTCAAAACGACTAAAAATAAAAAATTTCGACTTTAAAATGCAAATTATGACAAAAAATACGAAAAATTGATTCAAATTACGAAAAATCGTCTCAAATTACGAAAATTCGACAGAAAAGTGCCTGTTTTACAGTGTTTTTGCAATTTGAAATCAAAACGACTAAAAATAAAAAATTTCGACTTTAAAATGCAAATTATGACAAAAAATACGAAAAATCGACTCAAATTACGAAAAATTGTCTCAAATTACGAAAAATCGACAAAAAACTGCTGTTTTACAGTGTTTTTGCAATTTGAACTCAAAACGACTAAAACTAAAAAAAATGTCGACCTTAAAATGCAAATTATGACAAAAAATACGAAAAATTAATTCAAATTACGAAAAATCGTCTCAAATTACGAAAAATCGACAGAAAAGTGCTGGTTTTATGGTGTTTTTGCAATTTGAACTCAAAACGACTAAAAATAAAAAATTTCGACTTTAAAATGCAAATTATGACAAAAAATACGAAAAATTGATTCAAATTACGAAAAATCGTGTCAAATTACGAAAATTCGACAGAAAAGTGCCTGTTTTACAGTGTTTTTGCAATTTGAACTCAAAACGACTAAAACTAAAAAAAATTTCGACATTAAAATGCAAATTATGACAAAAAATACGAAAAATTAATTCAAATTACGAAAAATCGTCTCAAATTACGAAAAATCGACAGAAAAGTGCTGGTTTTATGGTGTTTTTGCAATTTGAACTCAAAATGACTAAGAATAAAAAAATTTGACCTTAAAATGCAAAATATGACAAAAAAAATACGAAAAATCCACTCAAATTACGAAAAATCGTCTCAAATTACGAAAAATCGACAGAAAAGTACTGGTTTCACGGTGTTTTTGCATTTTGAACTTAAACTGGTTAAAAATGACAATTTTGACCTTAAAATGCAAAATATGATAAAAAATACGAAAAATAGACTCAAAATACGTATCTGTGGACGTATGGTTAATGGCGCTTATGGCTATAGGTAGGGGTCTAAGTTCGATTTTTTTCTACTTCTTTTTAATTCCATTTTTTTTTACTATTTTCTTGATTTCAAAAATGATTTAATTTTAATGATGTTTATTTCATTAAAAATCTTTTTTTTACTTTAGCATTAAGTTTTTTTTTATAAGGAAACGTTCAATAATTATTTTAATACGAAAAAAAAAACTTTTTACTGAAAGTATTAATTACAAAACAAATTTACATGATAATGATGATGATGATATTTAAAAATTTGATAAAAGTTCACTTATTTTTTTTCTTTCAACTAATTGCTAATGTAATACATATAATGAGTTATAATTAGTTATATGCACAAGTATATATGCAAATTGGAAAAAATCACATCACATATATATATATATATATATATATATATATATATATATATATATATATATAATATTTTTTTTAAGTAGAATATTAATAAATGGCTTATAAAAAAAATTGCACACAAATTAATTTTAAATATGAACACATGCTATAATTAATATAAAAATAATGAAGACGTCAAACTAATATGTATACAATGTAATAACTAATTATAAATGTTCAATTATTAATTTAATACTATATTTACCTGTTTTATCTTCTTCTTTTTTCTTAATTATTAGAAACAGTACAAGCGCACATACGGTGTTTGTGTGCGTTCATAGCTTTCTGTCTGTCTGTATGTCTGTCTGTCTGTCCGTTCGTATGTCACAGCCACTTTCTTCCGAAACTTTAGGAACTATACTGTTGAAACTTAATAAGTAAATGTATTCTGTGAACCACAATAAGATTTTACACAAAAATTAGAAAAAATAATAAATTTTGTTGTACTCTAGTCAACATCTTAAAAAACGTGAAAAATTAAAATAAAGGTCCTAAAAATATGAGCGATAAATCATTGGATTCGGAATCACCTGTAGAAAAATGTTTTTGAAGGAAAAGTGTGCAGGCAAAAAATTACAATTGTTATTAACAAAATAAGATGAAAAAAAATAGATGTTTATGTTTTTGTTAATAACTCGAAAAATATTAATATTTAAGCAATTTTGAAAAAAGCTCGTTAAAGAGGAGGAAATTTCCGAAAAAAATGTCCGTCCTTCCGGAACTCTATCTCCATTATTTATAATTTTAATTTGACGTTGAAAATGGGGCTTTGAGCGACTTTTACAGCATGCGCGCGCTACCGCTAAACGGTGTTTATCAGATAAAATATTTTTTTTATGACATAAAATGTTATTTTAAAAATTTAAAAAAATTCCAGTATTTTCCTAGCACTGGAAAGAATCTAAATCAGTTGGAAAAAACATTTTATCACTGTTTTTCAAAAAGTTATTCAATTGTTAACTAACAAATTTTTTCCTAATATCTGTTGACATAAACAATGGGATAAAAGGTATACATAATTGGCCTAAAAATTTGAAACTTTGTGGAGCCCTTTTCATATGTATACTTTACAAGATTCTGTGATAAATGTTTATAAAAGTTTATTAATTTGTTAATTATGATTTTTCATAACTATTGCAAAATATTGCGAAAAAGTAAAGAAAAATATAGAATTTTTCCAAATAAATGCATGTAGTATCTAATAAACAATAAATACGAATTTGGTCTTAGAATTATTTGAAAGAGAAACTTATTTTCTATAAAAAACTCCTGAATATCCTTTATCATATCTCCAATAGTTTAAAAGATATATAATTTTTTTAATTGGCAAGTTATTTGGCGCTACAGTTAACGTGACGTATGATATTAGAAAGTATTATTAACAAATTAATAAACTTGTATAAAGATTTATCGCAGGATCTTGTAAAGTATACATATGAAAAGGGCTCCACGAAGTTCCAAATTTTTAGGCCAATTATTTATACCTTTTATCCCATTGTTTATGTCAACAGAGATTAGGAAAAAATTTGTTAGTTAACAATTGAATAACTTTTTAAAAAACAGTGATAAAATGTTTTTTCCAACTGATTTAGATTCTTTTAAGTATTAGCAAAATACTGGAATTTTTTCAAATTTTTAAAATAACATTTTATGTCATAAAAAAAATATATTATCTGATAAACACCGTTTAGCGGTAGCGCGCGCATGCCGTAAAAGTCGCTCAAAGCCCCATTTTCAACGTCAAATTAAAATTATAAATAATGGAGATAGAGTTCCGGAAGGACGGACATTTTTTTCGAAAATTTCCTCCTCTTTAACGAGGTTTTTTCAAAATTGCTTAAATATTAACATTTTTCGAGTTATTAACAAAAACATAAACATCTGTTTTTTTTTCATCTTATTTTGTTAATAACAATTGCAATTTTTTGCCTGCACACTTTTCCTTCAAAAACATTTTTCTAGAGGTGATTCCGAATCCAATGATATTTTTAGGACCTTTATTTTAATTTTTCACGTTTTTGAAGATGTTGACTAGAGTATTGGTCCCCCTGCTTAAAACTGATACCCAAAAATTTTTTTTCATCAAACCCATGCGTGTGGGATATCTTTAGATAGGTCTTCAAAAATTATATTTAGGTTTCTAATATAATGTTTTTCTAAAAAGTAAATATGGCGGCTTCTGGTACACACATATCGTCAGAGCTCTCGCAAAATTTAAATCAAAAGTGTCTAAAATGTAACAGAAAATTCGTAAAAGGTGTAAAGTGCTGTTTGTGCCAATCTACCCTGCATTACAAATGTGCAAATGTAGAAGAAAATGATGATGCAAACGACTTTAAGTGTGAAAATTGTGATATTTCTGACAACGCTTTCTATGATGCCATTGAGGATTTTTCAAATACTGGCAAGTTTAATCCAAAATTATATATTTATATTCTTAAACAAAAGGATGATTTAATAAATGAACTCAAAGACAAAATAAATATTTTAAATTGTCAAATACAATTATTAAATGAAATAAAGACAGTAAACCATATTGATTTACATTCAGATAAGATATCCAATGCCAAACCGGCCTGGCCGAAGCAAAAACTGAATGATAAAATGTCTGCAAAAACTATATCAACAACTTTAGCACCTAGTTCTAGCAAAAACGATGGGAATTCCCTTTCTGAACAAAAACAAGACCGCAATAAAATAACAAACAATCAGCTGTCTACAGAAATTTTAAAAATAGAAACTGAGAGAAAATGTCAAGAAGTTATAAATCTACCATTAACAAAATCTAACGATGAATGGACTGAAGTGAAAAGGAAACAACAAACAAGAATAAAGAAAAACAGACCTCAAATTGTAGGTACTAGCACCGAAGGAGCGGCAGCTAGCATAAAGGGTATCCCTAAATTCAGCGACCTACATGTTTATAGAGTCGACCCAACTACAGATGTTGCCACAATAGAAAGTTTCCTGAAACCGCACTTTCCAGAGGTTTTATGCGAATCTATAACATCCAAGCATCCAACGCTATATGCATCCTTTAAAGTAAAAATATATCAAGAGAACTTTGAGAAAGCTATGGACCCTTCGATATGGCCTAAAAATGCATGTGTAAATAGTTTTTTATACCTTCGCAAAAGTTACAAACCCCAACTTCAGAGGTAACTTTTAATCCAGACATATTATCAGAGGAAGACGACTACAATCTATGTCACCTCAATATGCAAAATTTAACAATAAAAGTGTTTCACGTTAATATGAGGTCAATACATAATAAAACCAATCTATTAGAAGCACTCATTGCCGACAAGGGCGTAGACATAATATGCGTCACCGAACACTGGGGGGATAAAGATGAAATAGAAAGTAACCAGATTTTCGGATATAGACTTGCAAATTTTTCAGCTCGGATGAAGCACGGAGGAGGAGGAACAGCAGTATATGTAAAGAACAATCTAGATTTTAATGTTTTATATGTGAGTAATGTAACAGGTATAGAAAAATGTTTTGAATTCTGTGTGATCTGTTCAGCTATTTTGAACTTAAATATAGTTACTGTTTATCGCTGTCCATCCGGGAACTTTGGCACCTTTCTATCCTCTTTAGAAGGAGTATTATCTGAGATCCTACCATATAACAGGCAAACAGTTCTTGCTGGAGATTTTAATGTTAACCTTCTTAAAACTAAAGATAGTAATACTTTAAAGTTTTTAGACGTCACAGGTAGTTTCAACTTAAAACAAACAATTTTTGAACCAACAAGAGGAGAAAATTGTCTAGATAACATCTTCGTAGAACATGATATTGTTCCCTACACTGCCAAGACTGCAAACACAGGCTTTTCGGACCATAAAGCACAAATTGTGGAGTTTTCGATATACAAAAAAGATGTAGGTATTTGTCGGAGCACCTTAACTTGTAGACCTATGACGCAGCGGGGTATGTTAAATTTTTTTAACAGGGTGTCTGAGATTAAGTGGGACTTTTTGAATGTAGAAGGAACGAATGCTGAACGAAAGTGTTATCATTTTATGAAAGCATTGGAAGAGGCTTACTTACAATCCTTTCCAATAAAAAATTACAAAGTACGATCTGATCAATGTCAAAAAATCAGCTGGTTCACTGAAGAACTAAGACAAATGAGAGAACAACTCCACTTTTTAGAGGAATTAAAAAGGCAATATAACAATTTTGATATTTCAAATAGTTATAAAAAATTTAAGAAACAATATAAAAATGCAATTCGTACAGCCAAAATAAAATCAAATGACAATTTAATTAGATTATCTACCAATCCCATACGATGTATGTGGGATATAATAAATACACAGAGAGGAAAATTAAAAAATGAAACAAAAATCAATATATCACCTACAGTATTTAATAATTATTTTTCGGAAGTAGCACAAAATTTAGTTAAAAATATTTCACCTATTAAAAAAGATCCAGTGCAAAATATAAAGAGTAATGTTACACAAATTAAATTAGAATTTTCTCAAGTCACCTACAATCAAGTAAGAGATATCTTAAATAATTTAAAAAACAAAAAAAGTCGGGACATATTTGGTTTAAGTGTGCGCCTAATTAAAAATGTGAAAAACTTTTTGGTTGTGCCACTTACAAAATTAATAAACATCTGCCTAATAGAAAATGTCTTCCCATCAACATTAAAACGCGCAATGATTACACCAATTTATAAGAAAGGTGATTCTGAACATCCGGAAAATTATAGACCCATTTCACTCTTACCCATATTATCAAAGATATTTGAAAAGTGCATCTCTCAACAAATAGGCTGCTATCTTGAACAAAATAACCTTCTTACTGAAAGCCAATTTGGTTTTAGAAGTAAAAAAGGTACAGTGTTAGGAATCTTAGACTTGGTATCATATATTCTAGAGTCATTCCATCGACTACAGTTTAACAGTGCACTTTTCTGTGATCTAAGTAAAGCTTTTGATTGTGTCAACCATGAGATCCTCTTGGCAAAACTTAGAAAATACAATTTTAGTTCTGACAGTGTAAAACTTATAAAATCATATCTTGAGAATAGAAGACAAGTTGTAAGGGTTGGAGAAGTCTTATCAGAGGAAAGTGTTGTAAATATAGGGGTGCCACAAGGCTCCGTATTAGGACCATTACTCTTCTTAATATACATAAATGACTTGCCAAATTCCGATTCGTCAGAAAAATATACACTTTTCGCTGATGACACGACCATTTCCTTTGCGGCTGATGGTCTTCAAGGGGTCCTAGACGGTTTGCTGTTGGCGCAGTTGAGGGCCGAGGAATGGTTCTCTATGAACAAACTCCTTCTAAACCCTGGGAAAACTAATAGAATGGTTTTTTCGTTGAGGGGAGATGGAGCAATCAATGATGATTTAGAGAGCGTTAGGTTTCTGGGGGTACATCTTGATCGAAAACTACAGTGGGGGGCACACATTGATCAGGTCAGCAGAAAGTTAAGTAGGAACCTATTTGTCCTCCGCAATCTTTCCCAAAGTGTGTCTCTTGAAACACTGAAAACCGCGTATTTCGCTATATTTCATACACACCTATCATATGCTTTGCTTGTCTGGGGTCATTCTGCCGAGGCTTCGAGGGTGTTCTCATTGCAACGCAAGGCGGTGAGAGTGCTTGCAGGTCTTCGGTACAGAGATGACTGCAGACGGGCATTCGTTGATTTACGGATCCTGACGTTCACATCTCAGTTCATTTTTGAAAATCTTTTATTTATAAAGCAGAGTGGAGAGCAGTTTACATCTCATGAAGAATTACATAACTACAACACGCGAAATAAACGTAATTTGATTGTTCCCTATTGGAGACTTAAAAGGTGTCAGAGTGGTCCTGGGTACTGGGCGGTTAAGTTCTTTAATGCTTTGCCTGAGGGCATTAGAAATCTACCACTAAAGCAATTTAAAGTAAAAATAAAGGCGTTGCTATTAGAGAATGCATTTTATTCATTTGACGAATTTTCAAATTTTCAGTTTGTTTGAACAGTTATTGCAACAACCCATGTGGGTAGTTTATACTTGTGTCTTTATATATTGAAATTATATAATTGATTAATTATATATATGTGTATATATATGTATGTATATATGTATGTATATGTGTGTGTGTGTATGAGTATATGTATATGTGTATATATATCTTTTACATAAATTGTAATAAGGTACATGCGCCCTGTAAGGCCCACTTTTTGCTAAATTTTAATAGCTGGAAAAGAAATATAAATTTGTGAAAACTGCCTTTATCACAACATAGTTCATTTATTTGTGAATAAAGTAATCATACAAATCAACATGTTTGAAAACAATTCGTTAAGATAATAATTGTTTTTTAAAACCTTCAATGTGGGCTTTTTTAGGAACATAGGCACCTATCATAGCCCGATATTAATTATGTAATCAATAAACCCTATCAAAACAAAAAATAAGTATTTATGTAAAACTTGACCTAATATTATATGATATTCTTAGGTAATCAGTCTGATACAAAAGTTTTTTTTGGTCACAAATTGGACGGTGGGCCATCTTCGACTTAGCAAAATTTAATTTACCTAATAAACAAAAACCTCTACATAGACTCAACAAATAACAATGTTGTGGCGTTATTCTAATAATCACTTTTGGAAAAAACATGTTTATTTAAAGACCAAATATTTTTTTCAAAAACATCTGAATTGTCTCATATCTTCGATTGGCCCGAGCCATCATAGGATGTGATGGGCCTTTATAGGGTAATTTACCTCGCCACAAGAACTATTTTTTATAAATGAAAATTAACAAATAATATAAACAACTCTTACGTTGAGTCAAGTGCCCATAAACCCAAGTAACGCTATATTTAAAAAAAAAACACGAAAACTTCTTGTTTTCTTAAGAAAATACTAAAAAGGTTTAAATTAGAAGATTATAAATCGTCAGCACTTTGCAACGACACTAAAAAACTGGCAACCACTGCAAAAATGACGACTGTCTTCCTTATTTATGAAGTTGCAATTTTGTCTATGGCACTAACCGAACATGGGCGCAAAATTTAAATTCATTTGAACTTTTAGACGTACAAAATATTGAAAATGGGCCATCTTAAGAACTGGGCCTTATTAGGCGTAAGTACCTTATGTCAAAATTTAAACGTAGTGTATTAACGCATATTCTAAATAATAGTGAATTTTAACTATATACCTATTAATTTTATATTATTTATACTGGTTTCTCTTGACGTATGTAAGCATTTTAGTGCATTAACATGAATAAAAAATTTTGAATTTTGAATTTTGAATTTTGAATTTTTGAATTAAATTGAATAGTTTGCGCTTGAAATACTTTCAAAGTGGTAAAATGTGTGTCCCCCCCTGTAACTTCTAGAAAAAGAGAATTATAAAACTAAATCGCTAACTGTCTCTCTTATTCGGATGTTAAACCATTCTTCCTAAAACATGTAGGGGAAAGGAGGGTAAGTTGGCGAACATAAGACTTAACAATAAATTCTGACGTACTTTGAGGTAAATAAAAATATTTTTTTGGAAACTTATTAAGCTTACACATTTTGCAACTGATTTAAATTTTTTTAAATTAAATATATCATTTTGTTTTAACATTGGAGATATAAATACAAAACGCGTTCAATTCGTTATCTTACCCTCAGGTGTAGTTAAGTTGACGAACTAATGTGGGTAAGATGGCGAGGTACCTCTACAAAAAAAAAATAAAAACAAAAGTATAAAAGAAATACAGTTTATTAGTAAAAATTCGACTAAATGGTACAGTGACAACAATACCACATCTTAAATTTAGATTCTTTTAAACTTAATTCGGTACATTCAGCATGTGCCCAACGTTTGCAGTTAAAACACTGAAACCAAAGTTCATTGTCTTTGCCTATGTCTTCACATATTATGCAAGTTTTGTCATCTTTTTCTGGATCCATATCATCATCTGTATCAACATAAGTTATTTCGGTTGAACTGTCGGAATCGGAAGAATCATCTTTAAATATTTGTCGATTGGTTTTTTTAATTACCATTTTTTTTGCTTTGCTTTGCTCTCTTTATTATTAACTCTCTTTTCTTTTGTCTTTTGTAATCCTTTATCACGTTTGTTCTGTTCTTTTCTAAGCTTTTCAATCTCCTTTTCTTCGAGAGCATCTTTAACCGGAGTGCTAGAAATAACAAGCGATGGAAGTTTCTTTCTAGGGCATCTAGCTTTTGGTTCAGCTCGAGGTAATGAGGGAAGCCCACACGCTACACCTTCATTGTTTAGGTTTCTTTTGTTTTCTTTGTTTGGCGTTTTTGGTGGTTCTAAATTCCTTAAAGTAACTGTCGAGGTAGATGGCTGTTGTATATCCAATTCTTTTAGAATTTCTCTTTCTGGTTTTGTCTTTTAAGTAGGTTTGCGGCATTTACTTCTGGTATTGATGTAGCTATATATCTGTCTGTGGTGGCAGAAGCTTCAAAATCCTCATCCGAAAATATTTGAGAATTAAATGGTTCTATACCTGTTGCTTTAAATCCACTAATGGCATTTGATATAGTGGCTACTTTTAAATAAGCTTGACCAAATAATGAAGCAATGTCATGTAGAGTAATAACTCGTCCAGGATTACTGCTTAAAAAGTCTTCGCATGCTCTACTGTATGCGGTTTTTAAGGGACCATATAATAACACATCAAGTGGCTGCATACGATGACTAGTATGTGCAGGAAATCCAAGTAAAATTATATGGTTTTTACGACATAGATTTACTGCTCCTAATGTGACATGACTTGCGTGGTTATCCATTAGAAGTAAAACAGGGGTTTGCTTGTTAGGTCTCACATGTTGAATAAAATGCTTCAGATAACTTATAAAGTTGTCGGCGGTCATCCAGCCACTATCATGTGCAACACCAACAAATCCGGGAGGTGTGTTATTCATAAAAGATGGCTGCATCCTAACCCTCGGAAATATTAAAAAGGGTGGAACAAACGATCCATTTGCATTCATGCAACACACTGCAGTAACATTGGTGCCTCTTTCTGCTGATGAAACTTTTACCACTCTACGCTTTCCTCTAGGAGTTATTATTTTTGGAGTTTTCGTGGCCACTGTAGAAATGCCTGTCTCATCCAAATTGTATATTTGATGGGGTTTGAAAGAGTACTTCTTCTTTAATTCTCGAAGTGCTTCAAAAAACGTATTTACGTTTTCTCTGTTAAATGCCATCAATCTTGCGACAGAGGTAGCCTCAGGACATCTTAGTGACAATTTGTATTTGCGCATAAACCATTCTACAAAGTGTCTACCAGCCCTTTTTTTATCGGTATTAAATCTGTGTGGAATTTTTTGATTTGCCGCGTAATCATATATAACTCTGCTAAACTGATCTTTGGTAAGACCAAATGCCCTCTTGTCTATGCTTACAATGTATTGAAATAAGCTGTTTAGCTGTTCTTCGGAAAACGTTGTTTTGAACCGTCCAGCGTTAGAAGGAAAAACCTAACAACAATAAAAAAATATTATAAAATACTTCTATTGCTTTGATCTTTAGGTACCTCATCTTCATATCTCCTCAAGTATCTCCGCAAGGTAGGCTCTGGAATACCATATTCTTTTGCAGCAGAATTAACACTCTTGTTGTTAATCCGAACAGATCGCATTGCTGATTTCATGTTCTCCTTATTCCAGGACTGCCTCCCAGTTTTCCTCACATATATTCTTCCCATGGTTTTACGTAAACTGTAAAGAAATTCTTATAATTAAAACATACTATCATTTTAGACGTGGGGGTAAGATGACGAATTCGTCAACTTAGGTCCCTACAACCTTCGTCAAGTTAGCCACATCTATTATTTTTCTATTTTTTTTAAATTACTTTGGTATAAATTGATGAAAACATATTTAAAAACAGTTAAAAGATGAAAGAATTATTGTATTTTACTATGCAATCCAAATTTTATACTTAGGACTTACCCACAAAACAAATCACACTATTTTCTCTACAACAAATATGACAAGAATCGAGCACGTGCACACATAACCTCCGTCAACACGAAAATGAACCATCAAAATGCGGCTTGATGTAGACCTCTACTGGCGTACGGACAAAACACAAAATCTATTATAGAAGAAGTTGCCAAATGTACCGATTTATACTTGTATTTGGCGATTCGTCAACTTACCTACTTCGTCATCTTATGTCCCTTTCCCCTATGCAAGTTGATTCAAATTTTGATGAGAATAACGTTCATTTATTTTTTTTTTAAAGCATCCCAAAAAGAAACTCAATAGGGTTAAGATCAGGAGAGTTAGATGGCCAATCCTAACACCCCTGATCCATATTCCAATTGAAATGATTGGGGGCAAAATTGGGTCCAACTCTGTGGTGCTCCTGGGTTAAGTGTGGTCGCACAGCTCTCATTTTGGATCGCATACCAACTGTATAAAGTTTATTTCTAACCCCGGCTCCACACTTGCGTTAGGTATTCGTCATAGAATAATCGGTGTTTGCGGAGAATACCGCATATGTGGATACAATATTTGTGTTCGTTGGCGAATATTCAGCATATTTCTCCGAACACGAATGTTTTCCGTCTTGAGTCGGTACTTGATACACATCAAAGCATCCGAATATTCGTATTGTCTGTGTTCGCACTACCGTCCACACATTCGTCTTGAATGTCAACACATTTTTTAAGTTAGATTTGTTTCGTATTGTGATAGAATTGCTAAAAATAGTGATAGTTGACATAGTGTGGACAAATGAAGCAGTTATGCATTTTTTGGAAGGCTATCAAGCTAAACCATGCCTTTGGGATCCCCACCATCCTGACCATAGGAATAGAAATATTGCAATATACCTTGTATGTTTAAAGTTGTTTCAATGTATCTAAATAAATGTTTTTGCTTTTATAAAACGTCATCCAATTCATATAAACAAGTAGGATCTCCGAATCACAATATTTTCCATATTTTTATTCGAATACAAATATTCGCTTTTTAAAGTAATATGTGTGGATGGTAGACAAAAGCAAATATTCACACACGATTATTTGCTCCAAATATTCGTACAATTGGCGAATATTCGTATACGCATGTGTGGAGCCGGCTTTACAGTTTGGGTAGAAATTAGTCGTCCAGCTGCGTCAAAATGTAAGTTTACGTTGTCCCTTGCTTTCCTTGACGTATTTTGTGTAGCAAATCTTATTAAATTCCGGTCTTCGCGGACTGTTGTTACCTACCGTTTCTGTCTCGCGGAAAATAAGGTCTCCGTGTTCCCTGTATCTGTTTATTAATCTTGAAATCATTAAGCAACTATTCTGAACCCTGTGGGCAATATTTCTTATTAATGATTGAATGACATACAGGAAGTGGTGTTGGTTGGTGTGTTAGATGTAGTGACCCTTTTGTAGGGTCCTTTTCAGGGAGTTGATGGAAAGGTTTAAATGGTGTTAGCATCGGTTTCTTATGAAAAAACTTATTTCACGTAAAATAACTGCCATTGTTCCTTCCATTGGAATCAAATGCCTTCTTTGGCGAATAGTCTTCGCAACTCAACAACGAACAACGTATATAATTATTTCTGTTCAAAATCTCAACAAACTTATTTTATTGTACATACCTATAAAATATTACCTAGGGAATTCAAAAAGTATTAAAAGTATAATAACTTTTGCAAATGGTCCTTAATTCGTTTTGACCAGTTTATCTTCAATGCATAAATACTTTTACAACATCGCAACTATAGATAAGCATATTTTTTTCAACCTATTTTCGGAGCAACAACATTTGACATATTATCTTAAATAATACAATCTTGTTTCCTGAAATAAAGTTTCTTTTTATATTTAATTATCATATTATACATCCTTATATAGAGATATCTCTCATAAGATTTTTTAAAATTTAGAAATCGCATAGACAAGAAAATGATATTAAGGAGAAATCATCGAAAAAATGGGACATCGAGCCGGATTCGAACGTGCAATATTTACCTATAGCAGTTTACTGCAATTGTCCCCAAAATATAAAATTTTTAAAATTTCCAGTTAAAGTTAAAAAGAGGTATTTTTCATGAAAATGAAAATGTTGCAACTGTCAAATGTATTGTTGTGTAGCAACTGTCAAATGTCAAGGTTCTAAAGCAACTGCCAAACGTCAAGGTTCTATAGAAGTCTCAAAAGTGAAGATTCTGTAGCAACTGTAAAATGTCAATGTTGTGTAGCAACTGTCAAACGTCCAGATTATGTTGCAAATGGCAAATGTAAATGTTGTGTAGCAACTGTCAAACGTCAAGATTCTATAGCAAATGTCAAATGTTAGATTCTATAGCAACTGTCAAATGTAAATTAAATGAGAGTACTCTCAATTGTGAACATTGTGTAGAAACGAGCAAATATCAAGATTCTGTAGCAACTGTCAAATGTCAGCATTGTGTCGAAAGAACCAATGTTAAGATTGTATAGCAACTGTCAAATATAAATGCTTTTTAGCAATCGTTTAAATTCTAATGAAATTGTCAAATGAAAATATTGTGTAGCAAAAGTCAAACCTCATGATTCTATGGCAATTCTTAAACTGTAACAAGGTTGATAAGAAACGAGCAAATGTCATGATTGTGTAGCAACTGTCAAACGTCAAGATTCTGTTGTGAATATCGAAATTAAATGTTCTGTATTAACTGTCAAACGTCAAGATTCTGTAGCAACTGTCAAATGTAAATTTTATGAGGTTACTCTCAATTGCGAACATTGTGTAGAAACAAGCAAATGTCAAGATGTGTAACAACTGTCAAATGTCAGCATTGTATAGAAACGAACAAATGTTAAGATTTTGTAGCAATTTAAATGCTGTGTAACAACTATAAAACGTTAATATTCTGTTGCAACTGTCAAACGTCAATATTCTGTACTAACTGTCAACGGTTAAGATTCTGTAGCATCTGTCAAACGTTAAGAATCTGTAGCAACTGTCAAATGTAAATTATGTGACGGAACCATCAATTTTAAACATTGTGTAAAAATGTCAGAATTGTGTAAAAACGAACCAATGTGAAGCAACTGTCAAATGTAATTGCTTTGTAGCAAATGTTAAAATTTCGTTGCAACTGTCAAATGAAAATGTTATGCAGCAACTGTCAAAGTCAAGATTTTGTACCAATTGTCAAACATTAAGATTCTGTAGCAACTTTCAAACGTCAAGAATCTGTAGCAACTGTCAAATGTAAATTATGTGAGGGAACTCTCAATTGCGAACATCGTGTAGAAGCAAGCAAATGTCAAGATTGTGTAGCAACTGTCAAATGTCACCATTGTATAGAAACGAACAAATGTTAAGATTTTGTAGCAATTTAAATGCTGTGTAGCAACTATAAAACGTTAATATTCTGTTGCAACTGTCAAACGTCAATATTCTGTACTAACTGTCAACGGTTAAGATTCTGTAGCATCTGTCAAACGTTAAGATTCTGTAGCAACTGTCAAATGTAAATTATGTGACGGAACCATCAATTTTGAACATTGTGTAAAAATGTCAGAATTGTGTAAAAACGAACCAATGTGTAGCAACTGTCAAATGTAATTGCTTTGTAGCAAATGTTAAAATTTCGTTGCAACTGTCAAATGAAAATGTTATGCAGCAACTGTCAAAGTCAAGATTTTGTACCAATTGTTAAACATTAAGATTCTGTAGCAACTTTCAAACGTCAAGACTCTGTAGCAACTGTCAAATGTAAATTGTATGAAGGTACTCTCAATTGCGAACATTGTGTAGAAACAAGCAAATGTCAAGATGTGTAGCAAATGTCAAATGTCAGCATTGTATAGAAACGAACAAATGTTAAGATTTTGTAGCAATTTAAATGCTGTCTAGCAACTATAAAACGTTAATATTCTGTTGCAACTGTCAAACGTCAAATTCTGTACTAACTGTCAACGGTTAAGATTCTGTAGCATCTGTCAAATGTAAATTATGTGACGGAACAATCAATTTTAAACATTGTGTAAAAATGTCAGAATTGTGTAAAAACGAACCAATGTGTAGCAACTGTCAAATGTAATTGCTTTGTAGCAAATGTTAAAATTTCGTTGCAACTGTCAAATGAAAATGTTATGCAGCAACTGTCAAAGTCAAGATTTTGTACCAATTGTCAAACATTAAGATTCTGTAGCAACTTTCAAACGTCAAGACTCTGTAGCAACTGTCAAATGTAAATTATGTGAGGGAACTCTCAATTGCGAACATCGTGTAGAAGCAAGCAAATGTCAAGATTGTGTAGCAACTGTCAAATGTCAGCATTGTATAGAAACGAACAAATGTTAAGATTTTGTAGCAATTTAAATGCTGTGTAGCAACTATAAAACGTTAATATTCTGTTGCAACTGTCAAACGTCAATATTCTGTACTAACTGTCAACGGTTAAGATTCTGTAGCATCTGTCAAACGTTAAGATTCTGTAGCAACTGTCAAATGTCAGCATTGTGTCGAAAGGAACCAATGTTAAGATTGTATAGCAACTGTCAAATATAAATGCTTTTTAGCAATCGTTAAAATTCTAATGAAATTGTCAAATGAAAATATTGTGTAGCAAAAGTCAAACCTTATGATTCTATGGCAACTCTTAAACTGTAACAAGGTTGATAAGAAACGATCAAATGTCATGATTGTGTAGCAACTGTCAAACGTCAAGATTCTGTTGTGAATATCAAAATTAAATATTCTGTATCAACTGTCAAACGTCAAGATTCTGTAACAACTGTCAAATGTAAATTGTATGAGGGTACTCTGAATTGCGAACATTGTGTAGAAACAAGCAAATGTCAAGATGTGTAGCAACTGTCAAATGTCAGCATTGTATAGAAACGAACAAATGTTAAGATTTTGTAGCAATTTAAATGCTGTGAAGCAACTATAAAACGTTAATATTCTGTTGCAACTGTCAAACGTCAACATTCTGTACTAACTGTCAACGGTTAAGATTCTGTAGCATCTGTCAAATGTAAATTATGTGACGGAACAATCAATTTTAAACATTGTGTAAAAATGTCAGAATTGTGTAAAAACGAACCAATGTGTAGCAACTGTCAAATGTAATTGCTTTGTAGCAAATGTTAAAATTTCGTTGCAACTGTCAAATGAAAATGTTATGCAGCAACTGTCAAAGTCAAGATTTTGTACCAATTGTCAAACATTAAGATTCTGTAGCAACTTTCAAACGTCAAGACTCTGTAGCAACTGTCAAATGTAAATTATGTGAGGGAACTCTCAATTGCGAACATCGTGTAGAAGCAAGCAAATGTCAAGATTGTGTAGCAACTGTCAAATGTCAGCATTGTATAGAAACGAACAAATGTTAAGATTTTGTAGCAATTTAAATGCTGTGTAGCAACTATAAAACGTTAATATTCTGTTGCAACTGTCAAACGTCAATATTCTGTACTAACTGTCAACGGTTAAGATTCTGTAGCATCTGTCAAACGTTAAGATTCTGTAGCAACTGTCAAATGTAAATTATGTGACGGAACCATCAATTTTAAACATTGTGTAAAAATGTCAAAATTGTGTAAAAACGAACCAATGTGTAGCAACTGTCAAATGTAATTGCTTTGTAGTAAATGTTAAAATTTCGTTGCAACTGTCAAATGAAAATGTTATGTAGAAACTGTCAAAGTCAAGATTTTGTACCAATTGTCAAACATTAAGATTCTGTAGCAACTTTCAAACGTCAAGACTCTGTAGCAACTGTCAAATGTAAATTATGTGAGGGAACTCTCAATTGCGAACATCGTGTAGAAGCAAGCAAATGTCAAGATTGTGTAGCAACTGTCAAATGTCACCATTGTATAGAAACGAACAAATGTTAAGATTTTGTAGCAATTTAAATGCTGTGTAGCAACTATAAAACGTTAATATTCTGTTGCAACTGTCAAACGTCAATATTCTGTACTAACTGTCAACGGTTAAGATTCTGTAGCATCTGTCAAACGTTAAGATTCTGTAGCAACTGTCAAATGTAAATTATGTGACGGAACCATCAATTTTAAAAATTGTGTAAAAATGTCAGAATTGTGTAAAAACGAACCAATGTGTAGCAACTGTCAAATGTAATTGCTTTGTAGCAAATGTTAAAATTTCGTTGCAACTGTCAAATGAAAATGTTATGCAGCAACTGTCAAAGTCAAGATTTTGTACCAATTGTTAAACATTAAGATTCTGTAGCAACTTTCAAACGTCAAGACTCTGTAGCAACTGTCAAATGTAAATTATGTGAGGGAACTCTCAATTGCGAACATCGTGTAGAAGCAAGCAAATGTCAAGATTGTGTAGCAACTGTCAAATGTCACCATTGTATAGAAACGAACAAATGTTAAGATTTTGTAGCAATTTAAATGCTGTGTAGCAACTATAAAACGTTAATATTCTGTTGCAACTGTCAAACGTCAATATTCTGTACTAACTGTCAACGATTAAGATTCTGTAGCATCTGTCAAACGTTAAGAATCTGTAGCAACTGTCAAATGTAAATTAAGTGATGGAACCATCAATTTTAAACATTGTGTAAAAATGTCAGAATTGTGTAAAAACGAACCAATGTGTAGCAACTGTCAAATGTAATTGCTTTGTAGCAAATGTTAAAATTTCGTTGCAACTGTCAAATGAAAATGTTATGCAGCAACTGTCAAAGTCAAGATTTTGTACCAATTGTCAAACATTAAGATTCTGTAGCAACTTTCAAACGTCAAGACTCTGTAGCAACTGTCAAATGTAAATTATGTGAGGGAACTCTCAATTGCGAACATCGTGTAGAAGCAAGCAAATGTCAAGATTGTGTAGCAACTGTCAAATGTCACCATTGTATAGAAACGAACAAATGTTAAGATTTTGCAGCAATTTAAATGCTGTGTAGCAACTATAAAACGTTAATATTCTGTTGCAACTGTCAAACGTCAATATTCTGTACTAACTGTCAACGATTAAGATTCTGTAGCATCTGTCAAACGTTAAGATTCTGTAGCAACTGTCAAATGTAAATTATGTGACGGAACCATCAATTTTAAATATTGTGTAAAAATGTCAGAATTGTGTAAAAACGAACCAATGTGTAGCAACTGTCAAATGTAATTGCTTTGTAGCAAATGTTAAAATTTCGTTGCAACTGTCAAATAAAAATGTTATGCAGCAACTGTCAAAGTCAAGATTTTGTACCAATTGTCAAACATTAAGATTCTGTAGCAACTTTCAAACGTCAAGACTCTGTAGCAACTGTCAAATGTAAATTATGTGAGGTAACTCTCAATTGCGAATATCGTGTAGAAACAAGCAAATGTCAAGATTGTGTAGCAACTGTCAAATGTCAGCATTGTATAGAAACGAACAAATGTTAAGATTTTGTAGCAATTTAAATGCTGTGTAGCAACTATAAAACGTTAATATTCTGTTGCAACTGTCAAACGTCAATATTCTGTACTAACTGTCAACGGTTAAGATTCTGTAGCATCTGTCAAACGTTAAGATTCTGTAGCAACTGTCAAATGTCAGCATTGTGTCGAAAGGAACCAATGTTAAGATTGTATAGCAACTGTCAAATATAAATGCTTTTTAGCAATCGTTAAAATTCTAATGAAATTGTCAAATGAAAATATTGTGTAGCAAAAGTCAAACCTTATGATTCTATGGCAACTCTTAAACTGTAACAAGGTTGATAAGAAACGATCAAATGTCATGATTGTGTAGCAACTGTCAAACGTCAAGATTCTGTTGTGAATATCAAAATTAAATATTCTGTATCAACTGTCAAACGTCAAGATTCTGTAACAACTGTCAAATGTAAATTGTATGAGGGTACTCTGAATTGCGAACATTGTGTAGAAACAAGCAAATGTCAAGATGTGTAGCAACTGTCAAATGTCAGCATTGTATAGAAACGAACAAATGTTAAGATTTTGTAGCAATTTAAATGCTGTGTAGCAACTATAAAACGTTAATATTCTGTTGCAACTGTCAAACGTCAATATTCTGTACTAACTGTTAACGGTTAAGATTCTGTAGCATCTGTCAAATGTAAATTATGTGACGGAACAATCAATTTTAAACATTGTGTAAAAATGTCAGAATTGTGTAAAAACGAACCAATGTGTAGCAACTGTCAAATGTAATTGCTTTGTAGCAAATGTTAAAATTTCGTTGCAACTGTCAAATGAAAATGTTATGCAGCAACTGTCAAAGTCAAGATTTTGTACCAATTGTCAAACATTAAGATTCTGTAGCAACTTTCAAACGTCAAGACTCTGTAGCAACTGTCAAATGTAAATTATGTGAGGGAACTCTCAATTGCGAACATCGTGTAGAAGCAAGCAAATGTCAAGATTGTGTAGCAACTGTCAAATGTCACCATTGTATAGAAACGAACAAATGTTAAAATTTTGTAGCAATTTAAATGCTGTGTAGCAACTATAAAACGTTAATATTCTGTTGCAACTGTCAAACGTCAATATTCTGAACTAACTGTCAACGGTTAAGATTCTGTAGCATCTGTCAAACGTTAAGATTCTGTAGCAACTGTCAAATGTAAATTATGTGACGGAACCATCAATTTTAAACATTGTGTAAAAATGTCAGAATTGTGTAAAAACGAACCAATGTGTAGCAACTGTCAAATGTAATTGCTTTGTAGCAAATGTTAAAATTTCGTTGCAACTGTCAAATGAAAATGTTATGCAGCAACTGTCAAAGTCAAGATTTTGTACCAATTGTCAAACATTAAGATTCTGTAGCAACTTTCAAACGTCAAGACTCTGTAGCAACTGTCAAATGTAAATTATGTGAGGGAACTCTCAATTGCGAACATCGTGTAGAAGCAAGCAAATGTCAAGATTGTGTAGCAACTGTCAAATGTCACCATTGTATAGAAACGAACAAATGTTAAGATTTTGTAGCAATTTAAATGCTGTGTAGCAACTATAAAACGTTAATATTCTGTTGCAACTGTCAAACGTCAATATTCTGTACTAACTGTCAACGGTTAAGATTCTGTAGCATCTGTCAAACGTTAAGATTCTGTAGCAACTGTCAAATGTAAATTATGTGAAGGAACTATCAATTGTAAACATTGTGTAAAAATGTCAGAATTGTGTAAAATTGAACCAATGTGTAGCAACTGTCAAATGTAATTCCTTTGTAGCAAATGTTAAAATTTCGTTGCAACTGTCAAATGAAAATGTTATGCAGCAACTGTCAAAGTCAAGATTTTGTACCAATTGTCAAACATTAAGATTCTGTAGCAACTTTCAAACGTCAAGACTCTGTAGCAACTGTCAAATGTAAATTATGTGAGGGAACTCTCAATTGCGAACATCGTGTAGAAGCAAGCAAATGTCAAGATTGTGTAGCAACTGTCAAATGTCACCATTGTATAGAAACGAACAAATGTTAAGATTTTGTAGCAATTTAAATGCTGTGTAGCAACTATAAAACGTTAATATTCTGTTGCAACTGTCAAACGTCAATATTCTGTACTAACTGTCAACGATTAAGATTCTGTAGCATCTGTCAAACGTTAAGAATCTGTAGCAACTGTCAAATGTAAATTATGTGATGGAACCATCAATTTTAAACATTGTGTAAAAATGTCAGAATTGTGTAAAAACGAACCAATGTGTAGCAACTGTCAAATGTAATTGCTTTGTAGCAAATGTTAAAATTTCGTTGCAACTGTCAAATGAAAATGTTATGCAGCAACTGTCAATGTCAAGATTTTGTACCAATTGTCAAACATTAAGACTCTGTAGCAACTGTAAATGTAAATTATGTGAGGGAACTCTCAATTGCGAACATCGTGTAGAAGCAAGCAAATGTCAAGATTGTGTAGCAACTGTCAAATGTCAGCATTGTATAGAAACGAACAAATGTAAAGATTGTCTAGCAATGTAAATGCTGTGTTTGTTTTAAATATGTATGATTGTTTGAAAAAAGAAAATGCGGGAAATACTGACAATGCGATTGTTTCGAGAATCTTTTAAGATTGTCTGACAAAATGAGTATTATTTGCAGACAATTGTTATAAATATATTATGAGTTATGTGCTATTTAAACAATGAGTCTACTCTGGATCTGGATCTGGAAATTTGGGAGGGGCGAGCTAGTGCTCAGCCAGCACTGAGGCCACATATGACCCATTGTGCATCCTCCCGTATGTAGGGATATTCTCACCTCAGGATGTCACCAGGCCTATTGATTTAAAATAGGTGATGAGGCTCCCGAGGGGGATCTCCCTGACATCGGCTGGTGTAAGCCAATACTCGCCCAACACGGATCTTCTGATTTCAGAAAAAGCAGAGCAGTCATACATAATGTGTTCTACTGTTTCCTCTTCTTGTTCGCAGCCTCTGCATAGCGGCGATTCTGTTAGTTTCATCCTAAAGAGATGTTGTCGCAATTGGCAGTGACCTGTCAGGATTCCCACAGCTGTTCGGAGATTTTGTCTGGTCAATGCCTTAAATTTTTTTGCTGTTTCCTCGCCAGGATGAGGTAATAACTCTCTGGCCAGTCTACAGTTCGTAGTTTCATCCCAGCACTGTATAAATTTTTGGTGAGAGTGGTGTTTAATAAGGTCCACGACTGCGGACAATGTTAGCTTGGTAGATGGGCGAGGGCTAACATATCTGTAGCCCGCAGCCCTCTTTGCTAAATTGTTCGCAATGCGGTTGCCTTTAGAGTTCCCATGTCCTTTGATCCAGCTGAGAGTGACCACGTTATTCTGGCTGGCCTCAGTTAGAGATTGGTGACATTCTAGTACTAAACTTGAAGTGAAACGTGGTCTATTCAAGGTCAGTAGTGCTTGTCGGCAGTCTGTATATATATTTATATTCCTGCCTGTGATGTTCCTATTGATTAATTCTTTTGCAGCTATGGTTATGCCTGTGAGTTCTGACTGAACCACACTTGACAAGCCATCCATAGCCCATTTTGTTTTTAGGCTTAAGGATCTAGAGTAAATTCCACATCCCACACCTTGCTTTGTTTTTGATCCATCCGTATATACGCTCAGAGCGTTCACTCCGTTGGGGTCTGCTGTCTTGTTTGTTAATATTTTGTAGGGTTTGTCAAAGACAAATCTTGGTGCGACGGCATCCGTGACTGCCTGTAAGAGTGGTATCACTTTTATCGATTCCCTCCACAGATTATCCCTATAGGTGCCAGTCCCTACAGTGGGTTCGATACCAACCGTGCGAAAGCGTACCAAGGTCATCAATGCGACCTCCTTAACAAATATATCAAGGGGAGTGAGACCAAGTATGACTTCCATTGCGCTGGTCGGTGTGCTTCGCATGGCTCCTGTTACGAGAAGGCATGCTGATCTTTGAATTTGGTTTAATTTTTTGATAGCTGTCGTTTGTTTCACTTTAGGCCACCACACGACAGCACCATATGTTAGCATAGGTCTTATGATTGCCGTGTAGATCCACATGGTGACCTTGGGGGATAATCCCCAGGTCTGTCCTATGGTTCGGCGGCATTGCTCATAAGATATAAATGCTTTTTTAACTCTGCTTTCTATGTGTGAGTTCCACGTCAGCTTGCTGTCGAGGATAACACCTAAGTATTTCACTTCTGTAGCAAAGCTTAATTTAACGTTGAAAAGACTGGGTGCGTTTAAGCCCCTAGGTTTCGTTTTCTTTGTGAAAAGAACCATCTCTGTCTTTTTGGGGTTAATAGACAGCGATTGTTCTTTGCACCATGTCTCTAAAGTTCTGAAAACCACTTGCATTCTGTCGCAAAGGGTGCTTTCAAACTTTCCTGTTGGCAGAATAACAATGTCGTCTGCGTAGGCTACTGTATAGATTTTGTCATGTTCATTGAGGCGGTGAATTAGGCTGTCTAGAACAATGTTCCACAGTAGAGGTGATGAAACCCCTACCTGTGGGCAGCCCCTCGTAACCTTGCCTCGTATCTTGACATCATTTACAGTTATTTGTAGTGCACGCATGGAGAGCATGCTGAGAATCCATCCGCTTACTGTTGTAGGTACATTTCGATCAGTAAGCGAGTGCATTATTTTAGGGAACGTGGTTTTGTCGAAAGCTCCCTCGATATCTATGAATACGCCCAGGGTGAGTCTACTGTTCTTATTAATAACTAAAATTAACAAGTTTTAATTTGTTATTTGACAATTTTTAAATTGATACAAAATATACAAATATACAAAAACCGTTTTTCTTTTGAAATTTAAAACAAAAATTTATGCAGACCCTTTTACTTTAATTCCACGCCAATGGTCGGCATTGATCTTAATGGAATTAAAATTCCGACAAAGACCGAAAGTTCTCACTTTGAGATTGGAAAAACTAAAAATCTTACAGCTGTTTAGAAAACGTTATTTTAATGGATAAAGCTGCCAAACTCGAATACACGAAAATTTGAGCTTATTTAGCTAAAGTGATGCTTTGATTTTGTCCATGAATTTAATTTGTAATTATGGTAAAAAAAATTGTAGGAAAAGTTAGAAAAATATAATAGGCGTCATCAATTTATTATTTATTAGTATCAAAGTCTGTTTTTTGTTAAGAAATATATATTCAATCGATCTTTATAGGTATTATTAGTAAATTACTAGATAATTAATGGAAACTCTAGCAAATTCTATCATTAGATCATTTTCTTGGTCATTATTTTGTACCTCGCGTCTATAACTACCTCATAAATTTTCGCTTCTATCAATTTGTCTATTAATGATATTATTAAATAATATGTTTATATTGATTGATTGAATAAACATGTACATCTTACAATAATAAAAAATTAATAACGGTCAAGATTTTCTATATTGTACGTACTGTAAGACAACAAATTAAAAGGGATAATGACTGCTGTCAAAAAAACCTTGACATAAGTAATACATAATGTCATCAATGTCATAATATTATAGCAACAATTAGATACCTATATTAAAACAATAAGTTTATACCATTTAAAAAATAATCACTACATTTATCGTAGAAACATATTCATATTATCACATATAATTCTATTCTATACAGAAATCTATATTTTTATATAAAAGTTCCAACTGAGATATAGAGGAACTCACAGCCGTAACCGCTGATGTTGGAAACGTGAAATTTTAATTAAATTATCGGTAACATCAAATGATTAATTTTTATAGCAATGTTTTAAAAAAGTATTGTGTACACTGAGTAAGCACTAAACAAGCACCATGGTTAACTTTTTTGTCAGCATCAAGCATTAATGCTTGTTCTTCTTTAATATCACTAAATGAGCACTAAATTATGATCAAATTTTGTATTTATAAATCGGTAATATTGTCAAATAATCAATTTTTAAAGCAAGGATTCAAAAACATCTTGTATACACTCAGTAAGCACTAAATCAGCACCACAAATACATGGTAACCTGGAGTACCTACTAAAAATTAAAATAAAAAATGTCTTCATTGATGCTTCCTCTTCTTTAGTAGCACTAAATAAGCACTAAATTATGATCAAGTTTTTCATTTATTAATCGGTAATATTATCAAATTAGCAATTTTTAAAGTAAGGATTTAAAAAAATAATGAGTGTAAGCACTAAATAAGCACCAGGAATTCATGGTTACCTGTTTAGTCAGCATCAAGCCAGCTAAGTAGGGTTTTGAAAATTAAAAAAAAACAATTTTGCATTAATGCTTGTTCTTCTTTAGTATCGCTAAATGAGCACTAAATTATGATCAAATTTTTTATTTATAAATTAGTAATATTGTCACATAATCAATTTTTAAAGCAAGGATTCAAAAACATCTTGTATACACTCAGTAAGCAGTAAATCAGCACCACAAATACATGGTAACCTGGAGTACTAAAAATTAAAATAAAAAATGTCTTCATTGACGCTTCCTCTTCTTCACTAGCACTAAATGAGCACTAAATTATGATCAAGTTTTTCATTTATTAATCGGTAATATTATCAAATTAGCAATTTTTAATGCAAGGATTTAAAAAAATAATGAGTGTAAGCATTAAATAAGCACCAGGAATTTATGGTTACCTGTTTAGTCAGCATCAAGCCAGCAATGTAGGGTTTTGAAAATTAAAAAAAAAACAATTTTGCATTAATGCTTGTTCTTCTTTAGTATCGCTAAATGAGCACTAAATTATGATCAAATTTTTTATTTATAAATTAGTAATATTGTCACATAATCAATTTTTAAAGCAATGATTCAAAAACATATTGTGTACACTCAGTAAGCACTAAATCAGCATCACAAATATATGGTAACCTGGAGTACTAAAAATTAAAATTAAAAATGTCTTCATTGATGCTTCCTCTTCTTTAGTAGCACTAAATGAGCACTAAATTATGATCAAGTTTTTCATTTATTAATTGGTAATATTATCAAATAAGCAATTTTTACAGCAGGGGTTTAAAAAAATAATGAGTGTAAGCACTGAATAAGCACCAGGAATTCATGGTTACCTGTTTAGTTAGCATCAAGCCAGCAATGTAGGGTTTTGAAAATAAAAAAAAAACAATTTTGCATTAATGCTTGTTCTTCTTTAGTATCGCTAAATGAGCACTAAATTATGATCAAGTTTTTCATTTATTAATCGGTAATATTATCAAATGAGCAATTTTTACAGCAAGGATTTAAAAAATAATGGGTGTAAGCACTTAATAAGCACCAGGAATTCATGGTTACCTGTTTAGTCAGCAGTCAATGTAGGGTTTTAAAAATTAAAAAATAACAATTTTGCATTAATGCTTAATTCTTCTTTAGTATCGCTAAATGAGCACTAAATTATGATCAAATTTTGTATTTATAAATCGGTAATATTGTCAAATAATCAATTTTTTAAGCAAAGATTCAAAAACATATTGTATACACTCAGTAAGCACTAAATCAGCACCACAAATACATGGTAACCTAAAGTACTAAAAATTAAAATAAAAAATGTCTTCATTGATGCTTCCTCTTCTTCAGTAGCACTAAATGAGCACTAAATTATAATCAAGTTTTTCATTTATTAATCGGTAATATTATCAAATGAGCAATTTTGAAAGCAAGGATTTAAAAAAATAATGAATGTAAGCACTAAATAAGCACCAGGAATTCATGGTTACCTGTTTAGTCAGCAGTCAATGTAGGGTTTTGAAAATTAAAAAATAACAATTTTGCATTAATGCTTAATTCTTCTTTAGTATCGCTAAATGAGCACTAAATTATGATCAAATTTTTTATTTATAAATTAGTAATATTGTCACATAATCAATTTTTAAAGCAAGGATTCAAAAACATCTTGTATACACTCAGTAAGCAGTAAATCAGCACCACAAATACATGGTAACCTGGAGTACTAAAAATTAAAATAAAAAATGTCTTCATTGACGCTTCCTCTTCTTCACTAGCACTAAATGAGCACTAAATTATGATCAAGTTTTTCATTTATTAATCGGTAATATTATCAAATTAGCAATTTTTAATGCAAGGATTTAAAAAAATAATGAGTGTAAGCATTAAATAAGCACCAGGAATTTATGGTTACCTGTTTAGTCAGCATCAAGCCAGCAATGTAGGGTTTTGAAAATTAAAAAAAAAACAATTTTGCATTAATGCTTGTTCTTCTTTAGTATCGCTAAATGAGCACTAAATTATGATCAAATTTTTTATTTATAAATTAGTAATATTGTCACATAATCAATTTTTAAAGCAATGATTCAAAAACATATTGTGTACACTCAGTAAGCACTAAATCAGCATCACAAATATATGGTAACCTGGAGTACTAAAAATTAAAATTAAAAATGTCTTCATTGATGCTTCCTCTTCTTTAGTAGCACTAAATGAGCACTAAATTATGATCAAGTTTTTCATTTATTAATTGGTAATATTATCAAATAAGCAATTTTTACAGCAGGGGTTTAAAAAAATAATGAGTGTAAGCACTGAATAAGCACCAGGAATTCATGGTTACCTGTTTAGTTAGCATCAAGCCAGCAATGTAGGGTTTTGAAAATAAAAAAAAAAACAATTTTGCATTATTGCTTGTTCTTCTTTAGTATCGCTAAATGAGCACTAAATTATGATCAAGTTTTTCATTTATTAATCGGTAATATTATCAAATGAGCAATTTTTACAGCAAGGATTTAAAAAATAATGGGTGTAAGCACTTAATAAGCACCAGGAATTCATGGTTACCTGTTTAGTCAGCAGTCAATGTAGGGTTTTAAAAATTAAAAAATAACAATTTTGCATTAATGCTTAATTCTTCTTTAGTATTGCTAAATGAGCACTAAATTATGATCAAATTTTGTATTTATAAATCGGTAATATTGTCAAATAATCAATTTTTTAAGCAAAGATTCAAAAACATATTGTATACACTCAGTAAGCACTAAATCAGCACCACAAATACATGGTAACCTAAAGTACTAAAAATTAAAATAAAAAATGTCTTCATTGATGCTTCCTCTTCTTCAGTAGCACTAAATGAGCACTAAATTATAATCAAGTTTTTCATTTATTAATCGGTAATATTATCAAATGAGCAATTTTGAAAGCAAGGATTTAAAAAAATAATGAATGTAAGCACTAAATAAGCACCAGGAATTCATGGTTACCTGTTTAGTCAGCAGTCAATGTAGGGTTTTGAAAATTAAAAAATAACAATTTTGCATTAATGCTTAATTCTTCTTTAGTATCGCTAAATGAGCACTAAATTATGATCAAATTTTTTATTTATAAATTAGTAATATTGTCACATAATCAATTTTTAAAGCAACGATTCAAAAACATATTGTGTACACTCAGTAAGCACTAAATCAGCACCACAAATACATGTTAACCAGTTTAGTTAGCATCAAGCTAGTTGTGGAGTTATAAAAATTAAAATAAGAAATGTATTTTTATTGATGCTTGTACTAAATGAGCACTAAATTATGATCAAGTTTTTTATTTATTAATAGGTAATATTATCAAATAAACAATTTTTAAAGCAAGGATTTAAAAAATTAATGAGTGTAAGCATTAAATAAGCACCAGGAATTCACGGTTATCTGTTTAGTCAGAATTAAGCCAGCATTTTTTGAAAATTGAAATGCTTATTCTTCTTCACTTTTTATTGATTGTGTTTCTCTGTATTAGCACTCAATGAGCACTATATTGTTTTGATGTTTAACACGTGCTCAAATGAAACTTTGATGATTAAATGCTTACTAAAAGGGAAGCCATCTGTGTTAGACTAGTTTTGCGTTATTTTCTTTGATTTTAATTTTTTCTTGCTGACTACGATAGCACTTTTTGAGCACTAATTATTGGTTAACAAGTATTTTTATCAGTTAATTAAATTCTATTTATACAATGTCAGCTTTTGTTGAAATTAGCATTGCTTCAATATTTTTATTATTGAGAAAAGCATCGAATGCAGCACTAAATGAGCACTAATTTAAAAAAAAATGCAGATTTTTTTTAGTTATCTTTTTTCAAGATTTGAAACCGACACCAATTATATAAATTTATATAATTGAAAGGAAAAATACTTAATCACTGTCCAAAAAAACACGCTAAACAAAAAATAAATAAATAAAGAAAGTATATCATCATAATAATTGAGATGAATTGTTTCATTTTTTGTGGGGTTTTTCTATACAATAAAAACATTTTTTTTTTTTTTAATTAAAATTATTTGATTTATTCTCATAAATGATGTTACCTACGTCAATATTGACCTTTTGATATATTTTTTTGAATTCTATTATAAAAAACTGGTTAATAACACAATTTTTTTTGGAAATGGTAGTATTTTAAATTGACACTTACTCATAGTTATACCGAATGTATTTTTTAACTAATTAAATCAAGAATCATTAAATATCTTAATCTCTTGATGATCTTTAAGTAGATCCTATTCGTATTTTTTTGTGTTCAATTATATTGTTTTTTGTATCTTCTTTTATTATGGGATAATTTGTTTGGTTTGTAATTTTATAATCTTGCTCTATGCATAATTTAAACAATAAAATGTTAATAATGGAAAAATTTTCATTTTTTGGATTTTATAGAATTCTGATTGCGACTATGAAGGTTGTTTTTTTAGTTTTGAATATAGCCATAAAGACAAAAAAATGTATTTACTTAAAATATTTTATTACTTTTTAAAAAGATTTCCTTTGGCGGTATTTTTTGTCAGCATGAAGTGTGAATCCAAAAAAAGCGAAAATTAACTTTGAACTATGAAGAAGACTGAAGGCTGAAGAATGAGTAGTTTGGGAGATAAATATGAAAATTTTTAGGAGTTTGATACGTAAGAGTACCCTGCTGTAGGACTTAGATACGTCGTTTTCAGGGAATGGATGGAAATGTTTGAAAGGAGTTAGTATCCAGTATCTGTCGTCGGCCCAGCTTCCACAAACTTTCCGATTTGTATTTCCCAGAGCAGATCTTCTCTTCCTCCAACCATGGTGCTTGAACGTGCCTAAAAAGTCATTCTTTTTTTGGTGTATGTGTAGGTGAAGTGTGGAAGTGTGACCCACGTGGTGCAATGTGGGGTTGGGAGATTGACGCTGTGGCGTGTCTTCTCCGTCGTGGAGCCCTTCCATTTGGCAAGGACGAAGGAAACCACAGACACCTTTGCCAAGGGCCCATTTTTTCGTAATCCAGTGTGGAGTTGGGGGCACCATCTAGCGGTAGCAAACCGGGATTTCATCCAGCAGGGTTTCCAGATCTTCTGGAAGGTCCAAGTCTACAACGGATTGGAGGAGTCTAAGGTTAGGGAGAGGGATCTTCTTTTTCGGAACTCTGGATCTTCTTTGGAGTCCTCCATTCCAGTGTGTCCTCTGGGCAACGATGTTAGTTCCCTGCAGAGTCCAGGCGACTGACGTATCGAAGTTGAAGCGTCTGAAAACGAGAAAGGAGAGACGGTATTTGTGTGTTATTGTAGACAAGGTGGCTTGGATAGAGGGAGTGTCGGCTTTTCACTTTCCGTAAGATCGCTCTCTCTGTGGCATGGATGGAATGTAAAAGTATCTGGGAAATATCAGAGTATGGCACAGCCTTGTAATCGACAAGAGGTCTGATGAAGGTTTAATATGTGTGTAAAAGGGTTTTGGTATCACTACTTCCGATTCTACCGTCTAGAGCACCTAGGAGGGACGCTCGTCTTCTCATTTTGTTGAGTTTAACCTCAACATCGGCATCGCACCTGAGTGTTCGAGTAAATCGAACCCACAGGTAGGTCACCTGATTCTGAGGGACGAGCTGTTCCCCCGATAGTGACAGGTTGATATAGTCGTAAGAGAGATTTTCTCGTCGAATGAGGTTAGGATGTCTAAAGATGATGGTTTGGGTTTTGTTTGGATTTAGAGCTACTCTCCATCTGCTGCACCAGTTAGAGAACTGATCCAGCAGTCTTTGAGTTTTTCGATTAAGGGCTTCAGTCGCCGATGCGGAGGTGTACAAGGCCGTGTCATCGGCGTAGAGCTGGATATTTTCCAGAGGAGGAATATCGCTGGCGTAAATGGTATATAAGGATTGATCCTTGTGGAACTCCTGAGATGGGGTGAATGGATCGGAGATTGCATTTCCAACCTTGACTTGGATAATTTTGTTGGAAAGATATGAGTGGATAAGTTTTATGGCTTGGATGGGGAATTGGATGTCAATTAGCTTTCTAATAAGGCTAGCGTGCCAAACCTTGTCGAATTTGGAAATCCATAAATATGGCAGAGACGACTTTTCTCTGATTTAGAGCTGAGGAGGAGAAAGATTGAAGTTCTAGAATCGGGTTTTGGGTAGAGTGGTTTGGTCTGAATCCATGTTGAAAAGGGGAGATTATGGCGTTAGTTTCTAGAAAGTCCCTGATTTTATCTAAAAGTAGAGTAGAGTAGAGTAAAAGGGTTTGCCTTTGACATTAAGCAGAGAGACTGGTCTTTAGTTGTGAGGGTTTGTGTGGTTTTTGTTAGGTTTGGGAATCAAGATGGTGTTATGGTCTTCATGATGGTAGGGAAATAGGATTTGCCGAGACAAGAGTTGTAAAGAAGAGTAAGAGAAGGCATAATTGAAGGAGGGAGTTGTTTTAAAGTTCGTCTAGAACTAGAATCTGGACCAGTGGCTGAGTGGTTAAACAAAAAATAAATAAATAAATGAAAGTTGATTATCACAATAATTGAGATGAATTGTTTCATTTTTTGTGGGGTTTTTCTATACAATAAAAATATTTTTTTTTTAATTAAAATAATTTGATTTATCTGATGAAGGTTTTATATGTGTGTAAAAGGGTTTTGGTGTCACTTCTTCCGATTCTACCGTCCAGAGCACCTAGGAGGGACGCTCGTCTTCTCATTTTCTTGAGTTTAACCTCAACATCGGCATCGCACTTGAGTGTTCGAGTAAATCGAACCCCCAGGTAGGTCACCTGATCCTGAGGGACGAGCTGTTCCCCCCATAGTGACAGGTTGATATAGTCGTAAGAGAGATTTTCTCGTCGACTGAGGTTAGGATGTCTAAAGATGATGGTTTGAGTTTTGTTTGGATTTAGAGCTACTCTCCATCTGCTGCACCAGTTGGAGAACTGATCCAGCAGTCTTTGAGTTTTTCGATTAAGGGCTTCAGTCGCCGATGCGGAGGTGTACAAGGCCGTGTCATCGGCGTAGAGCTGGATATTTTCCAGAGGAGGAATATCGTTGGCGTAAATGGTATATAAAGTTGGGATCCTTGTGGAACTCCTGAGAGGGGGTGAATGGATCGGAGATTGCATTTCCAACCTTGACTTGGATAATTCTGTTGGAAAGATATGAGTGGATAAGTTTTATGGCTTAGATGGGGAATTGGATGTCAATTAGCTTTCTAATAAGGCCAGCGTGCCAAACCTTGTCGAATTTGGAAATCCATAAATATGGCAGAGACGACTTTTCTCTGATTTAGAGCTGAGGAGGAGAAAGATTGAAGTTAGTAGTGAAGCAAAGACAGCACGAGCTATTTTTTTGAACATAACCTCACTTTTTTTTTCAAATGGCCTTTGACATTTGGCGCAAGCAGCCAATTCTTCTTTTTTCAAATGGCCTTTGACATTTAGCGCAAGCAGCCAACTCTTCTTTTTCGAATGGCAAACGGGCATTAATGTTGTATCTCGTAAACGGCCCAACATATTTCGACGTATGACGTATCATTGTAAAGGGGTTGCTGTATAGGGTAAGATGAAGCGTCAAAAAGACCATATTGATGCTGCCAAAAGGGCATTAATGTTGTATCTCGTAAACGGCCCAACAGATTTCGTCACGTGACATATCATTGTAAAGGGGTTGCTGTATAGGGTAAGATGAAGCGTCAAAAAGACCGTATTGATGCTGCCAAAAGGGCATTAACGTTGTATCGGGTTTTGGGTAGAGTGGTTTGGTCTGAATCTATGTTGAGAAGGGGAGATTATGGCGTTAGTTTCTAGAAAGTCCCTGATTTTATCTAGAAGTAGAGTAGAGTAGAGTAGAAGAGTTTGCCTTTGACATTAAGCTTTAGTTGTGAGGGTTTCTGTGGTTTTTGTTAGGTTTGTGAATCAAGATGCTGTTATGGTCTTCATCATGGTAGGGAAATAGGATTTGCCGAGACAAGAGTTAAAAAGAAGAGTAAGAGAAGGCATAACTGAAGGAGGGAGTTGTTTTAAAGTTCGTCTAGAACTAAAATCTGGACCAGGGGCTGAGTTTTTGCCTTTTTGGGAAGCAGTGAGGATGTCTTCCTCAGTAAATAGGGTTAGAAATGGGATGTTCTCAGGGGGGGGGGGAGTTTGTTGTTAAAGGAGGCAACGAGTAATGTGCTCCGTCTCTAGGAAGAATTGTTGGTCGAAATTTGGGTTTTGAGGGGGAGAGTAAACTTGTTGTAAATGATTTTTGAAGATTGAGGCTTTTTTTTTCAGGGATTTCAATGAATTGGCCGTTTACCTCAAGATGGGAATGCGGTTAGGATTTTTGATCAGTTAGAATTTTGAATTTGTTCCAGAACTTGGCTCCGTCTCGATAATCCAGTGTTGTTGTGACCTGTCTCCAAAGCGAAGCTTTGTGTGAGTTGATCGACAGCCTCACTCGAGCATTAAGACAGTTCCATTTGGTTATTTTTTCGCTCTCTTTAGTTCCTTACTCATTTTTTTATTTGTTTTATAGTTTCTTTTTTTGATTTTCCATGTTTTAGCTTAGCTGCGTCATTTTTTGATTTTCCTTTATTCCGGACAAAGACTAATCTAAACAGGCTTTTTACTCTTTTTTAACAGTCGTAAAACATATTATTAAATAGCATTAAATTTTATTTAAACTTTTACTGAAAAATTAAGGTCCTATTGGTCGTATTTAAAAGAAAAAGTAAGCAGTAACGTATATCAATATAAACAGTAGTTTAGTTAGTAGTGATAATGAAATAGTTAATAAAAGTATAGACCTTGGAATATTCAGACAGGTTTTCTTTTCTTCTTCCCTCACCTGTGATAAAAGTGAATATTCTACCGGCTTTCATACATAAACAGAGAAGCACGTTTTGATTTGATTTTCAGTATAAGTAGGGATAAAAAGAATTTGATTGGTTTGTGAAAGTACATCAGATAATGTGTGTATATTAAACGGGCTTTTGCAGAATTTTGATTAGAATTATATATAACATATTAGACGCTGATTGACCCTTGCTATTTTTCAGTGATTGTGTTATTATTGCGCTTTTTTTGTAAATTGTGATTTGAGTGTATAGTTCAAGTATAGTTGTTACTTTATTTTCTACATCAAGTGAGTGCTTACTTTTCTTATTATTATGTAAATTATAAATAGAAATGTTGAAATATTAGTTTTCAGTTGGTTTTGTTGTAAATTATGTCAGTAATTCATTTTTTTTTAATATTTAATTGAAATTCAATTGTCTGTAATCAATGTTGATATAAATTCGTGAAACTTTTTGGTATAAAAATTATAATAATTCTTTATTTTAAGATGTAATTTAATATCAAATTTTACTTTTATATTGTTTTGATAACAAAAGTTTTATTTTACTTTTTGAGACATTTGATCTAATTTCTATTTAATAAAAATAAAATAATTGGATTAGATTGTAAAACAGTATCGTGCAGATAATAATGTTTATTAAAGTTGTCTAATTTTAAAATTATAATAATAAAAATTGCAATAAAATGCTTTTTTGCATAAAATATAATAATCTAGCGAGATCTTCTTTGATAGGAAACTATTTTTTTGCTTGAATCCCTTCAGGATGTGCCCTAAATTTTTAATTTAACAAAATATGAAAAAAAATTGAAAATTTCTCATATTTTTGCTCCTATTTTCGTGTATAATATTTTGTTTGTTAGAAATTTAAAATTTAATGTTTATTGTTGAAAAAATAGCAATAATAGGGAGGAAAACTACAAAACATGACTTACAACGTTTATATTTTGCCTAGAAAAGCATTTTAATATAATAAAAAACATTTAAATTCGATTAAATCGGTCAGAAAGTTTTTGTATAATAATTTTGCAATACAGCCTACTGGAAAAGAATCGTAAATTTTCAAATTCTAACTAGGCCCTAAATAAAACTCTCAGATAGTCGCCCATTTGTTTACATGTAAAGGAAGGCTCAAACTTTTAAATGCTTTTTATAAAATTAAAATCGGTCCACTAGGAGAGCCTAAATTTAAAAAAAAAAAAATAAATAAAGTTTGAAATTTTTGTCAATTTTGAAATTTTGTTAATACCAACTTATTCAACACTAATTTTAAAATATCTCGAAAACTATAAAAGATACAGAAAATCTAATTATATATTCAGATTTGTGATAAAATTTCGGTTCTTTTGATATATTACAATTTACTGTAAAATACTTATTAAGGCCGTTACGACAATTTTTCAAAAAGTGAAAAATGAAAAATCTTTTAATAACCTAAAAATTTTTAAAGTTCGATAACGTTTTTAGTTGTTAACCGATAAAAAGTTATAACCTATCAAAAGATAGAAATTTTTTTCACAAATTTAAAAATGTAATTAATTTTTTCATATCTTTTATAGTTTTTGATATACGAGGAAATTACAAATTTTAGACAAGATTTTGTAATTCCCTTGTATATCGAAAACTATGAAAGATATAAAAAAATTAATTACACTTTTAAATTTGTGAGAAAATTTCTTATCTTTTGATAGATTATAACTTTTTGTACATTGACAAATAAGAAAGTTATTAAAGTTTGAAATTTTTGGCAAATTTGAAGTTTTGTTAATACCAACTTTTTCACTACTAATTTTGAAATATCTCAAAAACTTTAAAAGATACAGAAAATCTAATTATATAATCAGATTTGTAATGAAATTTCCGTTCTTTTGATATATTACAATTTACTGTAAAATACTTATTAAGACCGTTATGACAATTTTTCAAAAAGTGAAAAATGAAAAATCATTTAAAAAACTAAAAAATTTCAAAGTTCGATAACTCTTTTATTTGTTAACCGACAAAAAGTTATAACCTATCAAAAGATAGAAAATTTTCTCACAAATTTAAAAATGTAATTGATTTTTTTATATCTTTTATAGTTTTTGATATACAAGGGAATTACAAATTTTAGACAAAATTTTGTAATTCCCTTGTATTTTGAAAACTATAAAAGGTATGAAAAAATCTAATCACATTTTTAGATTTGTATAAAAATTTTCTATCTTTTGATAGGTTATAACTTTTTGTACGTCTACAAATAAGAAAGTTATTAAAGTTTGAAATTTTTGGCATTTTAAAGTTTTGTTAATACCAACTTTTTCAACACTAATTTTAAAATATCTCAAAAACTATAACAGATACAGAAAATCTAATTGTATATTCAGATTTATGATGAAATTTCCGTTCTTTTGATATATTACAATTTACTGTAAAATACTTATTAAGGCCGTTACGACAATTTTTCAAAAAGTGAAAAATGAAAAATCTTTTAATAACCTAAAAAAATTTAAAGTTCTATAACTTTTTTATTTGTTAACCGACCAAAAGTTGTAACCTATCTGAAGATAGAAAATTTTCTCACAAATTTAAAAATGTAATTAATTGTTTCATATCTTTTATAGTTTTTGATATACGAGGAAATTACAAATTTTAGACAAGATTTTGTAATTCCCTTGTATATCGAAAACTATGAAAGATATAAAAAAATTAATTACATTTTTAAATTTGTGAGAAAATTTCTTATCTTTTGATAAGTTATAACTTTTTGTACATTGACAAATAAGAAAGTTATTAAAGTTTGAAATTTTTGGCAAATTTAAAGTTTTGTTAATACCAACTTTTTCAACACTAATTTTAAAATATCTCAAAAACTATAAAAGATACAAAAAATATAATTATATATTCAGATTTGTAATGAAATTTCGTTCTTTTAATATATTAGAATTTACTGTAAAATACTTATTAAGGCCGTTACGACAATTTTTCAAAAAGTGAAAAATGAAAAATCTTTTAAAAAACTAAAAAATTTTAAAGTTCTATAACTTTTTTATTTGTTAACCGACAAAAAGTTATAACCTATCAAAAGATAGAAAATTTTCTCACAAATTTAAAAATGTAATTAATTTTTTCATATCTTTTATAGTTTTTGATATACGAGGAAATTACAAATTTTAGACAAGATTTTGTAATTCCCTTGTATATCAAAAACTATGAAAGATATAAAAAAACTAATTACATTTTTAAATTTTTAAGAGAATTTCTTATCTTTTGATAGGTTATAACTTTTTGTACATTGACAAATAAGAAAGTTATTAAAGTTTGAAATTTTTGGCAAATTTAAAGTTTTGTTAATACCAACTTTTTCAACACTAATTTTAAAATATCTCAAAAACTATAAAAGATACAAAAAATATAATTATATATTCAGATTTGTAATGAAATTTCGTTCTTTTAATATATTAGAATTTACTGTAAAATACTTATTAAGGCCGTTACGACAATTTTTCAAAAAGTGAAAAATGAAAAATCTTTTAAAAAACTAAAAAATTTTAAAGCTCTATAACTTTTTTATTTGTTAACCGACAAAAAGTTATAACCTATCAAAAGATAGAAAATTTTCTCACAAATTTAAAAATGTAATTAATCTTTTCATATCTTTTATAATTTTTGATATACGAGGAAATTACAAATTTTAGACAAGATTTTGTAATTCCCTTGTATATCGAAAACTATGAAAGATATAAAAAAATTAATTACATTTTTAGATTTGTAAGAAAATTTCTTATCTTTTGATAAGTTATAACTTTTTGTACATTGACAAATAAGAAAGTTATTAAAGTTTGAAATTTTTGGCAAATTTAAAGTTTTGTTAATACCAACTTTTTCAACACTAATTTTAAAATATCTCAAAAACTATAAAAGATACAAAAAATATAATTATATATTCAGATTTGTAATGAAATTTCGTTCTTTTAATATATTAGAATTTACTGTAAAATACTTATTAAGGCCGTTACGACAATTTTTCAAAAAGTGAAAAATGAAAAATCTTTTAAAAAACTAAAAAATTTTAAAGCTCTATAACTTTTTTATTTGTTAACCGACAAAAAGTTATAACCTATCAAAAGATAGAAAATTTTCTCACAAATTTAAAAATGTAATTAATCTTTTCATATCTTTTATAATTTTTGATATACGAGGAAATTACAAATTTTAGACAAGATTTTGTAATTCCCTTGTATATCGAAAACTATGAAAGATATAAAAAAATTAATTACATTTTTAGATTTGTAAGAAAATTTCTTATCTTTTGATAAGTTATAACTTTTTGTACATTGACAAATAAGAAAGTTATTAAAGTTTGAAATTTTTGGCAAATTTAAAGTTTTGTTAATACCAACTTTTTCAACACTAATTTTAAAATATCTCAAAAACTATAAAAGATACAAAAAATATAATTATATATTCAGATTTGTAATGAAATTTCGTTCTTTTAATATATTAGAATTTACTGTAAAATACTTATTAAGGCCGTTACGACAATTTTTCAAAAAGTGAAAAATGAAAAATCTTTTAAAAAACTAAAAAATTTTAAAGCTCTATAACTTTTTTATTTGTTAACCGACAAAAAGTTATAACCTATCAAAAGATAGAAAATTTTCTCACAAATTTAAAAATGTAATTAATCTTTTCATATCTTTTATAATTTTTGATATACGAGGAAATTACAAATTTTAGACAAGATTTTGTAATTCCCTTGTATATCGAAAACTATGAAAGATATAAAAAAATTAATTACATTTTTAGATTTGTAAGAAAATTTCTTATCTTTTGATAAGTTATAACTTTTTGTACATTGACAAATAAGAAAGTTATTAAAGTTTGAAATTTTTGGCAAATTTAAAGTTTTGTTAATACCAACTTTTTCAACACTAATTTTAAAATATCTCAAAAACTATAAAAGATACAAAAAATATAATTATATATTCAGATTTGTAATGAAATTTCGTTCTTTTAATATATTACAATTTACTGTAAAATATTTATTAAGGACGTTACGACAATTTTTCAAAAAATGAAAAATGAAAAATCTTTTAAAAAACTAAAAAATTTTAAAGTTCGATAACTTTTTTATATGTTAACCGACAAAAAGTTATAACCTATTTGAAGATAGGAAATTTTCTCACAAATTTAAAAATGTAATTAATTTATTCATATCTTGTATAGTTTTTGATATACGAGGAAATTACAAATTTTAGACAAGATTTTGTAATTCCCTTGTATATCGAAAACTATAAAAGGTATAAAAAAATTAATTAAAATTTTACATTTGGAAGAAAATTCCTTATCTTTTGATAGGTTATAACTTTTTGTAGGTTTACAAATAAAAAAGTTATTAAAGTTTGAAATTTTTGAGAATTTGAAGTTTTCTTAATACCAACTTTTTCAACACTAATTTTGGAATATCTCGAAAACTATAAAAGGCACAGAAAATCTAATTATATATTCAGATTTGTGATGAAATTTATGTTCTTTTCATATATCACAATATAATTTATACATTTAAAGAAGATACATTCGGCTTACTGATCGCCGAGATATCAAAGCAACCATTGTAAATGAAAAAAATGCCACTAAATTAAGAAAACCTGTAAAGTTTATAAGCCTAAATTTTTTTTAAAAAGATTTCTATGCTCTACTAGTTGACTGATTTGAGTTTGAAAGTTTGAGCTTTCCTTTATATGTAAAAAAATTAGCGACTATCTGAGAGCCTTATTAAGAGCGTAGTATGAATTTGAAAAATGACTAAAAATGACATTTTTTATAGTATAACTAGACCCACTTGGATAGGAATTATTTTTACGATTTTACCAAGGGAAACTCAAAAGAACGTCATTATATGAACGAACCTAGTAAAAAAAGAGCGTTGACCGCGCCTATTCAAGTGGTTTTGGATAAACTATACCTTAAAATGCACAAATGACAAAAAAAAACGCAAAATCGACTCAGAATTTGTTTTCCAATAGGCTGATTTGCAAAATTATTTCAAATCATTTTAACTCCCTATAAAAATTTATAAAAATCTTTTTAAACCTTGTTTTATATTATTTAAAATTTTACAATAATTGAAAAAAAATTATAAATAAAAAAATAAACTTTCAATCTACAGGTTCGTTAATTTCTATAAATAAATTGCAACAAAATTAAAAAATTGCTTCGTCATTCTAAACTTGAACTTGGACTTAAACTTTTTGAAGGAAAAATGAAAGAACTATTCAGCCTTTGGAACCGGATTTTAGGAACAACATATGATGCTGTAAATACTAATTCAAATTCAGGTCAAAAAAGACAAAAAGAACGACAAAGTGACACCAAATATAAGAAACGATCAACAGAAACCAGAAGTAAGTGTCAATCTAAATTCTAAAGTGTTGGTGGTGGAAATTTTTTTAATTGGTTAATTATACCTACTATTATTTGTAATTATATCTAAATTGGTCAATAGGAACCTTAATTTTATTCTAGAAACGTTTAAAAGATATGCGCAAAAAAATTAGTAATACGCAAATATAAATGGTATATATAAATGGTATATATAACATGGTAATTTACATTTATTATTATTAGTAGATGGCCCTGCGGACTTTGAACCGTTACCAATGTTGCTTTATTCTCGTTTTTCGTTTTTTTCCAATTTTTACGTTTGTGTCTCGATTTTAATCGTTTTCTTGTTGGTTTTTAATATCTTTTATCGTATTTTACAAATTTCTCGATTAAATATATTATATATCAACTGCACCACCTTATAGTGACGTCATAGTACTTAATTTAGTAAGAATTTTTTGTTTAAATGTATTCGATATTAACTGCGCCACCTTCCGGTGGCGTCATAATACTTAAGTAATAATTGCTGTTTTAAATATATGTGATATTAACTGCGCCACCTTACGGTGGCGTTATACTACTAAATTAAGAAAAAGGATATACTGCCACGTATTTTAATGAATTAAAACTAAATCAAATTTTGAAAAACTAATAAAAAGGTTAACTAAATTTACCCAATTGAAATTCAACTTCAGCTGAGATCGGTAGTGGTTTCTCTACTGGCAAATTAGTGCCCAGCTCAGCCGTAGAGGGTAAGTACCAAAATAAAGTGAGTGCGCCACCGATTTGTACGGTTAAAATCGGAAACCCCTGATGTTCCAGGCACTACTTCACCCACTGGAGATAATTAAATAAACTCAAAATATTAAACAGTACTAATTGAATTGCACAATAAAAAAAAATAACGATAAAGTGAGCTAAATAAAACAAAATATCAACTAGACCCTTCTTTAATAAAAATTAAGAATTTACACAACTGTCAAGCCTCGTGCTTGACAACGCTAATGATATTTATATAAAAAAAAAGAATATATGAATAATATTAAAAGATAAATTTACCAATATGTGTGATCACACTCAATACAAAAAAAAGAGACAAGAAAAATAGATTTTTTTTCTTAACTACTATAGTTGCGACTTAAATCTAATTAGGCTTATCTGTTAATCCTCGGCATCTCTAATACTTAGGTCGGTTCCAAAAACCAAGTCTGTTCCAAAACCAATAGGCTTGCACCAACCACAATAACTTAAGCTCGAACTAAGTATCAGGTCCGCACCCAAAATTAAAGCCTGTATCTAGCGCTGTATCTAGGATTTCAGCCTATAACTAGGACTTAAACCCGTAACTAGGACCCTAAAATCGTAATTCGGTATTAACAATAGCTTAAACAGATTTTAATGACTCCTTGAATTAACTTGATTTAATAACTTTAATACAATTTGAACACATTAACTTAAATTTGTACTACAATCAAAGAATAAAAATGAATTTAAATGAATAATACAACATGTAGAAGTTGACTTCTCTGAATTTACAATTAATGATCAAAACTAATGATTTAAATGTACTCAACAAACTTAAATTTGACTTGCTAGTCACGACAAAATTATAACAATAAATTAAATCAAAATTTAACGTAAAATTAATTTATAATAGTGAAAGAATAAGCAAAAGGAGTCTAGTTACACATAAACCTACATACGATACACAAAGAAATACACATGTAAAATCAAGATATTAAAACTAAAATTGCGTCTATATGGCGTTATTAATCTTATATATAACATAGTAACTCACCTATTAAGATAGGGTTGTTTTATTTCTTAAAACTCGTGACACCCCTGGCTGGTAAACGGGTGGAACAATATTCTCGTTGCTAATTGCACCAATCGGGAATTCTACCACAGTTCACCGTCTGAACGGTTTTAAATCACCAAATCTACCTACTGTCTGCTCTATGGCCTACCTACACTCATAGGGAACGAAAGAACCGTAAGAATCGAACAACCACATGAATAAATAACGTGTACTCACCACAGAAGATTTCCTAAAATCCGCTAAAGCGATTTTCCTTACGAATCCAACAAAACTACTGAAAATCTCACTCCAATACTTGTTCGTTAGGAAAACTGAGGTTTAATTTCGTAAATCCAAAATGAATTGTCTCCGATGAATAGAGATTACAACTTTAACCCCGAAAATCTTCTCAATGCCACGTTCTTACGACAAAGGCTGGTAAAAGAAAGACCAGGACCCCTATTTTCGAATATGTGATGTGATAGATCACTGGTAAGAAGCCGGCGATCCGTAATTTTAAAATATATGATAACTCACATCACACTTCGCCTGGTCAGACCCAGTCGAAGCAGTGAAACATGCGCATTATCGTTGTATGTATTCAGGCGTCAGCGTATTGTCAAAATCACATGTTTATCAGTTGTTATTCTAGTTTTGTTTTAAAACTTGTCTTTCAAAAATAAAAGAATATAGTTATCTGTGGTCTGATTCCTTATTGTTGTGCAAAAAATGGAGTTTTTTAAAGAAAATTCTTTCAATTTTCATAAATATAACGAGGCAACGCTGCAATATCGAAAATACGACTCATGAAAGGTTCTGTCAGGGATCGATTACTTCCCGACTCACTTCACTTTCACTTCATATCACACGTTCGAAAATAGGGGTCCTGGTTCTTTCATATCACATGCACGAAATTTTGACACACGTCGAAATAAGAGGTGGCCTCTACTACTATAGGGACAATAACCGTAGGATCTCCAGCTACCAATTTACGAACAAACAGTAGTCGTTAGATACGACTAATCTTATTATTTATCAAGATATCGATAAAAATCTCAACATTATCTAATCCCTCGTTCATTTTCGATTTTATTAAGCAAGATAGAAATATAACTGAACGCTGACTGTAGAACACTAAACGTCAAATTATCGACAAAAGAAGCGAAATAGTACCTCAAGGATTCATAAACGTAATTTTAATAAATATACTTCTAAAAATAATTCCAGCGATATCAGGGATAATTTATGGCTAGCTAGAATAATAAATAATAGCTGGCGATTATCTATGCCGAACCAGATCAACCGGTTCCCGACCCAAATAAATCTTTAATAATGGGAAATTTCAAGGTAGGAAGACGCTTATGTTTACAATTGAATATTTATCACTTGCGAAAATTTAACCCGTGACAATCCTATAGTAGACAATCGTTATAATCTTTCTAGTCGAAGGAACATTTTGGTCTTAGGAGTGTATAGTTATATATCCTTGTAGCAATAAAAAACGAATCTTAAAAAGTCCTGTGGATTCTTCTTGCTGCAAGCCGTCTTTGCAACATTTTATAGTGCCTCTAACAACATATTTCACCCTTCTTTTGATAGTCAATAAAGTTTATTGATTGCGAATCCCAGAAGACAATCTTTCTAGTCGAAGGAACAGTCTTCGGTTTTTTGGTGAAAATTTCCTCTTTCTAACGCATTGTTTAGCTCCTACTTTGCTGTTTTAAATATATGTGATATCAACTGCGCCACCTTACGGTGGCGTCATAATACTATATTATGAAAAAAAATTCGGATGTATTCCAACTTTTATCATATATCGAGGAAATAAAGTACAATAATAGAAGTTACTATCGATTTTTTTGATCTGGATGGACTTCCTTACATTGTATCGTGACTACTAAAGTCTTTGAGTTAACTAATGACCGCAATGACCTCCAAACTAGGAGATTAGACTCAAAAATCTGGGAAACCCACAGATTTCCTATCCCTACTCTACACGGAGACCGATTAGTCCCAATATCCTGGCGGAATATAACTACTTTTTACTACTTTGGATGTAAGAACCTAAAGGGATGCAAGACTGATAAACTTGCAAAAAAGGAATCAATTATACTAGCCAACAGTTCAAAGACAGGAGTGCTAAAAAGTACATTTTGGAGCCAAATGAAAGTCTGGCTTCCGGTTGCTTCTAGATTAGACTCAAAGATCTGTGAAACTCACAAATATCCTATTCCACTCTTCACGGAGACCGAGTAGTACCAATGCATGACTGATAAACTTGCAAAAAAGGAACCAATCTTCATAGTCTGCATTCCAAAGAGAGCTTTAGGAGTACCTACTAAAAAGTACATTTTGGAGTCGAATGAAAGTCTGGCTTCCAGACTAGACTCAAAGATCTTGGAAACTCACATATTTCCTATTCCACTCTTCACGGAGACCGAATAGTAACAATATCCTGGCGAAATATAATAGTTTCCTACTACTTTGGATGTAACAACCTAGAGGGATGCAAGACTGATAAATTTGCAAAAAAGAAATCAATCATAATAGTCTACAGTTCAAAGACAATTCTAGGAGTACCTACTAAAAAGTACATTTTGGAGCCGAATGAAAGTCTGGTTTCTGGTGACTTCCAAACTAGACTCAAAGATCTGGAAAACTCACAGATTTTTTATTCTACTCTTCACAGAGACTGAGTAGTACCAATATCCTGGCGAAATATAATAGTTTCCTACTACTTTGGATGTAAGAATCTAGAGAAATGCAAGACTGATAAACTTGCAAAAAAGGAATCAATTATAATAGCCAACAGTTCAAAGACAGCTCTAGGAGTACCTACTAAAAAATACATTTTGGAGTCGAATGAAAATCTGGCTTCTGGTGGCTTCAAGATTAGACTCAAAGATCTGGGAAACTCACAGATATCCTATTCTACTCTGCACGGAGACCGAGTAGTACCAATATCCTGGCAAATATAATAGTTTCCTACTACTTTGGATGTAAGAACCTAGAGGGATGCAAGACTGATAAATTTGCAAAAAAGAAATCAATCATAATAGTCTACAGTTCAAAGACAACTCTAGGAGTACCTACTAAAAAGTACATTTTGGAGCCGAATGAAAGTCTGGCTTCCGGTGGCTTCCACTCTAGACTCAAAGATCTGGGAAACTCACAGATTTCCTATTCTACTCTTCACGGAGACCGAGAAGTACCAATATCTTGGCGAAATATAATAGTTTCCTACTACTTTGGATGTAAGAACCTAGAGGAATGCAAGACTGATAAACTTGCAAAAAAGGAATCAATCATAATAGTCTGTAGTTCAAAGACAGCTCTAGGAGTACTAAAAAGTACATTTTGGAGCCAAATGAAAGTCTGGCTTCCGGTTGCTTCTAGATTAGACTCAAAGATCTGTGAAACTCACAGATATCCTATTCCACTCTTCACGGAGACCGAGTAGTACCAATATCCTGGCGGAATATAATAGTTTCCTAGTACTTTGGATGTAAGAACCTATAGAAATGCATGACTGATAAACTTGCAAAAAAGGAACCAATCTTCATAGTCTACATTTTAAAAAAAACTTTAGGAGTACCTACTAAAAAGTACATTTTGGAGTCGAATGAAAGTCTGGCTTCCAGACAAGACTCAAAGATCTTGGAAACTCACATATTTCCTATTCCACTCTTAAGAAAGACCGAGTGGTACCAATATCCTGGCGGAATATATTAGTTTCATACTACTTTGGATGTAAGAACCAAGAGGAATGCAAGACTGATAAACTTGCAAAAAAGAAATCAATCAAAATAGTCTACAGTTCAAAGACAGCTCTAGGAGGACTAAAAAGTATATTTTGGAGCCAAATGAAAGTATGTATCTGTAAATAACACAACCAACACTGAGAACACATATTTGGCCAAACATACGAGAGAAAGTGTATTAAAAAGATGAGTGCCAAAAGAGATGAAACACAGCGCAAAACCAGCAGGAATCAGCTAACCTTCATTACAAGATTCCTTAAGGCTATCCATCAGGAACAGTCTTCGTCTTTTTTTATGCAAGTTTCCTCTTCGTTATCCATTTTTTAGAGTCTATTTTGGTCCCAGAAGTGTATAGTTATATATCCTTGTTTAAGTAGCAATAAAAAACGACGCATAAAAAGTCCTGAGGATTCTTCTTGTTGCAAACCGTCTTTGCGCAACATATTTTACCCTTTTTCAGACAGCTATTAAAGATTACTGAATGTACTGAGGATTCTTCTAGCTCCAAGCCGTCTATGCAACATTTTATAGTGCCTCTACCAACATATTTTACCCTTCTTCAGATAGTGAATAAAGATTATTGATTGCGAATCTCAGAAGACAATCTATATAATCTTTCTAGTCGAAGGAACAGTCTTTTTTGGTGTTTTTACCTTTTTAAATATATGTGATATCAATAGCGCCACCTTACGGTGGCGTCATAGTACTAAACTATGAAAAAGTATATCATAAATTCGAATGTATTCCAACTTTTATCATATATCATATAGCCAGATGGACTTTGTTACATTGCATTTATGATAATCTTAGTTTTTTTGTGACCCAGAGTGTTAGTTTTTTTGTGACCCAGAGTGTTATTATAATGGCTAAAGAAACAAGGGAGATGTCCAATTAAAGCTCTTTGTCTAAATACGTTATTAAAGGGGAGAATTTATTTTTATTATTTTCGGTTCAAAAGTTATAACCAGAAGAATTCCTTTAGGATGGAAAGACTTGACTTCCTGTCGTGACATTCAAGATTAAAATGGCTTTGTACTATTTTTTTTATGATTACTTTGTGACATTGATTTATGTAAAAGACAACTGTTCTATTAATTATTATATTTTTAATTCCACCTCTTCTGTTTTTACTTTCAACTGGTTATGGGCCCAGAACACGGTCTAGAGAAGTATAATTATTAGTAATTTTGTGTAAAATACATTTTTACTCAGTCAGTATGAATAATTCAAGTACGTGAATTCAACGTTGAAGTATTAGATGGACATTTTTTTAAAAGGAATTTCTTGTGTATTGATGACGTTAGTTTATAGCCTATTACGATGAGTAGCTTGTTTATACTAATATAACAAACCTTTTGGCTTTGTATTTTTTTATGATAATTGGTTACTGTGGTTACTCTCAACTGGTTATGGGCCCAGAACACGGTCTAGAAAAGTATAATTTGGAATGTCCAAAATTATTTCTCACTTCTTTCTCCATACAAAATCTACGTATGTGTCTAAATGGCATTCTGTATAAGGCGCTTTAAAGAAGTTTTAAATTTTTATTTAGTATTATTTTTAAGTATTCTATAGAAAAATATTGGTTAATAAGTTTTAAATTAACATTTGTCACAATCGGCATATTTTCCTTGTGCCAAAAAATTTTATAATCTCTTTTATTGCAACTGAATACAAATAATATGATTTTTCACACAAAAAAATTGCACAAGATGCGTCGATCTATCACAATAAGTTATTCCTCAATTGATTATTCCATTTATAGGCGAATGAATCGTTAGAAAGAATGTAAATTGAATATTAATGTAAAAATTACACTTGATTCGATTTTTCTTTTGTCAATAAAAATCTTAAACTTAGGTCACTTTTTTACGAAACTATTTATATATTATAACATATATAACTTGCTAAGTATTTAATTTATAAGTATATATGCTATAATTTAAAATCTTTTTTTTTAATTAAATTTAAACTTTTTATAAGATATTTTAATGACTTTTATATATGATTCCAAATATATATTTTATATTGCCCGTGCTACTCTTACCTTCAGAGCAGAGTTCAAAATTTAGAAAAAATAATTATTGAAATTTAACTCTTAATTTTATTATAAACAGAATTTTAATTTAATTTTAATTTAATTTTAATACCTTATTTGGAACGCCAATGGTAAGAACAGACGCGTGGTCGCGTGGATTATCGATTTTTAACTGAACTTAACCTTAAAAAATTCTAAATTAATATGTAGTAACTGTGAATGGTGAAAAGTAATTGTTCTAATGAAATTCTAAAGTGAAAATAAGAAATTCTAAAGGTTCTTAAGTCTAGTGATGTGCAAAATTAATTTTTAAATGAAAGTGAAAATGAATATAGTTTATACAACAAGAAATTAAACACACAATTATTTATTTTTATATTAAAATACCGTATAACTGCTGCTAATTTAATTCTCCAAGCCTTCTACCATATAAGAACTGCTCAAACCATATAAATGAAGAATTTTCTTTAATTCTTGAGAAAAAGTGCTATATTTAGAACTGGTAAGTATCTGTTTCAATACTTCTCTTCTTAACCTGATGATTTAATCTTCTCAGCAATGATAAATATTCTTTCTAGTCCAATATCTCTTCTCGTCGACTTTTTTAATCTTTTAAAATAACTTTAAATAACCTTTCTTCTTACCAAACTCGTACAAACTCCTTCTATTCAACTTTAGTACCAATTTTATATTATTCAAATCTCTTTTTACTTATTTTTTATCAAAAAACTCAATTTTAATACTGCATAACATTTATTACAACCATTCTCCTCAAAAGATCAAGAGAAAAATAAACAATCTCCAAAATCAACAAACTAACAAAAGCCTATCACTAACAATCTATATCCTATATAAATTTTTCCAAAACAAACTTGATTCTATTTAAATAAAACAAATCAGCCCTACTATGTAGATTACTTATCTTAATTTCTTTAACAATTTCTATCATCATACATACTAGATTTATAACATTATTTTGCAAATTTGTCTTATAACCTTACATACTAGATTTCTAACAAAAATTATAAATTTTATTTTTATTATATTTTAATATAAATTTAATTTTTTTAGAATTTCTCAATTTCTTATTAAATTTATAAATGACAAATATGAATATTATGAAAATAATAAATATGGAAATTATGGAAGTGAAAATTTATACACAATCTGTTAAAAGTAAGTATTCCATTATTTATTCGATTAATTAAATTATTTTAAACCAAAGCATGTATTTTAATATTTAAGTTTTAATTCATCTTTCTTATTTTATTTTTCCTTTTTTTCAGGAATGAAGGGAATAATTTTTAATATACTGAAAAATGAAACTAAATTATGCAAATATCAAAGCTTTGAACTCTTTCCTGGGATCAAGAATATTCTTTTTAATCATTTTATATTTAATTTTACATATTATATATATATATATATATATATATATATATATATATATATATATATATATATATATATATATATATATCATAGACACATATTTCATCTCAATATATACATCTTATCAACTATTATAATGATTAATTATTTATTTATAATTTATTCAGTTATTTAAAATTCGACATCGATTAAAAAAATATACTAAAATCGGTATCCGGATATGGATAATTTTAATAACATTCTCATTTTTTTTTTATTAATATAAATAAAATAGTTGTTCATTTCAGTTAAAAAAATGAAATAAAACTAAGGAATGTTTTGCAAATAATTTATTTAAATAGGATGATATAAAAAAATTGTTTATCTTCTATACGAGTTGTGTCTTCTAAAAAAAAAAAATAATAAAACTATAATTTACTATTCTCGATCTTTTAGAATAATCTAAATAAACAATTTTTGTTATATTATTACATATTAAATGACCTTAAATGTATGCAAGTATTAAAATTTACAAGAGGTCATAAAAAAATATTATTTACAGGTACATTTCCGTAATTATAAAAATGGAATTGATACGACCTTCGAAATTTTCACTGTGCTAATTAGGGAATATTAGACATGATTAAAGAAAATTCCTGTCATTGATAAATGTTTCCACAGTTTTTTCTGTTTGAAGTAATCTTCGAATAACAGTAATTACAAAGATTCACGGAAATAAAATCAGTACTTACAAAAAAAAAAAAAAATCGATTTACGTCAATACAAATAGTAATTATGTTAATATTGTTTTTAAATTATATTATTGGAACGAAGTTCCCTTTCGCGCGTTACGAACAGTTACGACTGACGCTAGGAGCTAGCCAAAAAAATTCATACCAAAAGTTGTCACGACACTATGACACGACACACGCATGTTTCTCTCTCCCATAGACCAAAAAATAAATAACTCTCTCTCCCTCTCTCTCATAGATAGATATATTACAATTAAAAAGACACTATTTTAAATTAAAAGAAAATACTGTAGAAAAAATAATAATTAACTATAATAGTATTACATTTTATTTCATCCTGTTTTTATAAATTAATAAATTCATAAACATTTTAAAAATAGTTCGTAACTTGACTATTTAGGTACCTACGTCAAATTACCTTAACTGTCAGTTACTGTCAAATATTTTAATTTTAAAATTTTGTATTGAATTGTTAATTCCTGTTTTAAATTATAAAAAGTTATTCTAAAAAGATGTGTTATCTAAAGCTTTGGTATTGTTTAAATGGACACTTTTGTTAAAAGAAACGAACTGTTAGGTAAGTAGAGATTTTATACAGACAATAATAAATGCTTATGTATGTATAAACACTCTGTTGTGTTTACAAATTACTAATTCCTTCACTAATTAATCGAAAGGAACTTCGTTCTATCCGGGTGTCCCTTGACACCTCACACTTTTTTTTCTAAAGAACAGTTTGTCAATGTAACAAATAAATAAAAATTTAATTGTTCACAGTTGGCTTTTCTGATTTTCTGAGGAGGATTTCAGTGCGCTTATCAATTAGGAAATACTCTCAGCATTCGTCTTTCGTCATACCTCTCTGTCAAGGAACTTTTTGTGCAAATTTCCTCTTTGCAACCCATTCCTTAGTATCTACTTTGGTCTTAGGGGTGTATAGTGATGTAAAGTAGGACTAGAATTATAGTACGATTATGGCTTTGACTCGTTGATTACTTTATGACTGGGTTAACCTAACTCCTAATAAAAGTAACCCCAACCGCTTGTTTGAATTCCATTTTCACGTATTTGTGAAGATGGTCCGTAATGAATTTAAATTTCAGTTTACCCAGATAGAAAGAATGCATTTGATAATATTTTATTTTTACTTAGAAATAGGTATTATAATTCTGGTTATCATTAATGACCATAAGCAATAGTTTAGAAAGTAGCTACATCTGTATAGATGATCCGTTTTAAAATTTACTAAGTAGGTACCTGCCGATATAATAGGGTCTATTGATCCTGTTTTTGTCATAAAGTAATTAAATTATTATCTTTCCACAAATTTTAAATACGGCCCTTTTGAGGGTTCTAACAGAATTTCGCTTGAGAGTCATAAAAGTGGGCGAATGTACCGTAATCAGTGAGTCAAAACCATAATCGTACTATATTTCTGGTCCTACTGTATTCTTGTTATACTCTTTCTATTCGGAGGAATTCTTCCCCGTTTTTTTGGTGCAAATTTCCTCTTTGTAACGTATTGTTTAGTTTCTACTTTGCTGTTTTGAATATATATGATATCAATTGCGCCACCTTACGGTGGCGTCATAATACTAAATTATGAAACAGTATATCCTAAATTCGAATATATTTCAACTTTTTATTATCTATCATATCTATCATATCATATGGACTTTGTTATATTTATATTGCATTTATGAAAATCTTAGGATTTTTTGTGACCCTGAATGGTCTTGTTAGTTTAATGGCTAGAGACACAAGGGAGATGTCAAATTAAAGCTTATTGTTCAAATACGTTATTATAGGTGAGATTTTTTATTATTATCGGTTCAAAAGTTATAACCAGAAGAAGTCCTGTAAAGTCCTTTGGGATGGATACACTTGACTTAAGTTTTCCTGGCGTGACATTCAAGATTAAAATGGAACTAACCTTACGATTAATTTGTGACATTGATTTATGTAAAAGTCAACTGTAATAGAAAGTTCTTTTAATTATTATATTTTTAATTCCAACTCTACTGTGGTTAATCTCAACTGGTTATAGGCCCAGAACACGATCTAGGGAAGTATAATTATTAGTAATTTGGTGCCGACTTTGGAATGTCTTAAAATTATTTCTCACTTCTTTCCCCATACAAAACCTACGTATATGTGTCTATATGTCCAACCTCAGAAGCCAACAGTTATAATTTTTCTAGTCAAAGGAAGTCTTCCCCGTTTTTTCGTGCAAATTTCCTCTTTGTAACGCATTGTTTAGATTCTACTTTGGTATCAGGAGTAAATAGTGATGTATCCTTGATTCATCAGCAGAAAAAAAACAATGCTTGAAGTCCTGTGGATTCTTCCTGCTGCAAACCGTCTTTGCAACATTTCAAAGTGCCTCTACCAACATATTTTACCCTTCTTCAGATAGTCAATAACGATTATTCATGGCGATTCCAAGAGGACTATCGTCATAATCTTTCTAGTCGAAAAAAAAGTCTTCGTCTTTTTTTGGTGCCAATTTCCTCTTCCTTACCCATTGTTCAGATGCTATTTTGGTCTCAGGAGTAAATACTTGTTTCATTGGCAGAAAAAACCGATGTAAAGTCCTGCGTATTCCTCTTGCTGTAACCGTCTTTGCAACATTTTAGAGTGCCTCCACCAATATATTTTACCCTTCTTCAGATAATCAATAAAGATTATTCATTGCGAATCTCAGAAGATGCAAATATATCCTCTTTGTATCGCATTGTTTAGCTTCTACTTTGCTGTTTTAAATATATGTAATCCTAATAGTCTAGTCGAGAAGTTGATTTCCTGCGAAAAATAATTACCAGTCTCTTAAAAATATGAGTGATAGCTCAAACGATCCAGAATGGCATTTAGAGAAAGTCCATTTTTCGATTTTTTTCTGGAGATAAAAATTACAATTGTTATTAACAAAATAAGATGAAAAAACAAATGATATTTCGTTTTTTGTTCGTAACTTGAAAAATATTAACATTTAAAAAATTTTGAAAAAAGCGCGTTAAAGAGGAGGAAATTTCCAATAAAAAAGTCCAAAGTGCCGGAACTCTATCTCCGTTATTTATAATTTTAATTTAACGCTGAAAATAGGTCTGCGCGCCACATTTTTAGGTTGCGCGCGTGTAGGTCAAAAGCGAGTACGGCACATTAATTAATTTATTTAAGGTATTGAATATTATTTTTTAAATTTGAAAAAATTATGGTGTGTTCTGAACACTATAAATAATTTATTCCCGTTGGAAATTTCACTTAAAGTTAATTTTTCAACAAGTTAAACAATTGTTAACTAACAAAATTTTCTTGAACTTTCGTCTTAATTGTAAATGAAAAACAATGTTTAAATAATTGCCGTAAAAATGTTTCGCTTCGTAGAGCCATTCTTATATACATACTTTACAAGATCACGCCATAAAAATTAAAAAAATATTCATACTTTGTTTATAATAATTTTTGCAATTAACCAAAAACTGAAAAGAAAAATCCAAGCAATGTTGTTTAACTACAAAAATTATTATAAACAAAGTATAAATATTTTTTTAATTTTTATGGGGTGATCTTGTAAAGTATGTATATAAGAATGGCTCTACGAAGCGAAAAATTTTTACGGCAATTATTTAAACATTTTTTTTTATTTACAATTAAGACAAAAGTTCAAGAAAATTTTGTTAGTTAACAATTGTTTAACTTGTTGAAAAATTAACTGTAAGTAAAATTTCCAACGGGAATAAATTATTTATAGTGTTCAGAACACACCATAATTTTTTCAAATTTAAAAAATAATATTCAATACCTTAAATAAATTAATTAATGTGCCTTACTCGCTTTTGACCTACACGCGCGCTACCTAAAAATGTCGCGCGCAGACCTATTTTCAGCGTTAAATTAAAATTATAAATAACGGAGATAGAGTTCCGGCACTTTGGACTTTTTTATTGGAAATTTCCTCCTCTTTAACGAGCTTTTTTCAAAATTTTTTAAATGTTAATATTTTTCGAGTTACGAACAAAAAACGAAATATCATTTGTTTTTTCATCTTATTTTGTTAAGAACAATTGTAATTTTTATCTCCAGAAAAAAATCGAAAAATGGTCTTTCTCTAAATGCCATTCTGGATCGTTTGAGCTATCACCCATATTTTTAGGAGGCTGGTAATTATTTTTCGCAGGATATCAACTTCTCGACTAGACTATAATTTTTAAGAACAAGGATATTGGCGTCAGGAGTGTATAGTGACGATCCCGCATAACTTTACAAAAGCTCAAAAAGATTCTTTGTAATTTAATGCAAAGAAATGCTAAAGAAATACAATCTCGGGTGACAGGTGACATTTCCGTAATTATAAAAATGGAATTGAAACGACCTTCGAACTTTTCACTGTGCTAAATAGGTAATATTAATCTATTAGGTATGATTCAAGACAATTCTTGTCATTGATAAAAGTTTCCACAATCTTTTCTGTTTGAAGTAATCTTACAATAATACTAATTAACATAGATTCACGGAAATTAAATCAGTATTTACAAAAAACAAACATCGATCGAGTTACGTCATTACAAATAGTAATTATGTTAATTTAGTGTTATTTTCTTATTGCTTTCTTTACATAAAAAAAATTAATTGTTTTTCGATTCTTTTCTTGTTTCTAAGTAAATATTCTAGAAATTAAAAAACACAGCGCCATCTATCGGATGTCTATTCAACCTAAATGTCAAACGTTGATAGAAAGTTATATCAACTAACTTATACCGCCGTCTTTTAGGAAGTCGTAGAACTAAACAAGGTGAGGTTTCCAAGATTGTCTTTCTAAAATTTTTGCCATAGCAGTACTTTCTTTTGTGCAATAAAAACCCCATAATTACCCCATAAACACACTCGATATTTGAGCCGAGAATCAACCAAGACAGACCCCTGAGGGACGTCCATTCTTTGGTTCAACAAACATGATTCATACGTATGCAATATTTTCTGTTTTCTTAAAATTGATTTCAACATATTTATTTCGATTTTTGATGAATGTTGAGACCCTTTCCAAGCCAATTGCTTTTATACTGTACATCTGAGAACAGTGAGCAGAGATTCATGATTGACACAATCAAATGCTCTGCTTAAATCACATAGAATCACAATGGCAATGACATTTTACAGTTGATATTTGCCAGTTAAAATTTGACATTTGTTATTTGACTGAGGACATTTGGCAGTTAACATTTAACAATTCGCATTGAACAGTTGATATTTGACAGTTGAAATTGAAAGGGCTTTGGCAACTTTAGACTCATGGACTTGGAGAAAAAGTTCTGCTCTCTCACTATATTTTTAGTCTCTGTTATTTATGACATTTCACATTTTTAATATTTAAGACCCATTTCAAGCCAATTCCTTTTACCGTACATCTAAGAACAGTGAGCAGAGATTCATGATTGACACAATCAAAAGCTCTGCTTAAATCACATAGAATCGCAATGGCAATGACATTTTACAGTTGACATTTGACAGTTGATATTTGGCAGTTAAAATTTGACAATTGTTATTTGACTAAGGACATTTGGCAGTTAACATTTAACAATTCGCATTGAACAGTTGATATTTGATAGTTGAAATTGAAAGGGCTTTGGCAACTTTAGACTCCTGGACTTAGACAAAAAATTCTGCTCTTTCACTATATTTTTAGTATTTGTTATTTATGACATTTCACATTTTTAATATTTGAGACAATTTCCAAGCCAATTCCTTTTATACCGTAGGTACATCTAAGTGAGCAGCGATTCATGATTGACACAATCAAAAGCTCTGCTTAAATCACATAGAATCGCAATGGCACACTTGCCAGCCTCAAGGTTATCGATTATTTGATAATAAAATATTGCAGTAGATCTTCTCATGCTAAAATAAGTGAAAAATTAAATAAAAATCCATTTATAGTCGACAAAATGCAATGCAGAGTTAATATTTCCACCAACTTTGTTTCGGTTAAGTTATTATACAAAATAAGCAACTTCTGAACGCCTTATTCCAGTTAAAACTTCATTAAACAACAGTTAAATTTTTCATAATTTTCTCCATTTATCAGGACTCAAAGGCTGCTGACGAGTTATTAAACGACACAGAACCGTTTTATGTTTATTCATAAATTTTTAGACGCATAAACACAAATTGGGTTATTCTTTTTTTACCCACGCATAATAAAGCGAATAAGGAAACAGTGAAAGGAACTGTTTTATAGTATATTATACCAAGATTCCTCATAAGTTTATCTGATAATAGAGATAGATATATACATTTTTTTACAAACTCTTGATCTTTATCTTTAATTGTTTAAAACCGTATAAAATTTACTAAAAAAAACGCAGAAATTCGTTAACTACTATATTAAGCATTTCCTGTAAAGATTCCATAGCAAAATTAGGAAATGCTGTAAAATTGGAAATTCCGTACATAAAATTTTTGTATATAAGTACCTAACAATAAAATTTAATGATTTATTTTTTGAAATATTAATAATATAATTGTATATTCTATAATGTGTATGGAATGCGGTATATTCCACGTCTAAGATATATTACTAAGGTTAGATAATAAATAACAATTGTCACCTATCATTGAAACAAAATTAATATTTAAAACAATTTAATCGTCGTAAAATTTATAATTTTTATAAATAAAAAATGCTTCAAGTGTCATATATGATATATGGACAATTAAGAAATTACGAAGGGTATAAGTGATTAAAAACTTTGTTAAACTCAATCACTTACCATTACTTGCAATCATTTAAAGTTATATAGTTGTAATCACTTTTAATGACTTATAATCAATTGAAATCGTCTATTTGGCCATCTTTCTTGTGTTATACTTTCTACTAAACTCATTTTGAGTCATGTCTGATTGATTAGAGTGTTTTGATGTATTTTATGATTACCTTGGTTCTTCTTCTTCTTCTTCGTCTTCGTCTTCGTCTTCGTCTTCGTCTTCGTCTTCGTCTTCGTCTTCGTCTTCGTCTTCGTCTTCGTCTTCGTCTTCGTCTTTGTCTTTGTCTTTGTCTTGGTCTTGGTCTTTGTCTTTGTCTTTGTCTTTGTCTTTGTCTTTGTCTTTGTCTTTGTCTTTGTCTTTGTCTTTGTCTTTGTCTTTGTCTTTGTCTTTGTCTTTGTCTTTGTCTTTGTCTTTGTCTTTGTCTTTGTCTTTGTCTTTGTCTTTGTCTTTGTCTTTGTCTTTGTCTTTGTCTTTGTCTTTGTCTTTGTCTTTGTCTTTGTCTTTGTCTTTGTCTTTGTCTTTGTCTTTGTCTTTGTCTTTGTCTTTGTCTTCTTCTTCTTCTTCTTCTTCTTCGTCTCCTTCTTCTCCGTCTTCTTCTTCGTCTTCTTCTTCTTCTTCTTTTTCTTCTTATAATACGACCTATTCCTGTTTTAATCCGATATGTGTAGCCTCCTTTGGAGCTCTTCTTTTGATATTGACCTTCAACTTTCGTACCATCTTTTATGTGGTCTGCCTACCTGTCTTCGCATATTTGGTTTTTGGGACTTTGATCAATTTGCCAATCTTTCTTCCGGCATTTTTTTTATATGGTCTCTCCAACACTGCTTGTGTGTTCTAACTCATCTTAGCACATCCTCTATTCCCAATTCCTCCCTTATGTCCTGGTTCCTTATTTGATTTCCTTTATAACTCGATTACACATTCTGTATCCAGCGTTCACTTTTTTAATATTTTCAATCATTTGGACCATGACGATGTTGAACTAGCTGCCTCTTTGTTGTGTGCTCGTATTGGACATTTCTGACAATTGACATTTGACAGTTTTGATATGTGACATTTCTGACAATTGACATTTCTGACATTTAACATTTCTGACATTTGATATTTCTTACATTTGGACCATAAAGATGTTAAACTGGCTGTCTCCTTGTTGTGTACTTCCCCAGATAGTCTCTCGTATGTTTTTATTATTTTTCTACTTTTGCTATTTAGTTCCTAAATGATAAATCCTTGCTGTTCTTCGAATACTGACACTTTTTCCATGATTCTGTTTGCAATGATAGGAATAGATATGCTTACTCTCCATTCGTCTGGTATGGTCCTAAATGTAATCTTCTTAAACAGGGCTATTGAGTTCTTTATGAAGTTCCATTTCTACATAATTGATAAGTTCATCATTTTTATGACTTGAAAATCAGTTGTTATCACTTAAAATCCATTGTAATCACTTGTAATCACTTATAATCAATTAAAATCAGTTTTGATCACTTGTTATGACTCGAAAATCAATTGTAATTACGCCTTGACCAAAAATAATTAAATATGACGTGATGTATCGTTTTAAACATGGGAAAATTGTTATAAAATGATTATTATGGAATCTTGGCCCATAATATTAATCATCACCAAAATTATTTATGGGAAATAACCTTAATAAAAATATTGTATGTTGAAAGAAACATAGTTTGACACTAATAAAACCGTCAAGTAGGTACATCTGGGCAAATAAATAAAAAAAAAATAAAAAATCGTTTTTTAAATATACCGGTTTTGAGAGGTAGACGAGTCATAATTTCACATTTAGGAAATAAAAACGGTGTATTTAATTACCGATAACCACCAGTGATGACTTTTTTATGTACCGAACATACCACCTAACTTTGAATTAAGGTAGAAAGTGACTACTTTAAAAAGGATTTTTTTTTCACCATCTACGTATTTTATTTAAATAAATTCTTTATATTTTTGTTTATATTATATATTTAGCATATTTACACAATTAAATTAAAACAGGTCCGAGTGGTTATGTTTATTATATTTGTAAATAATAATGCGTTTAATAATAACTACATCGCTACCTCGCTTAATAAGTATTAAATAAAATAACCATTATGTAAAATAAAAAACAAATTTTATTTAAAACACCGCCGAAAACTTGTTTTTATTAACAAAATAAAATATTTTTCTTAATATGATAACAAAGAATGTTTTCATTATAAATCAGGAATAAGTTAATTATTGTTAAATGTAACCTAATTAATTTAATTGGGATAATTAATTTAAAAAAAAATAACCTTATATTACGTGTCTAGGCCGTTATTTGTGTTTTACAAAATATTTTTTTAACTACTACATTACTTAGTATAAAAATGTAAGGTTGCAAATTTTTATTAATATCTTATTACTCATTGCAAACTTGTTAAAATTATCTACTACCGGAATGTATTCCATAAGGGTCATCTTTTCTTCATTATTTAATTAACAAGTTTTACAAGGGATCAAAGATAATTTGGAGACAAAGATAAAGAGCATTTTATTCTATAGTAACGATTTAGTTAAAATTTGATATTTGACATATAACAATTGGCATTTCTGACATTGGACATTTCTGACATTTTTGATATTTGTCATATCTGACAATTGACATTTCTGACATTTGACATTTCCGATATTTAACATTTGATATTTCTGACATTTGACATTTCATATTTAGGATTTCTGTTGTTTTTGATATATTGCGTATGACGTGTCACATTTTTCATATTTGAATATCTGATAGTTAACATTTCTGACTTTATAGATTTCTGAATCTTCTTATATCAATAACAATTGGCATTTCACATTTGACGGTTGGAATTTGAAATTTGACAGTTAACATTTCACAGTTGATATTTAATATGTCTCACATTGAACAGATATTTGCTATTTCTGACATTTATGGTTTCTATTATTTTTGACATTTTGTGAATCTTTCATATTTAAATTATCTGATAGTTAATATTTCTGACCATTTAGATTTCTGAAACTTTTAATATCAATTGGCATGTTACATTTGACAGTGTAGCCCTTTACCCTTAGCTAGCTTTCAGGATCGTGGATTCCTTCTGAGTTTTTTATCAATTTCCTCCCACCAATTAATAATGGGCGCCAAGTACAGACAGTCAAATAAAAGAGATAAATCAGTTTTAAATTGTTTATTCAAAGAAAAAATCGGTTTAGATGTTATTTAATAAATTAAGTTATTAATTATTTTCTTATCTTTGGGATTTATGAAGTCTTCTGTCGGAGCTTGTGGTAGCGAGTGTACAATCTGGATTACAATTTTGAAGACCACAGGACTGTAGTAACAGATGATTTCTTAAATTCCGCGGTGACCTCAGGAATAGTGGCTCGATTTCCCCTGAATTGATGTTATAGGTGTTTTCGAAAAAATTGATAGGTCGAGAATCACTACCTAATCAGATAACTGCTCGCGTCAGCGCGATTAACAATAGATATTTTTAAAGTTAAATAGTTGAGGAGCTAGGCTCACAACAAACGTTTCAACAGTAAACATTTAACAGTTGGCATTTAATATTTGAAAGTTGACATTGAAAGAGCCTTGGCAACTTCGTACCCCTGGACTTTGGAAAACAATTACGGTTCTTACCAAGACAGTGCTCTCGCTACATTGGTATCTGTTATTTTCGACATTTTGCGGTTAACATTTCAAATTTTTGATATTTGAATTTTCTGAAACTTCTGATATCTTCAACTATTGGCGTTTCGCATTTGACAGTTGACATCAGGTAGTTAACATTTTACAGTTGATACTTAGCAGTTAAAATTTGACGATTGGTATTTGACTGTTGACATTTGACTGTTGACATTTGACAGTTGGCATTGAACAGTTGAAATTGAAAGGGCCTTGGCAACTTTAGATCCCTGGACTTTGAGAAAAAATTACGGTTCTCATCTGCTTTTTATAACATTTCACATTTTTAATATTTGAAATTTCTGATAGTTAACACTATTAACACTGTAAATTTTTAAAACTTCTGTTATTCTTAACAATTGGCATTTCACATTTGACAGTTGACAATTGGCAGTTAATATTTAACAGTTGGTATTTGACAGTTAACATTTGACAGTTGGCATTTGACAGTTAATATTTGACAGTTGGCATTTGACAATTGATATTTGACAGTTGCTATTTGAAAGTTGACATTGAAACAGTTTAGGCAACTTTAGACCCCCGGACTTTGAGAAAAAATTACGGTTCTCATCTGCTTTTAACAAGAAAGTGCTCTTTCACTATATTTTTGGTATCTGTTATTTATGACATTATTTCACATTTTTAATATTTGAAATTTCTGATAGTTAACATTTCTGACATTGTAGATTTCTGAAACTTTTGTTATCCTTAACAATGGGCATTTCACATTTGACAATTGGCAGTTAATATTTGATAGTCGGTATTTGACAGTTAACATTTGACAATTGATATTTGACAGTTGATATTTGACAGTTGATATTTGACAGTTGCTATTTGAAAGTTGACATTGAAACAGTCTAGGCAACGTTAGACCCCTGGACTTAGAGAAAAAATTACGGTTCTCATCTGGATTTAACAAGAAAGTACTCTTTCACTATATTATTGGTATCTGTTATTTATGACATTATTTCACATTTTTAATATTTGAAATTTCTGATAGTTAACATTTCTGACATTGTAGATTTCTTAAACTTTTGTTATCCTTAACAATGTGCATTTCACATTTGACAATTGACAATTGGCAGTTAATATTTGATAGTCGGTATTTGACAGTTAACATTTGACAGTTGGCATTTGACAATTGATATTTGACAGTTGATATTTGACAGTTGCTATTTGAAAGTTGACATTGAAACAGTCGTGGCAACTTTAGACCCTTGGACTTTGAGAAAAAATTACGGTTCTCATCTGCTTTTAACAAAAAAGTACTCTTTCACTATATTATTGGTATCGGTTATTTATGACATTATTTCACCTTTTTAATATTTTAAATTTCTGATAGTTAACATTTCTGACATTGTAGATTTCTGAAACTTTTGTTATCCTTAACAATGGGCATTTCACATTTGACAATTGACAATTGGCAGTTAATATTTGATAGTCGGTATTTGACAGTTAACATTTCACAGTTGGTATTTGACAATTGATATTTGACAGTTGATATTTGATAGTTGCTATTTGAAAGTTGACATTGAAACAGTCTAGGCAACTTTAGACCCCTGGACTTTGAGAAAAAATTACGGTTCTTATCTGCTTTTAACAAGAAAGTGCTCTTTCACTATATTATTGGTATCTATTATTTATGACATTATTTCACATTTTTAATATTTTAAATTTCTGATAGTTAACATTTCTGACATTGTAGATTTCTGAAACTTTTGTTATCCTTAACAATTGGCATTTCAAATTTGACAATTGACAATTGGCAGTTAATATTTGATAGTCGGTATTTGACAGTTAACATTTGATAGTTGGTATTTGACAATTGATATTTGACAGTTGATATTTGACAGTTGCTATTTGAAAGTTGACATTGAAACAGTTTAGGAAACTTTAGACCCCTGGACATTGAGAAAAAATTACGGTTCTCATCTGCTTTTAACAAGAAAGTGCTCTTTCACTATATTATTGGTATCTGTTATTTATGACATTATTTCACCTTTTTAATATTTGAAATTTCTGATAGTTAACATTTCTCACATTGTAGATTTCTGAAACTTTTGTTATCCTTGACAATGGGCAGTTCACATTTAACAATTGACAATTGGCAGTTAATATTTGATAGTCGGTATTTGACAGTTGACATTTGACAGTTGGTATTTGACAATTGATATTTGACAGTTGATATTTGACAGTTGCTATTTGAAAGTTGACATTGAAACAGTCGTGGCAACTTTAGACCCTTGGACTTTGAGAAAAAATTACGGTTCTCATCTGCTTTTAACAAGAAAGTGCTCTTTCACTATATTATTGGTATCTGTTATTTATGACATTATTTCACCTTTTTAATATTTGAAATTTCTGATAGTTAACATTTCTGACATTGTAGATTTCTGAAACTTTTGTTATCCTTGACAATGGGCAGTTCACATTTAACAATTGACAATTGGCAGTTAATATTTGATAGTCGGTATTTGACAGTTGACATTTGACAGTTGGCATTTGACAATTGATATTTGACAGTTGATATTTGACAGTTGCTATTTGAAAGTTGACATTGAAACAGTCGTGGCAACTTTAGACCCTTGGACTTTGAGAAAAAATTACGGTTCTCATCTGCTTTTAACAAGAAAGTGCTCTTTCACTATATTATTGGTATCTGTTATTTATTACATTATTTCACATTTTTAATATTTGAAATTTCTGATAGTTAACATTTCTGACATTGTAGATTTCTGAAACTTTTGTTATCCTTAACAATGGGCATTTCACATTTGACAATTGACAATTGGCAGTTAATATTTGATAGTCGGTATTTGACAAATAACATTTCAGAGTTGGTATTTGACAATTGATATTTGACAGTTGATATTTGATAGTTGCTATTTGAAAGTTGACATTGAAACAGTCTAGGCAACTTTAGACCCCTGGACTTTGAGAAAAAATTACGGTTCTCATCTGCTTTTAACAAGAAAGTGCTCTTTCACTATATTATTGGTATCTGTTATTTATGACATTATTTCACATTTTTAATATTTGAAATTTCTGATAGTTAACATTTCTGACATTGTAGATTTCTGAAACTTTTGTTATCCTTAACAATGGGCATTTCACATTTGACAATTGGCAGTTAATATTTGATAGTCGGTATTTGACAGTTGGCATTTGACAATTGATATTTGACAGTTGATATTTGATAGTTGCTATTTGAAAGTTGACATTGAAACAGTTTTGGCAACTTTAGACCCTTGGACTTTGAGAAAAAATTACGGTTCTCATCTGCTTTTAACATGAAAGTGCTCTTTCACTATATTATTGGTATCTGTTATTTATGACATTATTTCACATTTTTAATATTTGAAATTTCTGATAGTTAACATTTCTGACATTGTAGATTTCTAAAACTTTTGTTATCCTTAACAATGGACATTTCACATTTGACAATTGACAATTGGCAGTTAATATTTAATAGTCGGTATTTGACAGTTAACAATTGGCAATTAACAGTTGGCATTTGACAATTGATATTTGACAGTTGACATTGAAACCGTCTTGGCAACTTCGAACCTCTTTGGATCAGTTTTAACTTTATCATTAAATTTAATTTCGTATTTTGCTTTCTTTAATATGTTGTCAATGTGTTCACTCCTAGGTGTTTCACTGATCTACTCCATTCGATTTTTTCTTCTCTCTTTGTTATATTTTCATAAGATGTAATTTCTTATACAAAATTGCTTTAGTTTTTTTCTGATTTATTAAAATTTTCCATTCCTTCCTTTCTCCTATAATCTCTTTGTAGGTATTTGGTAATCATCCAGTGTCGTCAGACATACATTATGGACCTTTTAAAAGTTGTAAATTGCAGTATGGAACTAGTTTTGTGGTTTGAGATTAACGTCACAGACAGACAAAGTAACAAAAAAAAAATCAGTCAGGTAGTTGCATTTCTACATGTTTCAGAAAAAGAAAGAATACTTAAATGTTACTGACCTCTATAAAGTAACGTATGTTTAATAAAATATAAAACTATGTTAATATACCTTATCGAAATTGACCTATTTAATACAGATGATAAAGATTATTAGGACAAGTTTTTAATTGATTTTAATTATAATTATATTTATAAAGAAAAAATATTATTATTTAAAAATATTGATTATTTATGTAATCTACTGACTTGTTTTTAATAACTTTAACATCAATAATAATAATCTAAAAAGCATATAAATAAAATTGTATCATGATTGCTATAGTAAAAAAAATTATTTTACAAATTGAGTATCCCAAAGGAAAATCTACAGACAACCTTCTAAACCAGTTTTAAATAAAGTTATAAAATTATAACTGCATTTTTTAGTCATAATACATAATTAAAACTTTTAAAATTATTGAAAAATCAAAAAACCGGATAAGAGTTAATAGTAGTCTTCGATGACCTTTATATAACAATTTTTTTTATTACAAAAATTTAATAATAATGTAATCATCTTCATGTGAGTTATTGGTGATCGAAATAATAATTTAAATGAAAAAAAAAGGATCTTTGATAGTGCCGACTCTTTTTAGCAATTTTTTTTAATACTAGCTGATACCGAACGACCTTGAGACTTATTATTAGTAAAAGCGAAAGATGTTTTGATAGGAATTTGAAGCGGTTTAAATAGATTTGATAGATCAGTTGGGATCATCGGTATCCTCAGTGTATGAGCTAGTTAACCAGCTGGTGGTTCAGTTATATTGGTTGCTACAACGTAATTGTCCTTTAATTCCTTTATAAGTAGCCTCGTCCCATTGCACATGCTAAATTTGTGATATCTGTCGTGATGATGATATGTATGTATGTATGTATAGATCCGATTTGACAGTAGACAGTTGACAGTAAACATTTAACAGTTGGCATTTAATATTTGACAGTTGACATTATAGATTTATGAAACTTCTGGGTTGGCATTTGACAGTTGATATTTAATATTTCTCAAATTGAACATTTGTGATATTTGCTATTTCTGACATTTATGATTTCTGCTATTTTTGACATTTTGTGGATGACATGTCACATCTTTCATATTTGAAATATCTGATAGTTAATATTTCTGACCATTTAGATTTCTAAAACTTCTAATATCAATTGGCATTTTACATTTGACAGTTGACAGTAAACATTTAACAGTTGGCATTTAATATTTGACAGTTGACATTGATGTGATTATAGATTTCTGAAACTTTTGAGTTGGCATTTGACATTTGACAGTTAACATTTGACAGTTGATATTTAATATTTCTCACATTGAACATTTGTGATATTTGCTATTTCTGACATTTATAATTTCTGTTATCTTTGACATTTTGTGGATGATATGTCACATCTTTCATATTTGAAATATCTGATAGTTAATATTTCTGAACATTTACATTTCTGAAACTTCTAATAATATTTGACATTTTACATTTGACAGTAGACAGTTGGCAGTAAACATTTAACAGTTGGCATTTAATATTTGACAGTTGACATTATAGATTTATGAAACTTCTGAGTTGGCATTTGACATTTGACAGTTAACATTTGATAGTTGATATTTAATATTTCTTACATTGAACGTTAGTGATATTTGCTATTTCTGACATTTATGATTTCTGTTATTTTTGACATTTTGTGGATGACATGTCACATCTTTCATATTTGAAATATCTGATAGTTAATATTTCTGACCATTTAGATTTCTGAAACTTCTAATATCAATTGGCATTTTACATTTGACAGTTGGCAGTAAACATTTAACAGTTGGCATTTAATATTTGACATTTGACATTGATGACATCATAGATTTCTGAAACTTCTGAGTTGGCATTTGACAGTTGAAATGTAATATTTCTCACATTGAACATTTGTGATGTTTGCTATTTCTGACATTTATAATTTCTGTTATTTTTGACATTTTGTGGATGACATGTCACATTTTTTATATTTGAAATATCTGATAGTTAATATTTCTGACCATTTAGATTTCTGAAACTTCTAAAGGCGGCTACTCACTACTCGGAACTTGCCAAGTACTTGCAAAGTACTTAGCAAGTAGCGAGTAGTGTGTATGGCGACTGGCGACTCGCACTGACTTGGAGAATTACTTGTACTTCCCATCGGTTGTCGGAAACCGGGTCCACGTCAAAGGAGCCGAGTCGATTACTTCCGAGTTGGTTTTATCTGCGCTTCACTACGTGTGCTTTGCTTGACGGGTAACTAGTAGTTGTTGCGTGTGCGTTTTTGGGTTGAAAGTTGAAATGGCGTGGAGCAATGAAATTACATTGACGTTTCTGGATATTTATCAGACAAATCAATAATTTGGGACCCATCACATAAACAACATAAAGTGAGAAACGTATGATGCTTGGAAACGAATTCAAATTGAGTTTTCAGCACAATATGACTTGGCATGCAGCACTGACGAATTAAAAAAGCAAAAGGACTCTCTTATGGCCACATTTCGTAACTGCAAAAGGAAAATAAAAAAATTCAAGATATGCTTTCTCTATGCGTTCATAATAAGATGTTTGGCGAAAGCATAGAGAGAGAGAAATGATATTATTCTGTTTTACTTCGCCTTCGTGTAACACTTTTCTCAACGTAACGCGTAACGCATAACGCTTTCACACGATTTTACTACTCATTTTTTTTCCGAAATAAATGGACACTTGCAAGTACACACGTAGTGTGTACAATTTACTTGCACTTTGACAAGTACTTGAGAAGTACTTGCCAAGTCAGGTAATTTGGCAAGTCCCGAGTAGTGAGTAGCCGCCTTAATATCAATTGGCATTTTACATTTGATAGTTGGCAGTAAACATTTAACAGTTGGCATTTAATATTTGACAGTTGACATTGATGACATTATAGATTTCTGAAACTTCTGGGTTGGCATTTGACATTTGACAATTAATATTTACTATTTCTCACATTGAACGTTTATGATATTTGCTATGTCGATAATACTATAAGAGTAATGGAATAAGAATATAATTTTTGATAATAATTATAAATATCGAAAAAGAGCAAGTTGTACTTGAACTTGTTATTTTGTAGCAATAATGACAGTATTTATTTAATAATTTACTTTGTTTACATTAAAAATTTAATTTACTTTTAAAAATATTCCTTAATGTATTAAATATTAGTTCTAATTGTTTATTATAATTTTTAATTACATTAATTGAATGAAGTGACATCAAAAAAATGTATCTATTGATATATTTTTTTGTGATAATTATTCGCAATTTATAAAATGCCTATAAATTATAATTTTATTAGAGAAAACGAAAACATATTAATAAATCACTTACCTATAATGACGTTAAAGCATTTTTTTGTTCTTTTTATTAATTAAGAATGGAAGATTCAATTTTGCATTAATAAGTTTTTATGACGCTTTTATTATTTATTACAAAAATTAGAATTATTTATACAATTCCTAAGGATTCTGATTTTTAATTATATTCTAAAGAAATAATGTTTCTCAACTCATTGATTTATTTTGTACTATTAATTTGTTAATAAATCATAGGAATATTTTGATGTTATACTTCTATTCGGACACTCTGTGGAATGAATTAGTGTGTAGCTAAATGGGAAAAATCATTACATATGTAATGGTGTGAGTAAGAGAGAGACAGAATCACATATAAGGTATATTGATCGGTAAAAACAAAGATGAAATATTTACTACATGTTATTAGTCATCACTAAAGTCCTTTGAATATTGTTTAAACATTCATTGCATTGAAAAGAGATAGATATACAACAAACAGTCTAAGCTATTGTTATTGTATTACATTGACGTATCGCATTATGTTTGACATATTATTTTATAATTCTGTCCAGTAAGTATACATATTAAGTTTAGTATTTTATATTAATAATAATATTCAGTAATGAGTATTGTATTGTAGTCTAAAATACCGTCACATGGTTGCATTATATCCTTCACTATGGTTTTTGGAAGACATGCGTATGAGTGAAAACCTGTTCCTGCAAAGTTACTGAGAAGTGCAGTTTAAAGTGCGTTAAAATTTTGTAAAAGTGTGTACCTAACCTATATGTTGTTAGAAAATGTTTTGCATTGTTTTCTAGTGTTTTAAAATTTGTAATAGCCCACGGTAAGCAAATCGGGTTTTGTAAACACTTTTTTTGTACATTGATCATTTTACTGTTTAGTTTTCGTGTTTGAAGTAAGGACACACATCAACTGGTCTTTTTTTTCTAAGTATTTATTTAATTGAATACAGTTAATTAAAAAAAAAAAATTATTTCTACTTGCCTGTGTTTGTAGTTATTAAGTTTTATTAGTTAACAGTGCATAGAAGTATAACTTCTGCCGGCAGTCCCACTGACTGCTACACCCTTTTTTTTCAAGGATACATCACTATTTACTCCTGATACCAAAGTAGAATCTAAACAATGCGTTACAAAGAGGAAATTTGCACCAAAAAATGGGGAAGACTTCCTTTGACTAGAAAAATTATAACTGTTGGCTTCTGAGGTTGGACATATAGACACATATACGTAGGTTTTGTATGGGGAAAGAAGTGAGAAATAATTTTAAGACATTCCAAAGTCGGCACCAAATTACTAATAATTATACTTCCCTAGATCGTGTTCTGGGCCTATAACCAGTTGAGAGTAACCACAGTAGAGTTGGAATTAAAAATATAATAATTAAAAGAACTTTCTATTACAGTTGACTTTTACATAAATCAATGTCACAAATTAATCGTAAGGTTAGTTCCATTTTAATCTTGAATGTCACGCCAGGAAAACTTAAGTCAAGTGTATCCATCCCAAAGGACTTTACAGGACTTCTTCTGGTTATAACTTTTGAACCGATAATAATAAAAAATCTCACCTATAATAACGTATTTGAACAATAAGCTTTAATTTGACATCTCCCTTGTGTCTCTAGCCATTAAACTAACAAGACCATTCAGGGTCACAAAGAATCCTAAGATTTTCATAAATGCAATATAAATATAACAAAGTCCATATGATATGATAGATACGATAGATAAGTTTTATTAGTTAACAGTGCATAGAAGTATAACTTTTGCCGGCAGTTCCACTGACTGCCACACCCTTTTTTTTTGTTTATAAATAAAAACTTTATATATTCATATTGATTCAAGAATTTTTAAGACTCATTACTATTTTTTTTTTTTTTTGGAACTAAGTTCCTTAGGACAGACTTGGATGAGATAGGGATTTTGCTGCGAGACTGAACTGAAAAAAATGTAATAGTAAAAACGTAACGAAAAACTGTTAAATGAGACGTGCATCAAACGCATTCTGGAAGTTATTATACGTAGCATCGGTGGTTCATTGGTAGAATGCTTGCCTGCCACGCGGGTTCGATTCCCGGCCGATGCAAATTTTTTTTTGTAGTTACCTATCTCTTAACTTTTACCTTTTTTTGTTAAAGTAATGTGAGATATAACCATTTTAACTTGTTCACTTAGTGACATTTAGTGTGTAGATTTACGAATTCGTAAAAGAGGTGTTGTAAATTAATTGATATAACTCTCTATCAATGTTTGACATCTAGGTTGGATAAACACTTGGTAGATGGCGCTGTGTTTCGATTTATAGATTATTCAATTATAAAAATCGAAAAACAATCAAATTTTCTTTAAATAAGAAAAAACAATAAAGAAATCATTTATTATTATGTGGTATTTCAGGCAAATTTGTATTTATTATTTAGTTTTATAAATTCCTAATAGGTGGCGGTATAAATTACTTTAAAAAAATCTTTTCTAAATAAATAGAACAACACGAAACTAAAGTATAAACTGAAAAGTGATCTAAAAAAAAGTGTGCGTGTAACCTTTACACGCGATTGAAGTAAAACTTATTTGACGTACGTATCGCAAAATAAATATTAAATTACAATTCAATTATATTTATTTTCTATATACTTTAGAAAAAAATTATATGATGTTATATTTATATTATTCATCAGAAATAGGAATTTGAAAGTTATCATTATTTTTTATATATGAAATAATAGGTTTATGATAACTAAAATGTGAAACATAGATTTTTACTTTAATGTATTTGAAACCGAAAGAAGATTATAATACAACATGATTTTTACTCGAACAGAATAGTATCTAATAGTTAAAGAATACATAATTAATTACAAGATTACCATAATAAAATTTATAAACTTCTAAACAAAACATAACCTCAATTCCACTAAAATGTCAATGGAAATTGGTTTTGTTTGGAAAGGTTTTTTTAACTCCTCCCATGGCTGATGTCACACCGTTACTTCCGTCAGAAAATAAATCTGAGTTATCCCTAGTCGCGCCTAAAGAAGATTTACTTCAAAAATCTGAAAAAATTGCGAAAGAAAAGGAAACTAAGAAAACACTTATTTCGATTACAGCTCGAAGTTGTTGGCCTTCATCAGCCAGGAATTAGGGTCTGAGCTCGGAGTACAGCTGAAAAAAATTTCAAAATTTCGTAAAAAATGCGTTTTTCATTCTAAACAGTGTGTTTTTCAATCCAAAAAGTGCAATTTTTGGCGAAAAATGTGTTTTTCTTTGAAAAGACCCGTTTCTCATTGAAAAACGTGCTTTTTGATGGGTAAACGAGGAATTCTTATTAAATCCAGTACTATGACGCCACCGTAAGGTGGCGTAGCTGATATACACTGTGGGCTAAAACAAAGGAGTACATTTTTTAGTTGAAAATAACTTTTTTGTTTTTTGGGCGATTTAATTTCTTTTTGCAGGGCTAATAGCCTAACAAGTCCTCAACATGAATGCAAATTTGGAAGAAAATATAATGTACAGGGTCGGACTTTTATAGCTCATTTATAGACCGCCCACTGAGCCCAGCTAAAGCTTCTGAATCACTACAAAATTCTCAATCAAACTCAAAAAATCCCGTTTTGATACGTTTTTTGATTTTTGAGATAACAATGGAAAATCGCCATGACATTTGACAATTGACATTTGATAGTTGATATTTGACAGTTGACAGTTTACATTTGACAGTTGACATTAGACAGTTTACATTTGACAGTTGACATTAGACAGTTTACATTTGACAGTTGACATTTGACTTCAAAGACTCTTTAACCTTATGTTTAAATAGTTTTAATTGGAAATTACATTTAAAATTTTATAATATGTATATTATAATATATATAATTTGCTAAGAATTATTTATATAAGTTAATATGCTATAATTAAATATTTTACTTTTTTTTTTATTTAAATTTAAAAAAATGAAATTGTAATTATGGTAAATGCAAATTAATCTATATGATTTTAAATGTAATTAATTTCTTTATATACACCTGGCAAAACTCGTATCTCAGGGTAGAATTCAATGAGAAAAAAAATTTTCAAATTAATAAATTTTGATATTCTTATGTGCAGAATATAATTTTTTTTACACTTATGAACCAAACAACGCTCTAATGATTAATTTTTAACGGAAGAATTTCTTAACCTTAAACTTTATATTTTTAAACTGTGAAAAGTGGAATTCAGTGTCAAGGTTATACGAAATGCATTAAACGAAATGAAAAATTCTGAATCTTTAACAACTTGTGACATGAAAATTATCTTACAATATAGTGAAAAAGTGTCCAGATTATAATATTAAAGAAATAATACACAAATTCTTTATTTTAAAATGAGATTAAAATACCGTGTTAATGGAAATCTTCATCTATGCCTGGCTGTTTCCATTCAGGAACGATTCTGACGATTTCAAATGATGAATTTCTTTGTATCTCTGGAAAATCTGCTATTTAACAAACTGGTAAGTCTTCCTTACACTTCTTATCAATGAATGTACTTCTCTGCTACGATATCTCTATGCTTCTATTTTTAACCTTTTGTAATTACTTATAAATTAAATTTTCTTCTTACCATCTGCTCTCTATTGCTTCTTCTTAACTTTGACGATAATATTAATTCGTTTCAATCTTTATTTTCTCAATACTTTTCAAAAAAACTCAAATTTTCAACAGCAGAACATTTATTACAACTGACTTCTTCAAAAACCAAAAAACAAGAGAGTGTTCTCTAAATCAACAAACTAACAATTGAATAAATCAACAAAATAAAACTAAACATTTTTCCTTTTTTTAACTACTTGATCATATGCAAATACAATAACAGTGACTACTAGATTCTTATGAATTTAAAACTTCTTATTTTTACCTATTATCTAATATGAATTTAATTTTCAGAATTTTTCATTTCTTACATACCTTAAACTAATAACAAACAAGTATTATGGATTTGAAAATTAATCTTGCATCTTTTATGCGTAAGTATTTCTGTATTTATTCCATGAATTAAATTATTTCAAATTAAAATATTTATCTTTAATGTTTATGTTTTTATATATATTTTTCTTGTTTTATTTAAAAGTGATTATTTTATTTTTTTAATTCAACTAATTAGATTATTTTTTAAATGAATATATCTTTAATATCTAATCTCATATTTATCTTTCTTATTTTTATTTTCCTTTTTTTAGGAATGAAGAGAATAATTCTTGATATACTAAAGAAAATGAGAACTAATTATGCAAATTCCAATTCTTTGCGCTCCACCCTGGGATCAAGAATATTTTCCTTTTTTTTTAATCATTATTTTATTTAATTTATTGTATTATTTATAGCATAAAATCTTATATCATCATAATATATTGTTTAATATCCGGATACATAATGATATAAAAGAAATCTTTTGTTAATCTAATCAATTTTATAAAAATATATCAGTAATATAATTATTAGTTGTAGCATTGACATTGTCTGATTAAATCAGAGTGAAGGTAATTGTCCCATTATGATTGGGTTATTACCGCTATTTCTATAAATAGAAACAACTGTTTTCAATTAAGGTGTGATTGTTAAAAAAACATTCATTTTTCAAATATTTACTTTTAAAATCATTTTTTTTACCAAAATAAAAAAAAAAGAGTGTGTGCGCGATTGAAGTAAAACTTGTTGACGTACGTATCGGAAAATAAATATTTAATTACAATTCAATCATATTTATTGCCTATATACTTTACAAAAAAATGAGATGTTATATTTATATTATTCATTAGAAATAGGAATTTGAAAGTTATCATTATTTTTTATATACCTATGAAATAATAGGTTTATGATAACTAAAATGTGAAACATAGATTTTACTCTCTAAATACCATTAATGTATTTGAAACCGTTTGAAAATTTTGAAAATTTAAGCTCCTCCCATAGCTGAAATCACACCGTTACTTCCATCAGAATCTTCCGTTAGAATCTAACGTTAGAGTTACCCCTAGTCGCGCCTAAAGAAGTTTTGCTTCAATATAATAGGTAAACAATATTAAAAATATACACACATTACGTTTAGAATGTGTGATTTTGTAGCTGTATCTACCTTATTGTAATACAACACAACACAAGAGCCTTCGATAGTTAGATAACCATTTCATTTTGTAGCATTTTATAGCATATTCCATAAAATTTAAAATCCTGAGTTGAGTTTGTTTTCTTCAGTTCTACGAAGGATCTGTAATTGCTGGTAAAAGATCAGCCATCCTGACTAGTGGTTTTATGGCCTTTATGGCTACCTAACCAAACCTAAAATAAGTATAGGCAAGTGTTAAAACATTTCGAATATTATTATTTTATGAACAAAAACGTGCAACATGCTTCTTTACTTAACGTAAAGCTTCCCTATAAATAATTATTTACTATCATAATATGTATGTATGTATATAAACTTACTTAATCAAATCATAATGAATGTCGCTGTCTCGTCTTTTTTTCATTTTCATTTTTCTTCAAATCTTTCTGGCGCTTATAATATGCCCTTTGACGTTCACAATTTCTTTTTCTTTTTAGCTCTTTAAGTCTATAAAACGAAAATAGCTAGGTATAAATAATAGGTATAAATAATTAGGTATAAATAGTGTAATTACACACCAAAAATAAAATGTATGCATATAGAGTAGGTAGGTACTCACTCATTTTCATTCAATATTTTTTTCATCACTTTCTTGATTAATAATTCCACTTTGTTTATTCATATTTAAAACAAACACTTTATACACAAATTTAAACTATTTACCACCAATGTATTTTGGTTGACAAGATGGACAAGCTGTCAATTCATACAATTACAGATTTAATTTTATTTAATATAGTAGGCAGAATCGTGTTAGGTATTTTGTATCAGGTTTTTTTTCCGGTACGCGGCACATTAGAATGACGTCACGTCCGTTAGAATTACTAAAAAAGTTTTACTTCAAAAATTCAACAAAAATTTAATACAAACTTCGTATTTCGCTATAGTATGAATCTGATCGAGGACATTCAGATTTTGAATATAAATATTTATGAAACCTGTCCTGGTTCCTTATTATAATAATTATAGATGAATGTTAAATAAAGTTAATTTATAAATAAAATTCAACCATTTGAATTCCCATTTTTTTTATGTCTACAATCTGTTAATTACTACCTACCAAAATTAAATCGATACGAGTAGAATCATTAGTGTTTTTATTAACATTTTTTTTATAGCAGATGTTAGAAGTAGGTTTATTTGTGGGATATTTTTGCCGAGCTAATTTGAAAACATTAATAACCAAAAAAAAATAATAATAATAATAAAAATTAAAGGTCATCATAACTGTAAATAAAGTAACATTAAAAAACTAATATTAAATATTGGTTCTATCAAAATAATTGATTTTTTAACGGTTAATACCTCTTAAGAAGACAAAGTTTTTTTTTTGTGAAGTTATACTTCTTGAATAGGACAAATTTTTGCGGTGTGTCCACACACCGTCACGAAAAACCGACAGTATGAAGTTTCAGTTAGTACTTTATAAATATAAAAACAAGAAAAATCGAGAAAATAGATTTTCTTAGCGTTTTGTATTGATTATCAATGACAATGTTAAAAACTGTTCTGCAAATATTTTAAACAAATGTTAAGAACGTTTTTTAATGATGCGTTTTTAAAACCGCAGTCGGCAAAACAAGTGGATTAGCAAAAAAACGTAAAGATCGTGTTAAAAATGTCAAAAACTGTCTTTTAAACATTTAAAAGTAATTTTAAGGTGTTTGTTTATGATGCGGTTATAAAACCGCAAGCGTCAAAATGGCCGGATTGAAAAAAAAAACGTTCAAACCGCCTTAAAAAGTCAAAAAACTGTCTTGCAAACATTTTAAACAAATGTTAAGACGGATTGCCAAAAAATGTACAAATCATGTTAAAAATGTCAATAACTGTCTTGCAAACATTCAAAACCAGTTTTAAGAGTTTTTTAATGATGCGGTTTTAAAACCGCACTTGGCAATAGAGCCGGATTGTCAAAAAAAAACGTTTAAATCGTGTTAAAAATATATAAAACTGTATTCCAAACATTAAAAACTAATTTTAAGATGGTTTTTCTATAATGCGGTTTTAAAACCGCTAGCGGCAAAAAAATGGATTAACAAGAAACGTTCAAATCGTATTAGAAACATCAAAAACTGTCTTGCATATATTTAATACGAATTTTAAAATCGTTTTTCAATAAGGCGGTTTTAAAACTACAAGCAAAAAAAGTGGTTTGTCAAAAAAACGTTCAAATCATGTTAAATATGTCAAAAACTGTCTTCCAAACATTGAAATCTAATTTTAAGATGGTTTTTCTAAGATGCGGTTTTAAAACCGCTAGTCACAAAAAGCTGAATTGACAAAACAACGTTCAAATGATATTAAAAATGTTAAAAACTATCTTGCAAACAATTAAAACCAATTTTAAGATGGTTTTACTACGATGCGGTTTTAAAACCGCTAGCGGCAAAAAGCTGGGTTGACAAAACAACGTTCAAATGATGTTAAAAATTTTAAACACTATCTTGCAAACAATTAAAACCAATTTTAAGATAGTTTTTTTACGATGCAGTTTTAAAACCGCTAGCGGCAAAAAGCTGGGTTGACAAAACAACGTTCAAATGATGTTAAAAATGTTAAACAATATCTTGCAAACAATTAAAACCAATTTTAAGATGATTTTTCTACGATGCGGTTTTAAAACCGCTAGCAGCAAAAAGCTGGATTGACAAAACAACGTTCAAATGATGTTAAAAATGTTAAACACTATCTTGCAAACAATTAAAACCAATTTTAAGATGGTTTTACTACGATGCGGTTTTAAAACCGCTAGCAGCAAAAAGCTGAATTGACAAAACAACGTTCAAATGATGTTAAAAATGTTAAAAACCATCTTGCAAACAATAAAAACCATTTTTAAGATTTTTTTTTACGATGCGGTTTTAAAACCGCTAGCTGCAAAAAGCTAGTTGACAAAACAACGTTCAAATGATGTTAAAAATGTTAAACACTATCTTGCAAACAATTAAAACCAATTTTAAGATGTTTTTTTTACGATGCGGTTTTAAAACCGCTAGCGGCAAAAAGCTGGATTGACAAAACAACGTTCAAATAATGTTAAAAATGTTAAAAACCATCTTGCAAACAATTAAAACCAATTTTAAGATGGTTTTTCTACGATGCGGTTTTAAAACCGCTAGCAGCAAAAAGCTAAATTGACAAAAAAACGTTCAAATGATGTTAAAAATGTTAAAAACTATCTTGCAAACAATTAAAACCAATTTTAAGATAGTTTTACTACGATGCGGTTTTAAAACCGCTAGCCGCAAAAAGCTGGATTGACAAAACAACGTTCAAATGATGTTAAAAATGTTAAACACTATCTTGCAAGCAATTAAAACCAATTTTCAGATTGTTTTTCTACGATGCGGTTTTAAAACCGCTAGCGGCAAAAAGCTGGATTGACAAAACAACGTTCAAATTATGTTAAAAATGTTAAAAACCATCTTGCAAACAATTAAAACCAATTTTAAGATTGTTTTTCTACGATGCGGTTTTAAAACCGCTAGCGGCAAAGCTGGATTGACAAAACAACGTTCAAATGATGTTAAAAATGTTAAAAACTATCTTACAAACAATTAAAACGAATTTTAAGATTGTTTTTCTACGATGCGGTTTTAAAACCGCTAGCGGCAAAAAGCTGAGTTGACAAAACAACGTTCAAATGATGTTAAAAATGTTAAACACTATCTTGCAAACAATTAAAACCAATTTTAAGATTGTTTTTCTACGATGCGGTTTTAAAACCGCTAGCGGCAAAAGCTGGATTGACAAAACAACGTTCAAATGATGTTAAAAATGTTAAACACTATCTTGCAAACAATTAAAACCAATTTTAAGATTGTTTTTCTACGATGCGGTTTTAAAACCGCTAGCAGCAAAAAGCAGAATTGACGAAACAACATTCAAATGATGTTAAAAATGTTAAAAACTATCTTGCAAACAATTAAAACCAATTTTAGGATGGTTTTTCTACGATGCGGTTTTAAAATCGCTAGCGGCAAAAAGCTGGGTTGACAAAACAACGTTCAAATGATGTTACAAATGTTAAAAACTATCTAGCAAACAATTAAAACCAATTTTTAGATGGTTTTTCTACGATGCGGTTTTAAAACCGCTAGCGGCAAAAAGCTGGATTGACAAAACAACGTTCAAATGATGTTAAAAATGTTAAAAACTATCTTGCAAACAATAAAAACCATTTTAAGATTGTTTTACGATGCGGTTTTAAAACCGCTAGCTGCAAAAAGCTGGATTGACAAAACAACGTTCAAATGATGTTAAAAATGTTAAACACTATCTAGCAAACAATTAAAACCAATTTTAAGATGATTTTTCTACGATGCGGTTTTAAAACCGCTAGCGGCAAAAAGCTGGGTTGACAAAACAACGTTCAAATGATGTTAAAAATGTTAAACACTATCTTGCAAACAATTTAAAACCATTTTTAAGATTGTTTTTTACGATGCGGTTTTAAAATCGCTTGCGGCAAAAAGATGAATTGACAAAACAACGTTCAAATGATGTTAAAAATGTTAAACACTATCTTGCAAACAATAAAAACCATTTTTAAGATTGTTTTTTCCGATGCGGTTTTAAAACCGCACGCGGCTAAAAAGCCGAATTTAAATTTTAAAAATTGTCGTGCAGACATTCAAAACCAATTTGACCAAAAATTCAATAAAAGACCCATTTTTAAAATTAAAATTTAACAAACAAAAATGTGCATATCAAATTTATAATAGATAAAATTATTATAATTACCAAATAAAGATATCTAATACTGTTTAACACTTTCTAGAAGTAGACTATAAACTTAAAAATATAAATATTTTTTTTGTGATAACTATATATTTACTATCTCCTTGAAAAAGGAACGTCCTCATTCAATTATCAATTACCCAATTAAATATATCATATTATCGTTTCTTAAAAAGGTAACATTTATACTTCCATACATTTTCGGCACGACACAATTGCTTAAGATAAATTAAATTTGCTAACCAATATCGAAATATTTCTCTATGAATTTTAATGCTATTGCCCACGTTGATAATTTTTATTAATTACTGTTCGTCGAAATATATTTCCTCAATTTAGTTTGCAACCAAAATATATTCTATTTATAGTTTTTTATTATTAAATAATGCATTATTTATAATAGCTCTACTAAAAATAAACATAAACACTTTTCTACCAGATAAATAAAATTTCTTACAATAATCTACAGTCATAATATCGTCTTTCTAAAATAAAAATTCGTACTTATTTCATAATCGCAGTCAATCGCCATTCGTCCAAAGCGGTCCCTTATATATGAAATCAATTCCTTCTAGAAGCACCTCTACAATTACATCCCGTACATACAACACTCTCGAATCTTCCGAATGTTCAAAAAACACATGAATATTTGAAAATTCTAAGAACGGCCTGTTGGCGACAGGTCCGGACCGGCTCGTAACAATATATTCGTCACACTTTACTGCCCTGTCTTTCTTTCGAAAGTGTTAAAAACACATACTTTAGTAATTCCTCAGATATATACACTTAAATAAAAAAAAATGTGAGCCGTCACGGGACGCCTGGCAGATGTGAAACATCGACATTGTTGTGTAAAAGTAATATGTAGAAAAGAACAGATTGTGATAGGAACTAAATATGTCATAATGATAAAATAAAATATTACTATTTTTTCCAGATAACGATGACTATTTATTGAATAAATTTAAAAAGTGATTTCGTTTAGCTTTTTATTTAATTGCCTTAAATTCAATAATCTTAAAAAAGGAAATTATTAAAACACAAATTTATATAGAAATACGTTACTATATTAATATAATTGTAGTTACTTCATAATTTTAGTACAAACAAAAAGCGATACTAAATAAAAAATAGGAAAATGATGAATTTAACTATGAATACAACTTTATCGTTGAATAACTTTTCAACGGTATTTAAATGGGAAATGTATTATGATTTAGGCACGGGTTAATGTGAATATTAAGGGCTGGTTAAGGTCTGATAATTTTTGTTAGGTCATAATCTAAAAATTTGATGGGTGTTTGGAGAACAAAACCAAATTTGGGAAAAAACGGACACCCCAATGTATATAGAGTAGGTAGGTACTCACTCATTTTCATTCAATATTTTTTCATCACTTTCTTTATTAACACTTTGTTTATTCATATTTAAATCTTATACACAAATTTTACGCGGACAACTATATGACAACTATTCACCAACAATCTATTTTGATTGACTAGCTGTCAATTTTACAGGTCAGCAAAATATGTAGGTATATTATGTTGCCTATACAAACAATCATTTTTATATAAAATATATAGAATAGATAGTAGGCGGAATCGAGTTAGGTTTTTTTGAAACAATTCATACCCTGTCCCGCCAAATTTTTGAATCGATGAGCTTCTTCCCCCTATTGTTGGCGCGCCACCGTCGCTCAAAACATGAGACCAATTTCATATAAGGTATCAGTACATCTCTTTATTATATATTATCGATGCGTTAGGTTTTTTACGTCATACGACTCATACGTCACCGTCACCACGCCAGAAATCTGATTCACGTGCGGCTATAGATGTTTCACATCAAAAAGGTTAACTAGAAATCTGATATGATTTTCGTGTATCGTTCGGTTGGAATGATGTCTGGTCCAATTGATTTTTTTGTTTCTGACAATACCTACCTAGTTACTAAAATGCTGCTCTTCACTATGGTGAATTAAAAAAATGGCCCTTGGTAAGCCAGGCGCATCAGTAGATTTATATTAATTTATATCATTTAAAGTATACGTTTTAGAAAAAAATGTTTTAGATAAAAGTTGTAGGTCTTTTTGAGACAAACAAAAAAGTCCCCTAACATTTTTTTGTACAGGGTGAAGTAAAAAAGTTACGAATTTTTTTCCATTTTGATTTGATGTCACGCCAAAACGGCTGTACCGATTTGGCCCATTAACGAACTCGACCGAGATTTTTGGATTTTTGTACCAAATTTCATTTCGATCCGTTAAGAAATGCGACCGCTATCGTGTCCACAGATTTCGTTATATCGGAACTATACATACATACATATATATATTGTAACGAGCGAGAACCCCTTAGTACGCCCCTGTCGCTCTCCAGGTAAACAACGCGCTTATTCTCGAACAGAACAAACGAGAGACTTCCTTCACTATGCAGACGTTCTAGAAATTGTTACCGAAGGACGTTCTGGAAGCTGTAGACTGGAATATAAGCGGAGAGCCACGACCCACAAGGGAAGTTTAAAGTTAACAACGATAGTCTAAATATTCGAGCGATCTACGAAGTGAAAATAAATAGTCCGTTAAGAAATGCGACCGCTATCGTGTCCACAGATTTCGTTATATCGGAACTATACATACATATATATATACATATATATATATTATTATATATATATATATATATATATATATATATATAAACTTTTGAACGGAAGGTGTTTTTGAGGTCAGGGGGGCCCAAAACGAAAAACTGTAGTGAAATTTTCCCGAAGTCGTGACATGCGAACCAGCTGAATAGTAGATATAAATCTACTAAAAATCGACTGTTATTTAGTTTTACCTGGAAAATATTAATGTATCCGGCTCGAAGAACCAATATTCCATATATCATCCAGGCATTCGCTTTGTTGAGAATTGTTATTTGTGTATAATTTTGCTAATTGGGATTACACTTTGTCAAAAGGATTAAAAATACTAAAACTTAAGACTAGCATATATATTTTTACATTGATCTCTGCACTTTTGGAGAGGTATATTTAAGGCAAAAAGTTTCTCATGGGTATCAAATCCAAACTGCATCTCATCCAAATCCATTTTACATCGACTTTACTATTCATTTATGTATTATAAGAAGAAAAACCTTCATAATATATATTCGTCACAATTTTTGCCCTTCCTTTCGTTTATCGTTCGGTTTGAATGATGTCTGGTCCAGTTACTTTTTTGGCTTCTGAAAATACCTACGTAGTTGCTAAAATGCTGCTCTTCACTATGGTGAACTAAAAAAATCGACTGTTATTTAGGTTTTCCTGGAAAATATTAATGTATCCGGCTCGAAGGACCAAAATTTAGTTTTACCAGGGAAATATAAATGTATCCGTGGCTCGAAGAACGATTTTTTAATTTTTATTCCAATGATTGAAAATACAAGATTATGTCAGTCGTAACGTCTATTTATTCATCATTATTATATCATTGCTTTTCCAAAGATAAAATGATATGTTGTTCCATATATCATCTCTTTGTTAAGAATTGTTATTTGTGTATAATTTTGCTAATTGGGATTCCACTTTGTCAAAAGGATTAAAAATACTAAAACTTATAACTAACATAGATATCTTTACATTGATCTCTGCACCTTTGGAGAGGTATATTTATGACAAAAGTGTCTCATGAGTATCAAATCCAAACTGCATCTCATCAAAATCCCTTTTACATCGACTTTTTATTCATTCATGTATTATAAGAAGAAAAACCTTCATAATATATATTCGTCCCACTGTTTTGCCCTTCCCCTTTATCGTTCGGTTTGAATGATGTCTGGTCCAGTTACTTTTTTGGTTTCTGAAAATACCAACCTAGTTACTAAAATGCTGCTCTTCACTATGGTGAACTAAAAAAATTGACTGTTATTTAGTTTTACCTGGAAAATATTAAGGTATCCGGCTCGAAGAACCAATATTTAGTTTTACTCTACGTTTATCCTCCCTCCAAGGCGTACCGAAAAATCGTAATTTTAGCTTCCTCTTTTGATTGTAAGAGGGACTTTTATGTATAACATAATTATCGCCTTTTAATTAATTTTTTTGTATTTTGATGGTACCATTAGGCAAAATTTAATAATTGTTTATTTTTATTTTAGGTGCTATTTTTGTTGCAATCGTAGGATTAATAGGGGTACTAATAGGAACTTTTATACATGTAGTTAATCCATATGATCTAATATATAGATGGGTAAGTAATTTTTTTAAAATAAACTAATTTAAATTTATAATTAACATTATTTTATAGAAATTAATATTCGAACAAGGAGGTGAAATATTTGAGCTATGGAGAGCTCCTCCAGTAGAATTATATTTAAAAGTATACCTTTGGAATGTAACTAATAAAGAAGAATATATAAATGGAATTGATGATAAATTAAAATTGGTTGAAGTAGGACCTTATGTGTATAGGTAAGATTAGATTGTTTTTATAATTATTTAAATGAAGTTTAAAAATAAGTTTCTTTTATTTTTGTATTATAAGCTCGCCTACGGGGATGGCTATTAAATAACGAGACTAGAGGACGTCCTAGAGTGGTGGGGAAAAATATGTAAATTTATTCGCAAATATTGAGTTATTAACAATTTTTTTTACAGGGAATTATTGAGTCACGAAAATATTACATTTAATGATAATGGTACATTAACAGCAGTTCCTAAACATCCCCTAATATGGGTGCCTGAATTGTCAGAAGGAAGGAAAGAAACAGATTTGCTTATTTTACCTAACATCGCACTTTTGGTAAGTTGTATTCTTATTTCCTTAATTTGTCCTTTCATGAACATTTTGTTTATTAATGTTGTTGTTGTTGTTGTTTGGTACGGAAGCGAATAATAACTTAACAACAATATTCAAGGGAAACTTCTGATCTGTCAACGTATAAGTTTAATTAAATATATATAATAATTAGTAGGATTTGCAGAAAATTGCACTTATATTAGAAGTTTGATCTGCCTTGACTCGCATCTTATTTTTCAAGGATGTTAAGAAAACTCGTTTGTCTTCAGCACCGGCCAGGCGTGGTAGATAAAGACAACACTAATTTAAAGAATTCTAAGTTAATGATTTATTATCATACATTTGTAAAATGTTAAAAGATAACGATTTAACGATTAAAAATACTTAAAGGTACATATTTCCTTATGGCCTTATGCCAATTAGCGACCACTTTAATTTTTGTATAAATCGTAAGCGAGTTCAGATGGAATTTGCGTCATCGATTCATATCTGGTAATTTGAGGTGGGAAAAAAGTAAGTTAGTTGTTGAAAATAAAGGTTGTCTCAATGGTCCAAACATTTGGAAAATATATTTTCTTTTACATAAACAAGACGTTTTTATATGATTTAAACGTGTCTTCAATTAATACGAAACTAGACATTAATAAAAACTTTATGATTTACAAATGCCAGAGGGTTTTAACTGGTTGAAAAGATGGTTTATATACCTACATACATACAAGAATTTTTTTTTTGGCAATCGAGCTTTAGATTACTTCTTCACGTAAAACAAAACGACTACTTTTGTAACAGAGAATACCCATAGGGAGAGTAAGGGAATCTTGAGGGCGATACCAAGATATATCTTTGACAAACATTACAAAATATTAACAGATAAGATAGTAGACTCCAACGTAATGAACTCTTTGAGCGACTATATGGATGGATCAAAAATGCAGCAATGTGTGGAATGTGGAATTTACTCTAGATCTCTGAGTCTAAAAATGGGCTACAAATAGCTTGTCAAGTGTGGTTCAGTCAGAGCTCACAGGCATAACCATGCTGCAAAGTAATTGATCAATAAGAACATCACAAGGAGAAATATTTACCCAGACTGCCGACAAGCACTACTGAACTTGATAGTTTAGTACTAGAATGCCACCATACTGTACCTGAGGCTAGCCCGACAAAGGTGGTAACTCTGAGCTGGATTAATAGACATGAGAACTCTAAAAGCAATCGTATTACGGACAATTTAGCAAGGAGAGCTGCGGGCTACAAATATGTTAGTTTTCACACATCTACCAAGCTAAAAATGTCCTCTGTCATGGACTAGAATAAGGTGGTCACTCTGAACTGGTTCAAAGAACATGAGAACTCTAAAGGCAATCGTATTGAGGACAATTTAGCAAGGAGAGCTCCGGGCTACTAATATGTTAGTCCTCGCCATCTACAAAGCTAACAATGTCCACTGTCATGGACTAAAATAAGGTGGACACTCTGAGCTGGATCAAAGGACATGAAAACTCTAAAGGCAATCGTATTACGGACAATTTAGCAAGGAGAGATCCGGGCTACAAATATGTTAGTCTTCACACATCTACCAAGCTAAAAATGTCTTCTGTCATGGACTAGAATAAGGTGGTCACTCTGAGCTGGATCAAAGGACATGAAAACTCTAAAGGCAATCGTATTACGGACAATTTAGCAAGGAGAGATCCGGGCTACAAATATGTTAGTCTTCACACATCTACCAAGCTAAAAATGTCTTCTGTCATGGACTAGAATAAGGTGGACACTCTGAGCTGGATCAAAGGACATGAAAACTCTAAAGTCAATCGTATTACGGACAATTTCGCAAGGAGAGATCCGGGCTACAAATATGTTAGTCTTCACACATCTACCAAGCTAAAAATGTCCTCTGTCATGGACTAGAATAAGGTGGACACTCTGAGCTGGATCAAAGGACATGAAAACTCTAAAGGCAATCGTATTACAGACAATTTAGCAAGGAGAGATCCAAGCTACAAATATGTTAGTCTTCACACATCTACCAAGCTAAGAATGTCCTCTGTCATGGACTAGAATTGGGTGGTCACTCTGAGCTGGACCAAAGGACATGAGAACTCTAAAGGTAATCGTATTGAGGACAATTTAGCAAGGAGAGCTGCGGGCTACAAATATGTTAGTCTTCACACATCTACCAAGCTAAAAATGTCCTCTGTCATGGAATAGAATAAGGTGGTCACTCTGAGCTGGATCAAAGGACATGAGAACTCTAAAGGCAATCGTATTACGGACAATTTAGCAAGGAGAGATCCGGGCTACAAATATGTTAGTCTTCACACATCTACCAAGCTAAAAATGTCTTCTGTCATGGACTAGAATAAGGTGGTCATTTTGAGCTGGAACAAAGGACATGAGAACTCTAAAGGCAACCGTATTGAGGACAATTTAGCAAGGAGAGCTCCGGATTACAAATATGTTAGTCCTCTCCCATCTACTAACCTAACAATGTCCGCTGTCATGGACCAGAATAAGATGGTCACTCTGAACTGGTTCAAAGGACATGAGAACTTTAAAGGCAACCGTATTGGGTACAATTTAGCAAGGAGAGCTCCGGGCTTCAAATATGTTAGTCCTCTCCCATCTACCAAGTTAACAATGTCCGCTGTCATGGACCAGAATAAGATGGTCACTCTGAACTGGTTCAAAGGACATGAGAACTCTAAAGGCAATCGTATTGAGGACAATTTAGCAAGGAGAGCTCCGGGCTACAAATATGTTAGTCCTCTCTCATCTACCAAGCTAACAATGTCCGCTGTCATGGACTAGAATAAGATGGTCACTCTGAACTGGTTCAAAGGACATGAGAACTCTAAAGGCAATCGTATTGAGGACAATTTAGCAAGGAGAGCTCCGGGCTACAAATATGTTAGTCCTCTCCCATCTACCAAGCTAACAATGTCCGCTGTCATGGACCAGAATAAGATGGTCACTCTGAGCTGGATTAATAGACATGAGAACTCTAAAAGCAATCGTATTACGGACAATTTAGCAAGGAGAGCTGCGGGCTACAAATATGTTAGTCTTCACACATCTACCAAGCTAAAAATGTCCTCTGTCATGGACTAGAATAAGGTGGTCACTCTGAACTGGTTCAAAGAACATGAAAACTCTAAAGGCAATCGTATTGAGGACAATTTAGCAAGGAGAGCTGCGGGCTACAAATATGTTAGTCTTCACACATCTACCAAGCTAAAAATGTCCTCTGTCATGGACTAGAATAAGGTGGTCACTCTGAGCTGGATCAAAGGACATGAAAACTCTAAAGGCAATAGTATTACGGACAATTTAGCAAGGAGAGATCCGGGCTACAAATATGTTAGTCTTCACACATCTACCAAGCTAAAAATGTCTTCTGTCATGGACTAGAATAAGGTGGTCACTCTCCTGGATCAAAGGACATGAGAACTCTAAAGTCAACCGTATTGCGGAAAATTTAGCAAGCAGAGCTCCAGGCTATAAATATGTTAGTCCTCGCCCATCTACCAAGCTAACAATGTCCGCTGTCATGGACCTGAATAAGGGGGTCACTCTGAGCTGGATCAAAGGACATGAGAACTCTAAAGTCAACCGTATTGCGGGCAATTTAGCAAGGAGAGCTCCGGGCTACTAATATGTTAGTCCTCGCCATCTACAAAGCTAACAATGTCCACTGTCATGGACCAGAATAAGGTGGTCACTCTAACCTGGACCAAAGGACATCAAAACTCTAAAGGCAACCGTATTGCGGACAATTTAGCAAGGAGAGCTCTAGGCTACAGATATGTTAGTCCTAGCCCATCTACCATGCTAGCAATGTCCGCTGTCATGGTCTTTTTTAAATAAAACTTTATACAAAAGTTCTGATAGATACTTTCCCGAAACTTCTTTTATGGCTTTATTAGACAGCGATTTCCTCAACGACTTTCTTAGGATTTGGACCTTTTTTTCGCTAAATTTTCGTTTTTACGACTTGTTTGAAGTGTCAAACGTAAAAACAACATGTTTCGAAAATTTTGCGAAAAAAACGCCCCAAAACCAAAAAATGTCGTGGAGGAAAACGGTCTCAGACTCGGTCTAATGAAATCATACAAGAATCTATAAAAACGTTTTTCCCAACGGACACTCTACCTAGATGAATTTAAACCAGGTCTTGACAGCCTGGAAGACTATGAACGTTTGGAAAGTTCAAAAACTGTTAACTACCGACGAAAACATCGCCAAAGATTAAGAACATGTCAAAAGAACGTGTTTGTCTTATATTAACAGAACATTTAGGCATAAAAAAAGGTAAACCATCTTAGACCAAAGATGAACATTGTAACCACTTTTTCTTCACTTTCTAAGGTGATAATAAAAGTGAAAAAGAAAATAGCTGGATTGATTTATCTAATGATAAATACAAAGGAACATAAACGGAGAGTCAGAGGGTCACCAAATGCGGACAGTAAGCGGAGAGCGAGTCGTGGATTCAAGATTTTATGGTGGTCAATAACCAGATAGATATCTTACAAAAACAAGAAAAAATGAAAATACTGATATGAAGGAAATATAATTTTGTCAAAAACGCCAAAAGATACCCACATTGTTCTTCTTTAAGTAATATTTGTTTGTAGTATTCTGTAATATATATCTTCATCTTCATCTTCATCCAGCCTGTTCCACCCATCGTCGAGTAAAGGCCTCCCTTAACTTCTGCCATTCTCCTCTGTTACTGGTTTTTCTTATCCAGTCGTGTCTTGCCAGTCTTTTTATGTCATCAGACCATCTCGTTTGCGGTCTACCTCTACTTCTTTTGTTTTCCCATGGTCTCCATTCTATTATCCTTCGTGTCCATCTGTTGTCTGTCATTCTCCCAATATGTCCCGCCCAGTTCCACTTTAGTGCACATATTTTTTCTATAACATCTTTAACTTTTGTTCTTCTTCTTATTTCTGTGTTGGTAATGCGGTCTTGTAAGTTGATGTTTAAGATTCGTCTTTCCATGGCTCGCTGTGTTACTTGTAATCTGTTTATAATAGTCTTGTTTAGTGCCCAGGTCTCTGTTCCATACGTGAGAACCGGTAGGACATATTGGTCAAAAACTCTAGCTTTTATAGTATTAGGTACGTTGGATTTAAAGACATATATATCATATAACCAAAATTCAGGAATTTGTAAACTGTAACTTATTAGAATCGATAATTAAACAATAACAATTTTTTTTTATTGAACAATGTTTAATAAAAATCTAAGCAAAATAAGGCAAAAATCAATTAACGTGCATTGATAGTAAATAAACTTGCAATATCTAGATTGGAATTGCATACGATATCCGAATACCAAGTTCTTATATAACTTCTACTTATACACAATAATGACACTTGCTAAATAATACCAGAAAATCCAACCTACTTTCTTTATTACTGATTTTTCAAGATCATTCGGTCAAAGACTTACGTTAAGGAATCTCACTCTATTAGTCCAGTCAATGAGCATTTTCACGAATAATTTTCCCAAGCAAAACCGATTTTCATAAAAAATTTCATTTACTTTTTTAGAAGTAAAGAATATTTTATATAAAGTGCGAGAACTATAAAATTTATTATTTTATATCTTACTGAGTTTTGATGCTAAGATACTTTTGTAAAAGAAGAAAATAAAGGGTTTTTCAAGAACTTCATTAAGGGTTTGTTTTCGAGAAATGAATTTTTTTTAAGTTATTTCACATTGAAACTTTATATTTTTATGAATAGCGACTAAGGGGCAACCTTCAAGAAGCTATTATAACTTTATTTGTATTGGTTTTATAGAAACCATTTTCTTTTAGTAGATTTATATATCTACTATTCAGCTGGTTCGCAGGTCACGACTTCGGGAGAATTTCAGTACAGTTTTTCGTTTTGGGCCCCCCTGACCTCAAAAACGCCTTCCGTTCAAAAGTTTATAAAATATATATATATATATATATATATATATATATATATATATATATATATATATATATATATATATAATAAAATAATGAAGATATTGGGTTTAACAGCAATACAAAAAGTGTACTCTTATAAGTTTATTGCCAAGCTTTCGATTATGATTATAATCATCTTCAGGGCGCTACAATACTTTATGTTATAATATGGACTATAAAATATGTAAATATAATTTATTTCACCCTGTCCAGTAAATACACTTCCCTATAACCAATTTGGCGCCGGTAAGTACAACATTACGGTATCAGGTACTGTAATGTGTTGCCTAGCAACTCTGTTCTGATTGCTTAAGGGAAGACAATTATTTTTAATTTTTGACATTTAAAAACACTATAATGACTATAAAATAAAAATAAAATAATTAATTACTTACTTGTACATCCATATTTAAAAGGAAGTCAATGTTATTCAATTTTATATTAACAATTAAACCTTAATAATAAAAAAATTATTTGACAGTGACAGATGGCTTTCAAGGTAATTTGACATAACTAATCAAGTTACGAACTATTTTTAGTCAAGTTACGAACTACAGTTAACATTTTTATGAATTTATTAATTTATAAAAACAGGATGAAATAAAATATAATACGATACATGGTCGTTAGGTGTTATTACAGTCCTCGTTTTCATTTCCAAACTCTGCTCCTACGTCGCCTCGTTCGTAAACTAACTCGTACTGTAATAAGTCACCTACCGACCTTGTAACGTATAATACTATTTTTACTTACAACTTGTTGAGATTATTTTGTAAAAGATGTTAATTTAATATTATATTTATGTAGTAATAAATAATAATACTATCAACAATAGGGAGAACACATCACAACAATTTAGTGATCAGCCAGATACTATTATCTATCGCTCTTTTCCATATATCAAGGAATTGACACCCAACTTGGCTAAAATACTTAAACCAATAACTAAAATAACTTTTGCCTTTAAAACTGTTCTCACTGTGGGAGGAATCTTTACAAATTTAAAAACAAAAACTCCATTGCTTTCCTTAACTGATGTAGTTTACAGTCTGCCTTGTAAAGATTGTAACCAGGTCTATGTTGGCCAGACTTCGAGACGACTAAAAGATAGAATTACGGCACATAAATCAGACTGCAGACTACATCCTGAAAGAAGTGCACTTGGACTCCATGTAATGCAAAACGACCATAGAATAGACTATGACAACGTTACAGTTTTGGATCGTGATAATAATAACGTTACAAGGTCGGTAGGTGACTTATTACAGTACGAGTTAGTTTACGAACGAGGGGACGTAGGAGCAGAGTTTGGAAATGAAAACGAGGACTGTAATAACACCTAACGACCATGTATCGTATTATATTTTATTTCATCCTGTTTTTATAAATTAATAAATTCATAAAAATGTTAACAGTAGTTCGTAACTTGACTAAAAATAGTTCGTAACTTGATTAGTTATGTCAAATTACCTTGAAAGCCATCTGTCACTGTCAAATAATTTTTTTATTATTAAGGTTTAATTGTTAATATAAAATTGAATAACATTGACTTCCTTTTAAATATGGATGTAAAAGTAAGTAATTAATTATTTTATTTTTATTTTATAGTCATTATAGTGTTTTTAAATGTCAAAAATTAAAAGTAATTGTCTTCCCTTAAGCAATCAGAACAGAGTTGCTAGGCAACACATTACAGTACCTGATACCGTAATGTTGTACTTACCGGCGCCAAATTGGTTATAGGGAAGTGTATTTACTGGACAGGATGAAATAAATTATATTTACATATTTTATAGTCCATATTATAACATAAAGTATTGTAGCGCCCTGAAGATGATTATAATCATAATCGAAAGCTTGGCAATAAACTTATAAGAGTACACTTTTTGTATTGCTGCTAAACCCAACATCTTCATCATTTTATTATATAACAATCAGCAAAGACTTTCTTGAAGTTTATATATATATATATATATATATATATATATATATATATATATATATATATATATATATATATATATATATATATGTATGTATAGTTCCGATATAACGAAATCTGTGGACACGATAGCGGTCGTATTTCTTAACGGATCGAAATGAAATTTGGTACAAAAATCAATCGTCCCAAAATCTCGGTCGAGTTCGTTAATGGGCCAAATCGGTAAGGTCGTTTGGGCGTGACATCAAATCAAAATGGAAAAAAATTCGTAACTTTTTTACTTCACCCTGTACAAAAAAATGTTAGGGGACTTTTTTGTTTGTCTTAAAGAGACCTACAACTTTTATCTAAAACATTTTTTTCTGAAACGTATACTTTTAATATATTTAATTAATATAAATCTACTGATGCGCCTGGCTTACCAAAAGGGCCATTTTTTATTTTTTATTAGCTTCATTTAAAGTAGGAATACGTTTTTCGATATTTTGTTTTCTTTTTAAGTTATTTGCGAAAAACTGTCTAAAAACGTGTGTTTTTTTTTGGAAACTGGTGCTGCTTTGGTAAATTATACAATTTCCGTGTATTTTACCTTTATTAACTGTACTAATATTTACAATATTATTGTTTACAGGTTATATAATAGATTTTTCATAAAAATTACTGCAATCAAATTAATTTAATTATCTGAAAATTAGATTTTTTATATTAATATTTCAAAATTAACAATTACCTATTATTATTTTCTTAATCAATATTTGTGTTAAGAAAATAATTTCTTCCATATTAAAAATTATTAAAATTACTTTAATTTGTGTAGATAAAATCGCATTACTGTGTATATAAAGAGAATTTGAATTCTAAAAGTATGTCTTTGATAAATGAACCTTATAACAGATATCAATTTTATGTTTTTAATACAGTTTGTTCGACTTTTACTTTCCGAGATAGAGTAAGCATATCATTATTAATCTGTTTAATTTGTTTGTTTTTGAATGTTTACAAATTATGAAATTGATGAAGTTGAAACTGTAGATAAACGTGTATATAAATATTACTGCTGTTTATTAACAGTGTGTTTACAAGACTTTAAAATAATGTATGAAACAAAAACGCAATTGGGGTTTTTCAGATTTACAAATAAACCTCTTATCTTCTTTTAATTCTCTATCTGTTCCGGATCTTGGTTATTCTATTGGCTCTTTTTACTTTGTTGCCAACAGATCAGATTAACTAGTCGAACCATGTTTTTTAAGTTTTTCCAACACAATATTCATCTTCTGCTTGCTGCTCTTGCTTCAAATAGATATTGTAGTTTTGGAGCCTTTATCTATCCATGAATTCTCCTCTTTGTAATATTAATCTCCATAAAAAAGTATTTAGAACATGTAACATCGCAGATTTAGGATCATTTTAGATCTTTTCCATCTAGACCAGCTTTTTGGAGAACTTTCATCATTTTGGTGTGTCTTACTCAATCAAATGCTTACTTGTAGTTTATGGATCAAAAAAGGACCTATCTATCTATGAATTCTTCTCTTTATAAGATTCTGGATCTGGATCTGGAAGTTTGGGGAGGTAGTGCTTAGCCAGCACTGAGGCCACATATGACCCATTGTGCATCCTCCCGTATTGTAGGGATATCCTCACCTCAGGCTGTCACCAGGCCTAGTGATTTAAAATAGGTGATGAGGCTCCCGAGGGGGATCTCCCTGACATCGGCGGGTGTAAGCCCAAACTCGCCCAACACGGATCTTCTGATTTCAGAAAAAGCAGAGCAGTCATACATAATGTGTTCTACTGTTTCCTCTTCTTGTTCGCAGCCTCTGCATAGCGGCGATTCTGTTAATTTCATCCTAAAGAGATGTTGTCGCAATTGGCAGTGACCTGTCAAGATTCCCACAGCTGTTCGGAGATTTTGTCTGGTCAATGCCTTAAATTTTTTTGCTGTTTCCTCGCCAGGATGAGGTAATAACTCTCTGGCCAGTCTACAGTTCGTAGTTTCATCCCAGCACTGTATAAATTTTTGGTGAGAGTGCTGTTTGATAAGGTCCACGACTGCGGACAATGTTAGCTTGGTAGATCGGCGAGGGCTAACATATTTGTAGCCCGCAGCCCTCCTTGCTAAATTGTTCGCAATGCGGTTGCCTTTAGAGTTCCCATGTCCTTTGATCCAGCTGAGAGTGACCACGTTATTCTGGCTGGCCTCAGTTAGAGATTGGTGACATTCTAGTACTAAACTTGAAGTGAAACGTGGTCTATTCAAGGTCAGTAGTGCTTGTCGGCAGTCTCTGTATATATTTATATTCCTGCCTGTGATGTTCCTATTGATTAATTCTTTTGCAGCTATGGTTATGCCTGTGAGTTCTGACTGAACCACACTTGACAAGCCATCCATAGCCCATTTTATTTTTAGGTTTAAGGATCTAGAGTAAATTCCACATCCCACACCTTGCTTTGTTTTTTATCCATCCGTATATACGCTCAGAGCGTTCACTACGTTGGGGTCTGCTGTCTTGTTTGTTAATATTTTGTAGGGTTTGTCAAAGACAAAACTTGGTGCGACGGCATCCGTGTCTGCCTGTAGGAGTGGTATCACTTTTATCGATTCCCTCCACAGACTGTCCCTATGGGTGCCAGTCCCTACAGTGGGTTCGATACCAACCGTGCGAAAGCGTACCATGGTCATCAATGCGACCTCCTTAACAAATATGTCAAGGGGGGTAAGACCGAGTATGACTTCCATTGCGCTGGTCGGTGTGCTTCGCATGGCTCCTGTTACGAGAAGGCATGCTGATCTTTGGATTTGGTTAAATTTTTTGATAGCTGTCGTTTGATTTACTTTAGGCCACCACACGATAGCACCATATGTTAGCATAGGTCTTATGATTGCCGTGTAGATCCACATGGTGACCTTGGGGGATAATCCCCAGGTCTGTCCTATGGTTCGGCGGCATTGCTCATAAGATATAAATGCTTTTTTAACTCTGCTTTCTATGTGTGAGTTCCACGTCAGCTTCCTGTCAAGGATAACACCTAAGTATTTCACTTCTGTAGCAAAGCTTAATTTAACGTTGAAAAGACTGGCTGCGTTTAAGCCCCTGGGTGCTCTAAAGGCGATAGTCTTAGCACAAATAAGCTCACAGCTGGTGTGGGACTGCGTTGGGGCCCTGACACATGCCGCTAGTCAAAATTCTCTGACACTGGCATGGATACCAGGACACTCAGGGTTTCGGGGCAATGAGAAGGCTGATGAATTGGCCCGTGCGGGAGCTAACACTCCAATGATTGGCCCGGAACCATTCGGCGGAGTTGCTAATACATTCAGAAAGGCAGCCATTGAGAAATTGAGGCTAGAAAAGGCCCAGGAGTGGTGGGAAACATCACCGGGCAAGCGACAACCAAACTCTTCATAAAGGGTTACTCGGCGAAGTTTACTGCAGAGCTGCTATCACAAAGGCGAAATGATGTCAGAATGATTGTCAGTCTCTTGACAGGACATTGTAGGCTCTGAAAACACATGAGTCAGCTAAACTTAGCAGATGAAGACATTTGTCGATACTGCCAAGAGGAAGAGGAAACTGCATTTCATGTCCTATGCCAATGTGAAGGCCTTGCAAGGACGCGGTATCTAGTACTGGGAGAGGAGAAACCGGCTGCTCCAAGTAATGCGGAGTGGCCACTGTCAAGGCTATTAAGTCTCATTAAGAGGGCAGAGCTGGACAAGGTGCTCTAATCTTATTCCACAGATAATGGGTGTTCACAATAGATCTGCAAAGGTCGCAGTGATATAGGCTAACAGCCAACCCAAAAATATCTATCTAATATCTATCTATCTAAGCCCCTGGGTTTCGTTTTCTTCGTGAAGAGAACCATGTCTGTCTTTTTGGGGTTAATAGACAGCGATTGCTCTTTACACCATGTCTCTAAATTTCTGAAAGCCACTTTCATTCTGTCGCTAAGGGTGCTTTCAAACTTTCCTTTATAACATTAATCTCCATAAAAAAGTATTTAGAACATGTAACATCGCAGATTTGGGATGATTTTAAGATCTTTTACATCTAGGCCAGCTTTTTGGAGAACTTTCATTATTTGGTGTATCGCACGCAATCAAATTGATCAAAAAAGAGCCTATCTATCCATGAATTCTTCTCTTTATAAGATTAATCTTCATAAAAAAGTATTTAGAACATGTAACATCGCAGATTTAGGATAATTTTGAGATCTTTTCAATCTAGGCCAGCTTTTTGGAGAACTTTCATCATTTTGGTGTGTCGCACTCAATTAAATGCTTACTTGTAGTTTATGGATCAAAAAAGGACCTATCTATCCATGAATTCTTCTCTTTATAAGATTAATCTCCATAAAAAAGTATTTAGAACATGTAACATCGCAGATTTGGGATGATTTTGAGATCTTTTACTTCTAGGCCAGCTTTTTGGAGAACTTTCATTATTTGGTGTATCGCACTCAATCAAATTGATCAAAAAAGAGCCTATCTATCCATGAATTCTTCTCTTTAGAAGATTAATCTCCATAAAAAAGTATTTAGAACATGTAACATCGCAGATTTGGGATGATTTTGAGATCTTTTACTTCTAGGCCAGCTTTTTGGAGAACTTTCATTATTTGGTGTATCGCACTCAATCAAATTGATCAAAAAAGAGCCTATCTATCCATGAATTCTTCTCTTTAGAAGATTAATCTCCATAAAATTGTATTTAGAACATGCAACATCGCAGATTTGGGATGATTTTAAGATCTTTTACGTCTAGGCCAGCTTTTTGGAGAACTTCCGATGTTTCGGTGTATCGCATTCAAACGAATGCTTACTTGTAGTTTATGAATCAAAAAAGAGGCTACCTATCCATGAATTCTCCTCTTTATAAGATTAATCTCCATAAAAAAAGTATTTAGAATATGTAACATCGCAGATTTAGGATGATTTTAAGATCTTTTCCATCTAGATTTTTGAAGAACTTTCCTTATTTTAGTATGTCGAACACCATCAAATGCTTTTTGGTGATCTATAAAATACGATGTCTGGCTATTCAATGAGCAGACTGCGCGCCTAGAGAGCGCTCTAGAGGTCGTTCTGTCACTGTTTCAACTCCAGAAACAGTGACCAAAATCAATCAGATTGTGGGTGCAGATCGTTGATGAGCATCCGGAGAATTTCCGAAGATATAAACACCAATAAAGTAACGATTAGAAAAATTTTACACTAGCAATTACAAATAACAAAAGTTGGTGCCAAAAAACCCGAATCCTGACCAAAGACTCATGCGTCTTCTTAGATTTTCTTGAAAAGTTAAAAGAAGATCCCGCACTGATGAAAAACATTGTTTTTTGCATAAATTTTTTAATACGATGTTGAAAAGCGGCAATCGATGCATTGGAAGACGCCAGAATCGTTCAGAATCAAAAAACCAAGGATGTTCCAATCAAAATTCAAAGCAATGTTGATAGTCTTTTCTACGTTTACGGTATCATGATGACTGAACGGGTTCCAGAGGGCCAGACTATCAACCAGACTTACTGTTTACCAGCTTGGGCAAAACTGAGAGAACGAGTTTGTAAGAAACGACCAGAGTTGTGCAAGAACAACTCATGGATTCTGTATCAGAACAACGCACCTGCTCATAACGCGTTAAAAAGCGGCAATCGATGCATTGGAAGATGCCATAATCGTCCAGAATCAAAAAAGCAAGGATGTTCCAATCAAAATTCAAAGCAATGTTGATCGTCTTTTCTACGTTTACGGTATCATGATGACTGAACGGGTTCCACAGGGTCAAACTATTAACCAGACTTACTGTTTACCAGCTTTGGCAACAGTGCTAGAACGAGTTCGTAAGAAACGACCAGAGTTGTGCAAGAACAACTCATGGATTCTGTACCAGAACAGCGCACCTGCTCATAACGCGCTATCTGTGAAGTAGTATTTGGACACAAAACGCACTCCAATGCTCGAACACGCACCATATGAGCCAGATTTAGCAGCTTGCGTCTGTTTTGGTTTCCGAAGTTAAAATCTGCTTTAAAAGGGAGACGATTGAGTCGATGGGAGAGATAAAGCAAACAACGACAGAGTTCCTAAAGACCCTCACCCAAAAAGACTTTGAGTACTGCTTTGATTAATGGAAAAGACGTATGGAAAAGTGTGTGGGGAGGGAAGAGAAATATATTAAAGGGAAGCATTCGAATGTAGAATAATTTTGTAACCACTCTTATTATTTAATAGCCAGACCTCATATTTGTAAACATCTCAGTTGACATCTCTGCACCTCTGGAACGAAAAAAAGGCTTCTCTGTTACCTACAATGTTTTTTGAAACCAAATTAAGACTAAAATATTTGTTCTTCACATAGTTTAAATTTTGTGGATATGAATTATCTTTAGTGGATGGCTCATCAAGGTTAAAGTTTTAAAGTTGTCACATTTGCAAGCATTTTTTTGCGGACAATAAACTCAGATTTTAGCCATTCCATCACAACCTATGATAACCTTGATCTTGATATTAATCATGAATATTTACCAAAAATTAAAATTTTGTAAATTAAATATATGCAATTTTCTTTCTTAATTACATAAATTCATTCATTTAAATAATAATAAACATTATCTATTTCAGAGTATAGCAGATGTAGTAGCAGATCGTTCCTATTTTACAAGAGTTGGACTTAATATAGTGATTAGACAAACAAGTTCTGAGCCCCTCGTACAAATGACAGCAAAAGAATTTATGTTTGGTTACGCCAGTACGCTTATGACATTAGGAAATAATTTTATGCCAAATTGGATAACTTTTGATAAATTGGGATTGATTGATAGGGTAAGTTGAATAAATTTTCTTTTCCAATTGTCAAATAAGATCGAAATCGGTTTACAGTTTGGCCAATTTTCTTTGTTTGTGATAACATTTTTATAACCTGTATATTCGCTTTTACCTTTTATGTAGGACAGAGAAGATATATATTCTCTAACGAATCTATAGTTAGATCGTTGATTTTCTACTACTGCGCCACTTATTTCTATCCCTTTCTTTCTCATTGCATCGTTTACTTTATAACTATGATAATAGATCAAGAAACTGCTTTCCAATACCCTTTCTTATTGCTGTTGTTACCAGCGAGGATGAGCTCTACAAAAGACGATTATGCCAGGAAACCAATGACAATCGATAACGAAAAGTCATGTGGGTTTCATCGTCAATATGCATACCAGCGGGGAAGGTCCGCAGATTTAGCGCTGGATGATTTGAACAGACTATTATCAAAGTCAATAGAAGACAAAGAAGTAGCCCAAGAGGCATTCATTGACGTAGAAAGAGCCTTCAGTAATGTGGGACCCAAATTAGTGACCGACACACTTTTATAAAGGGGAGTCCCCACTCTAATATGCGAATGGGTGTATGCCAACCTAACACATAGGATCGTAGTGTCCAAGCTGGGAGGTGAGGAGTCTATTGAAGCAAGAGTGGGAAGGGGCTGTCCACAGGAAGGGTTACTGTGATCCTGCTGTGATCAGCACTTGTGGATGAGCTTCTTAAGAAACTCCTCAATGAAGACTTTCACTGCCATGATTTGGCCATAATCATTCAGGGAAGGTTTCTGGACCACAATGAATATGGTGTACAAGGGGTGCAAGGATGAAAGCCTAACAGTCAATCCAAAAAAAGCATCAGTTGTCCCAGTCACAAATAAAAGGGTTTAAAACCAATAACACTGAACAACGTGCTGGTACCAATGGTCACAGAAGTCAAATACCTTGGTGTGGTGTTTGACCAGAGACTATCATGAAAGCAGCACATCTAAAAGGTCATACGCAAAGCTAGAAGAGCCCTTGGTTGTTATAGATAGACAATTGTGTGGCAAGAACTTTTTTTTTATGGTCAAGCACAAGCACTGCAGAAAAAATCCTTTAAGGCGCTCTGAGAGCGGTGCGTGTGCGAAGAAAGCGATTCACGTTGTTCTTGAATCGTTGAAGGTTATATTCGGTGGGAAATACGGCCTCAGAAAGGCCGTTCCACAAAGAGGATGTCCTCCAGAAGAAAGAGTTCTTAAACAATGATGTTCGAGGAGTATTAAGTTGAACCACATAGGGATGGGCGGAAGTGGTTTGTCGTGTATTTCTGCTATGAATTGCTCTAGGTGGAATCAAGCGGGCAATGTCAGTAGAACACTTGCCATGGAAATATTTGTAAAAGAGGGTCAAATCACCAACCTGTCTTCGATGTTCTAAGCTGTCGAGGTTCTTGGTTAGCTTGTGGTCACCGATCAGGCGAATGGCTCTCCTTTGGATGGAACCCAACAACCGAAGGGTATGCTTCGGTGCAGAACTCCAGACATGAGAGCAGTATTCCAGTGATGGTCGAATCTGGGCTTTGTAGAGTGTCAAAAGTTGTTGTGGTGTATACAGCTTTTTGGTACGGAAAAGTACTCCGAGTTTCTGAGAAGCTGTCCTGGCGATTGTTACCACGTGATTATGCCAAGACATATCTCCTCCCAGATTGACACCCAGTAAGTTAATAGACGAAGCCAGTCGAATTGCGTGTCCTGCCATGACTATATCTGGTTCTGCAATGTTAACCTTTTTAGAGAAAACTGCTGCCTGGGTTTTTTTAGCGTTAAATTCGACTTGGTTACTGTCACCCCAAGACAAAATTTCTTCCAGGTCTTTATTGAGTCGTGATACTTCATGCTGTCTGCGAAGATGTGCGTCAGCAGCCGATGTTCGAGAATTCAAAGTAAACGATGAGATAAGTGTGCTGTCGTCAGCAAAGCTATAAATTGGATTTTCTGTCTTCGCTAGAAGGTCGTTAATGTATAGTAAGAAGAGGGTTGGGGATAATATGGACCCCTGAGGAACACCAGCATTGATGGTAAAGGTGTCCGAGAGAAACCCGTCAATCGCCACTTGCAGAGAACGGTCCTGAAGAAAGCTAGAAAGCCATGAACAGAATCGACCTGAACCCCAAAATAAACATCAAGTTGTACGCACAGGTCATTAGGCCAATGTTAACCTATGGTTCGGTGGTGTAGTGGAGTAGAACGCACAGTCCGAGGCGATTAGACTGCTGAAAGCATTCAAAGGCAGGAATGATATTTTTGTCCTTTACCTCCACAAAATGGCTGGAACTTATCCAATCTAGTAGTTTAGTAACTCGGGTGGACCTCTTCAAATAAATTGGGAAGTACCCTGTATTTTGAAGAGGTTTAACACAAAAGACCACATTGTTTAACTTACCAACTCGTAATCGTATGAGGCATATACTTGTCTCTAATAAATATATATTTTTTTAAACTTAATGTCCCTTTTTGGAACAAATGTCGGTAAAAGGATCAATTTCTTTCAGATGTATGATTTTGAAGGTGATTATGAAACAGTATATAATGGTCAGAAATTAGGAGTACATAATATTGGTCTAATAGAAAAATATAAAGGATCTACAAAAATCCCACAATGGGATAGTCCTTGTGGAGATATAACAGGAGCTTCTGACGGTACTAAATTCCAAGGATATATTCAGCCTAACGACACACTATTGTTCTTTAGAAAGAGTATGTGCAGAGCTAAGAAACTAGTAAGTAAAATAATACATCTATAAAATTTGAACTATAAAAATAACTTTTAATTTATTTTAGGTAAAAGTAAATGAAACCGTTGCCAACGGTTTGAAAGCATACGTTTACAATTTCGATTCTCAATCAGATGATAATGGAAGATTATATGAACACAATAAATGTTTCTGTACACCAGGCTCAACTTGTAAACCTGTTGGTTTGCTTGATGTACGCGGTTGTTATTACGGCTTTCCAATAGCTTTAAGTTATCCACATTTTCTTGATGCAGATAAAAATTTGTCAGCTAAAGTTATTGGAATGAATCCAGATCCAAAGAAACACAAATCGTTTTTCGTTATTCAACCTGTAAGTACCTATATAATTAAATATTTTACATATAGAAAATGTCACTAGAAGAACGAGAACGCTCTTTTTTGTTTAACAAATTTACTCTTTTATTATATTTATTTTAATATATTTTTTCAGGAATCAGGTCTTCCTATTGAACTGGCTGTGAGATATCAAATTAATCTGGACTTAGGTAGCATTTCATCAATTGCAAATTGTGAAAGATTTAGTAATATGGTACTTCCCCTACTTTGGACTGAAATTGTAAGTTCTTTTTTTAATCTAAATAATTTATTTTCTATCAAGATTCTTGAATTTTCCTTCAGTTAAAGCTGAATCTTATAAAGACCTGTCGCGAAAATGAAAAATTTGGAACTCTATCGATTTAAATGAACATGAATTTCATGACGGCCATGGTTTCCAAGGGACTTGGTGCTTGGATTCAACCTCGTCGCCTTGATTTTATGTTAAATTTATTCAAAATCTGCCTAATCATTATTCTGAGGTTTTTTGGGGTCGCTGAATACAAATTTCATAACCGCGATGGTTGCAAAAATACCTGGTGCCCAGGGTGAACCTTGTCGTATAGATTTTATGTTAAATTAATTTAAAAATATTACAAGTCTGACATTTGACACATTTATGATTTGTTATTTTAGGCATTTGAGATTTTTAACATTGACATATCTGGCATTTGACATTTTTGATATATGACAGTTCTAAAAAAACATTTTGACATTTCTGCCATTCGACATGTCTGACACTTTGGAAGATTTGACGTTTTTGATATATCTGACATTACACATTATTGACAAGTTTGTTACAGTTGCTCTCTGAGGCATTGGATGTTTTCGATATTTGATATTTTTGACATTTAGCATTTCTGATATATTTCACATATAGCTATCTGACCTTTAACATACATATTGTAACGGGATAACCGTAAAGGAAGGGACATTAATTTCAATTTCGTTGGTCTCATCTGTTTCCGTAACGTTTACCTTGTGAATTATGGCCGTTACTGGTTCTAAACTTCCCATTTCCGTGTCCTTTCGGAGAAAAACTGGATGATCGTTCAAGTTGATAACTCGGATGGGTACCTCTTTGGCGGATCTAACAAGAGTCTTACCCACAACGAGTCCATTTCCCAATTCATGGTCATGGTTCTTCGGCTCTATCATGGCTGGGGCACCATCTGGCTCCGGTCCATCCAACCGCGCTGTGACGACACATTCGCAGCTCGCCGGAAGTTCGATATTATCGATTAGCTTGATCGAGGCATTGTCAACTTGTTTTCGGTGCAGGAATATTTCTTCATTACCAGTACGAAGGATACGTTGGCGAAGATCCAAATGAAAACCACAGTGGAGCATAACATCCATGCCCAGAACAACATCTTCATCAACGTCAGCCACCAGCACTGAGTGAACAAGAGAGGTTGAACCAAACTGTAGCGTCACCTGTATCTCACCGTAGACTCTAGCAGAATCTCCGGTAGCGGTACGCAGTCTTCAACTGGTAGGCCACATCTTCTTTCGCATAATGATGGATGGTCGAACGATAGTTTTCGTAGCTCCAGTGTCTACCAGCATGCTAAAGTTCTTCCCATCAATGGGGCCATCTACATATAAGCTGTCCACGTGATGTCGCAGAGTTGCCAATTTAATGGTGTGAGGGGCTTCGAGAATGTTTGGGGTCGATTTCGCCCTCCAGGAGTCGACCCGTTCTAGTTTTCCTGCTGCTGGGGTACTTCAGCAGAAGATTTTTCTTTTTGGGGCAAGTATTTGTTATATGGCCTAGTTCTCCGCAGTTCCAGCATCTCACTGGGCGCCTTCTTTTTGGAGATAGCTTCATTAACCTCTCTACTACCGCTTCAACGTCGCTAACGGAATGAACAGCATGGTCGTAGTTACCGGTGACTTCCCTTAGTCGAGCAACTCCACGTGAGGCCTCCGTCGCCGCCTCAAACTCCAGGGCAATGGTCAAGGCGTCCACAAGAGTCTTCGGCCGCGCCAACCGTACAGCCCGCTGCAACTCGACGTCTCGAAGACCATCGGTGAAGGTTTGGACTGCTAGGCACTCCAGGAAATCCTCCGCTAGTGTAACGGGATAACCGTAAAGGAAGGGATATTAATTTGAAAGATTGTTATTGACAGGTGATTTTGCTCGTCTCGCATGTTGGTCACTTGCTGATTCATGTTGTCCACTTGCTGATTCAAGGTGTCTACTTGCTGATTCAAGTTGGCAACTTGCTGATTTTGTTCGTCACGAAGATGTGATATTTGCTGGGAGAAGGAACTGGATAACTCTTCTGGTAGGGTAGACATCCGTTGTGATAGCTGGGACACCTCTTCGCGCTGGCTTCTTATCTGACTGGATAGCTCCTCTTGTTGGTTCGTCATTCGCTGTGATAGCTCCTCTTGTTGGCTCTTCATCTGACTGGATAGCTCCTCTTGTTGGTTCGTCATTCGTTGCGACAGCTGGGACATATCTTCGCGCTGGCTGCTTATCTGACTGGACAACTGGGAAAGTTGTTGAGTTTGTTCTTCTTGAAGCCGGGAAAAATGTTGAGTTTGTTCTTCTTGTTGGCTCGTCATTCGTTGGGACAGCTGGGACATATCTTCGCGCTGGCTCTTCATCTGACTGGATAATTTGGCCAGTTGTTTGGCTAGTTCAGAATTCGCTTTTTGATTAGGGTCTTCAAACTCCACAGCGTCAGGGTCTAAATTATTAGCTAGGTAGTATTCACGGAGCCTACTCAACAATACGGATTTAGTCCCAGTAGTTTCCAATTCCAATTCTTCGAGCTCTTTTCTGAGCTCAGCCACCAATAGTTCATTTATTTTCTTTCCAGGCATTCTTGTATCTTCACCCCACACCTGACACCAATTTGAAACACTTATGGGGACTTTTACACAATTTATTTACAAAATTGTTAAGATACACTGAACTCTGCTGGATAACGTCTAACTACTTGACAATAAAATGAACTCTTGTGAATATTTGAACTTGAACTGACGTTAACTGCCCATGCATCCCCTTATATACAACTTTATTTAATCTAGTTAGTGTGCTTAGAAGTTTCTAGAATTTTCTAGAAACATTATTTAAAATGGTCAGTTGATTTTTAGAAACTTCTAAAAATCAACTGTCAATAACAATCTTTCAAATTAATGTCCCTTCCTTTACGGTTATCCCGTTACAATATATATGATTTGACTTTTTTGTGTATCTGACAAATATGACAGTTGACAATTTTGTTGCATCTGACATGTCTTGTATATGACATTTCTGAGTTTTTTGACATATATTTAGCATTTCTGACATTTCACATCTGAAATTTGATATTTCTAACATTTGGGATTTTTGATAGATCTGACATTTGACATTTAAAGTCAATGACATTTACTGTCTCAGACATTTGATGTTTTTAAATTTGATGTTTCTAAGATTTTTAACATTTAGCATTTTTGATATTTCACATATAGGTATCTGACATTTGACAATTATAAGAATTGACTTTTTGACGTATCTGACATTTGTCAATTTTATTGCTTTTGACATTTGCTATTTCAGACAATGGATGTTTTCGATATTTGTCATTTCGGAGATTTTTGACATTTGACATCTCTAAGATTTGACTTTTGTGATAAATCCTGTAATTTTACAATTTTGTTACATCTGACATATTAAAATTTCTAAAATTTGACTGTTTTGATGTATCTGATAATTATGACATTTGACATTTTTGTTGCATCTAACATTTGACATTTATGACAGTTGCTATTTCAGGCATTGAATGTTTTCGGCATTTGACATATCATGCATTTGACATTTGTGAGATTTTTAACATTTAGCATTGTTGATATTTCACATATAGTCGATTCAGATAAAAGTGTCATCAAGTGGGCTGGGTACGTGTGAGATCATCTTTAACTTTATTACTAGATTCAATGGAAACAGAACTTTAGTTAGGGAATTATATGTCATCGCGATGTGTCAAAATGTTTACAGTTATATTGAGCATATGTAGCAATCTGATCACACGCTGGCTAATATTGCGATTCAAATATCACTAAACGTGGGTGCTGCCACTACAAATTTGAATTTTCCAGAGACTACTTGATGACACTTTTATTTGAATCAACTATATATGACATTTGACATAACTTGCATTTGACATTTGTGATATTTCACTTATATGTGACATTTGACACATCTCAGTTATTATCTTAAATATTTAAATGAGCAGTTTTTATTAACTTTAGTACTATGACGCCACCGTAAGGTGGCGCAGTTAGTATCTCATACATTTAAACGCGCAATTCTGACTAAACTATAACAGCAGTATAAAGTGGCGCAGTTGATAAATAACCAAAATTTTTAATTTCAGAGAATGGACAAACTTCCTGAATATCTAGGAGTGCGTTTCCGATTATATCTTAATGTTTTACCACTAATGGAAAAATGTCTGATGTTCTTCTGTCTTATAGGAGGTTTTGTCTTCTTCTTAGTATCACTTTACAAATTCGTTCGAATAGCCAGAAGTAAATCTACACACTTCCAAGATCCATGGATCGAAGATGAAATAGTTTATAATATTGATAAGAAACTAAGCAGTTATATTCCAGATAAAAAAGGTGATATGAGTGCTAAAGAATTAGAAGTTTACATCGATAGTATGATACCATTAACAGGACAAGAAATAAATAGTGGTTATATCCATAGTGAACATCATTAATCTACCTACACTGACAATATAAGATAGTTAGTTAAAATTTTTTTTATATATTTTTATAGTTCTAATTTGGCACTTTTTAACGGATATTTAGATCTTATAACAAAGTTGAAGCCGTTAGAAGGTGCGCCAGTTGTTAGTGATTACAAAAATTTTATAACAGGTAACTAATTAACTATCTTAATTTGTATTATATGATTCCTTAATGTTTTTTGATATCATTCATTTAACATTAATTTAGCGTCCAGTGAAACAGTAATTTGCTTAAATGAATTTAGACACAAAAATAAACAAATTTCTTTCAATAATTGATCATTATAAACTATTTTATATAGATTAGAAATGACATAGAAAGTGTGATCTCAAGTTAAAAATTGATGAAATCCTAAAATTTGATAAAATAACTCTTATTTTGGCCTACATTTAATTACAGGTTTTATTTTTAATAAATAATGGAGAAAGGGTACTTTTTAACACATTTGTTATAATTGTCTTTGGATTCAGATGTTGAGATGTCTCCATTTTAACATAGCAAAGAGTCATCATCTTTGTGTCAATTGCTGAACATAGTCCTTCTCTAAACTTTTCCAAATTTCTCTGACCTGAGCAGCCAGAATCCAGAAATTATTTTTAGGTCGTCTGTCCTCTTTTCCGTGTATCGGTTCTGGGTCTCCCCATTCGATAAGTTTCTTTGTCCATCTCCTAAAGTTATTCTTTTAACCTTTCGCGATTATTGCTGATCTGATCCTCCTATTTTAATGGCAACCGTACTACTCCATCATCTCCAGGATCTTTATTGTTACTCATCTTCTTTAGAGCATTTTGAATTTTTTCTGTGGATATATCAGGATTGCCTCCATCTCCCTTAGATATGGAAGGGAGATTTTTTTAATGTATCCCCTTGAAAAGTGCCCCTTTCCCACCCAGATGTGGAAGGGAGGTATTTCTATTTACTCCGTTGAAAAGTACCTCTTTCTTCACTAGATGTGGAAGGGAGGTTTGTCCCTTTGCGTTCATTGCTGAACATAGGACTCCTCTAAACTTTTCCAATTTTCTCTATCCTGAGCAGCCAGAATCCAGAAATTCTTTTTAGATCGTTTGTGCAGCGGATAGTGGGTCGTCCTCTTTTCCGTTTATCGGTTCTGGGTCTCCCCATTCGATAAGTTTCTTTATCCATCTCCTGTCTCTAAGTCTTGCAAGATCTGCCCATTTCCATTTTTGTTTGTGGTAGAACACACTCATTAAATGCTTTTCTTTTAAGAGATATTGAGACATCAGCTTTAAACACATCTTTCATTTTTCCGTAAGCTGCCTATCCTAAAGTTATTCTTTTGAACTTTTTCGATTATTGCTGATCCTCCTATTTTAATGGCAACCGTACTACTCCATCATCTCCAGGAGCTTTATTGTTACTCATCTTCTTTAGAGCATTTTGAATTTTATCTGTGGATATATCAGGAGTGCCTCCATCTCCCTTACATATGGAAGGGAGATTTTTTAATGTATCCCTTTCTCACACAGATGTAAAAGGGAGGTATTTTAACATTAAAATACCTCCCAACGGGGTACATACCCCGTTGAAAAGTGCCTCCTTTTCTTCTAGATGTGGAAGGGAGATTTTTTAATGTATCCCGTTGAAAAATGCCTCATTCTCCCCTAGATATAGAAGGGAGGTTTTTAATGTACATAGTTGAAAAGTGCCCCTTTCTCTCCTAGATGTGAATATTTTTATTACATTTAAATTTTTTCATATATATCGGGGCGTAAAAAATGGTTGAATCATAAATTAAAATAATTTTTTAAATTTAAAATTTGAAGGTGTAAAGGAAAATAGAACTTTTTTGATCTCTACTGATCATTTTGTGTATAATTTATCATTAATTTTGGTTAAAGAGTCTTTGAACTGCGGAGCGTCCATAAATCCGAACCTTTTCTAGACTCCCACATCGGGGAGGGTCGAGAAAAGGTTCGGATTTATGGACTGCCTCCTGTTCCCACACTCTTTAACCTTAATTTTTTTATTATTAAGTCAACCAGCTTCATTTTTAATAATTAAATTTCATTTTTAATTATAAACTTTACTAATTATTAAGTCATTTCTAAAGTTTAGAAATGACTTAATTAATTAAATTCCTGTTTGCCTAATTTCTATATTTCAAAAATTAATTTAAATTTATACAAATATCAAGTATAATAAAATAAGTCAGTGTAGGATAGGTTGTGGTAAACTTTACAATCACTTACACTAATCAATGAATTTTTTAAATATTATTTTTTTATTATTATTTTTTTAATTAAAATTGCTCAATTACTTATCCATATATAAACCTTTCGGGCATTGGTTTTTAATTAGTTCCTAAAGAAAAAAAAAGCATAGAAAAGAGCCACGAAGTCTTATAAGTACCTCAAAGTTTAAGATTTTTTTTTATTTTATATATTTTGTGGTGCATTTTAATTTTAGTTGTTATTTATTTTTTTGTGATAGTTTTGTTAAATAACTTCTAAGAGAAAATAAAAACAGTAATTATTTTATATTAAAAAGTATAAAAATATTTTACTCGCAGAAAATTTGTCTTTGAATTCACCACTTACATGGGAAGAGCGGGCCGTCCATAAGTCCGAAACTTTTCTCGACCCTCACTGCAGGCAGTTAGATGTACCTATTGTTTTACAATCTATTGTTTAAATTTAAAAAATATATCTGAGGGTCGAGAGAAGGTTCGGATTTGTTAACGATTTGCTGTTACCAGATAAGCGGTGATTTTAAAGGCTCTTTAATCTTTATTATTATATCTATATATAATAAATTTGTTTTTAATGAAATTTTCATCTGTCACTGCTGGTAAGTGTCATTATTATATGTCACTGTGTGGATTTAACTGTTATCGTTAATATTAGATATTATTTTTATCTCTTTCTGTCAAATGTCATTTGTTTCGGTCAATTAATCTGTCAATAAATATTATCTGTCAAACTCAAATATCCTTTTTGTCAGTAAATGTCAGTTTTATCTGTTATTTTTATCATGTCAAACTCAAATAGGTATTGCTTTTGTCAGTTAATGTCATTGTCATATGTCACTGTTTATTTTATGAGTCACTTAATCTGTCAATATAGATTATCTGTCAAACTTAAATAGCATTTTTGTCAGTAAATGTCAGTTTTATCTGTCATTTTTATCTTGTCAAACTCAAATATTGCTTCTGTCAGTTAATGTCATATTCATATGTCACTGTTTATTTTTATGGGTGACTTAATCTGTCAATATTTATTATTTGTCAAACTCAAATATTATTTTTGTCAGTGAATGTCAGTTTTATTTGTCATTTTTATTTTGTCGAACTCAAATATTGCTTTTGTCATTGTCACATGTCACTGTTTACTTTTATGGGTCAGTTAATCTGTCAATATATATTATCTGTCAAACTTAAATAGCATTTTTGTCAGTAAATGTCAGTTTTATCTGTCATTTTTATCTTTTCAAACTCAAATATTGCTTTTGTCAGTTAATATCATTGTCATATGTCACTGTTTATTTTATGGGTCACTTAATCTGCCAATATATAGTTGATTCAAATAGAAGTGTCATCAAGTAGTCTCTGGAAAATTCAAATTTGTAGTGGCAGCACCCACGTTTAGTGAAATTTGAATTGCAATATTAGCCAGCTTGAGATCAGATTGCTACATATGCTCAATATACAGTTGAGTCCGTGGTTCTTTACCCGTGCGTCACTGAATACCTGGACAGATAAAACACATACTTTTAATCTAGCGTCATTGTCTTCCACGCATGAAACGTCAGACAAAACAGCTACCGCATGTTATTAAGTTGCAATTTCCGACTTACTTCGTATGTTTTAAATGATGACGCACGGGTAAAGAACCAAGGACTCAACTGTAACTATAAACATTTTGACACATCGCGATGACATATAATTCCCTAACTAAAGTTCTGTTTCCATTGAATCTAGTAATTAAGTTAAAGATGATCTCACACGTACCCAGCCCACTTGATGGCACTTCTATCTGAATCAACTATATATTATCTGTAAAACTCAAATATCATTTTTGTCAGTAAATGTCAGTTGTATCTGTCATTTTAATCTTGTCAAACTCAAATATTGCTTTTGTCAGTTAATGTCATTGCCATATATCACTGTTTATTTTATGGGTTCCTTAATCTTTTAATATATAATATCTGTCAAACTCAAATATCATTTTTGTCAGTAAACGTCAGTTTTATCTTTTCAAACTCAAATATTGCTTTTGACAATTAATGTCATTGTCATATGTCACTGTTTATTTTTATGGGTCACTTAATCTGTTAATATATATTAGGTATCTGTCAAACTGAAATATCATTTTTGTCAGTAAATGTCAGTTTTATCTGTCATTTTTATCTTGTCAAACTCAAATATTGCTTTTGTCAGTTAATGTCATTGTCATATGTCACTGTTTATTTTATGGGTCACGTAATCTGTCTATATTATCTGTCAAACTCATATATCAATTTTTTTCAAGTGTCAGCGTTTATCTATCGCTGTCAAATGTCATTTTAATATGTCATTTTCATCTGTCAACATATATTATCTGTCAAAAACAAAATCATATTTTATTTTAACATTCTGTACACAAGTAAATATTGGAACTTAATTTAAGCTATTTCTCTTAAAAGTTATTAAAAATGTATCACTTTAGTTATAAGTTAATATTTATAATTTTTATGAAATGTAGACGTGTTGTAGCGTTACATTTAATAGCTATTGTAATATTTAATATGTGATATTAATATTAAGTCATTTTAGTGGTATTTTAGACAATTTTGTAAATATAAATAATCAATTATTTTAATTATAAAATATAATGTTTAAACATATTGCTTCGTTTTGTACACTAATTATACTTAAATAAAGAAAGTTGATAAAATTTAAATAAACTAGTAAATATTGAACATACTCCTCCATCGACTTCTCTTTAGGTGGTCGATATAATATATAGATATACTTAATGAAAAATTATAAAAATCTTGAGAAAACAGAATCAAACAGGTACCTAAGGAATAAAAAAGTCGAAGATCAATTTGAAATATGATCTTATTTGGAACTGTCAATTGTCATTTATTATCTGTCACTAAAAATGTTACTTTTATCAGTAAACATTTTATCTGTCAAACCCAAATGTCAGTTTCTTTTGTCAGTGTTGTGAGAAAGTGAAAACGACACATGAAGATTGGAAAAATTGTCAAATCATCAAAAAAACTGTATAAAACTCTAAAAAGTAAAAAATATTTTGGAAAATCAAAAATATCACTTCACTTCCTTACGAACATCCGATGGATTCTCAAATTCTCGAGTATTTAATATTCGCTTAGTATCACATTGACGTTAATAGCAAATGATTGAGATAAAAGGATCGAAGTTCCAAGTGTGAACAATGGGTATGTTATAGGCCTTTTTTAAACATATATCTCTCAAAAGTCAATTATCTTAAAAGTTATTAAGTCACATGTTTTAAGCCATCTTTAGGTCGACTTTCAAATGGACTGGTCTTGACGTCTTAGGATTGCAAGGAATAATCGGTTTACAATGGATGGTGGAGTTTGAGATTGAGTCAGTATCAGTCGTACTGTACCATTCGTTGCTTGCTTCCTGCTTTTCCTGTTGTTTGTTCCCTGTTTTTTGAATCCTGAAACGTACCTAAACTACTTTGGTGTTGTGTGACAGTGTCTCGTCAAGAAAGTGGTCAAGTTTTGTATAAAGGACACTGTCTACGGTACGAAAGAGTCTTAAGGATAGAAGAGGGATCATGTTTTACGGAATTCTTGAGGTTCTCTGGAGTCCTACATTCCAGTGGATAAAGAGGGTCCTCTGGGCGATGATTTTGGTTCCCTGTAGGTTCCGAGCAGGTAAAGACCTAAATACAAATGTACCGAGAACATCTATTGAGACAGAAGAGAAAATTAGGGCGAGTGGGAAAGACGTTAGAAAGTAAGGAGTTCCAAAATATGGAGATCCTGGGGATGAATGAACGATCGAATCGATCCGTTCTCGATGTCGGGCATTGAACAGTATAAGGGTGCATGGAGTTGGTACGTCGCGTTGCTTTAGCTGGTCTGACAAGTGGAGGCATTATAGAGCGGAGTTCTTCTGAGCAAAGTCCGTTTATGTATCGGTAAAACAAGAAAAGATCAGACACTACTCTTTGGTGGGATAATGGGGCTAGGTTGTATTCAAGGTTAGGTCGTATTTGGGCTTTGTAAAGAGTAGCTAAGTTAGATGGAGAAAAATATTTCCGTGCTCTAAACAGAAAGCCTAATTTCTTTCCTGCTGCAGTTGCGATGGATGTAATATGTTCGTTCCATAGTAAGTCCTGCGAGATCGTTATACCAACCAGCGTAATGGAGTCGCCCGCTATCAATGTCTGATCGTTGATTGTAATGGATGAGTCGCATGTTTGCCTCTTGTTGGATAGGCAACATGTCATTATCTTGGAAGCGTTGAAATTAACAAGATTCTTTCTTCCCCACTAGTCTACAATTCTGAAATCTTGATTGAGAGAAGCCGTTGTGGATCTTCTGTCCTCTTCCATAATATTTAGAGGTATAGAATGGTTGTGCGCTTTGCTACAGTGTAGGTTGCTATCATTTACAAAACCATGTATCGGGTTAATTAGTGGCTTCTAGTAGATCATTAATGTGTAATAGGAATAGAGTAGGAGCTAGAGCCGATCCTTGGGGAACTCCAGCGTTGATCTTGTAGAGGTTGGAAGAATGTCCATCCACAGCAACTTGGATGTGCCTGTTGGAAAGAAAGTTGTATATCCATCTGCAAAGATTTTGCGAGAGTCTGTATGAAGGCAGTTGGTTCAAAAGAGCTGCATACGAGTACCACACTTGATTTTTAACTTCAAAAATCTAAATTTCAAATTTCGCAAAAACCTAAAACACCAGGCATTTGTGCAAGTATGATTTTATCTTTAGAGTCTAATTTTCTTTATATAGCGACATTTAAAAGATTGCATATTAAACATAAACTATCACATACATTATAATATAAGACTTATATTTGTTTTTGAATATTAAAAATCAGTATTAGTAGGTACTTAAAAATTCAAGTGCATCTTCTATAGAATTCACATGTAATAATTTAAATAATTTTTTATTAAGATTGTATCCAAGCAATTACTTTTATCTTTTTATTAACTTTTGTTTGATAGGTTTTTTGCTAATCTTACATAGTTTAAACAATATAATGATAGCACTTGACGTACCAATGCAAGTATTCATGATAATAAACTATAAAATAATTTTTTTAATAAAATATTGGTAAATAATAAAAAAAAAAGGCAAAAAATATCTTTTATACAACGCCTGCTCTGGAAGTTGACTTTTCGAGCGCAGTATGTCATCTCCGAAATACACAATAGTCGCATACTTGACTATATGTAGGTATTTCATAAACGCACATGTTTGGTTATGACCACATAACTACACGGATTCCGCCTAAACTATCTGTCGTTTTTATTTGACTAGAGAGACTACTGAAACGCCATCTGATGCCGCGATAGTATAGTTATTTTTATCGTTCATGTGAATCATACATTAAAAACAACGATCAGTCCTAACCCTTTTTAATTTATGTCACATCGCAACTGTATTAAACGCAAAAAGAAAGTGTAGGTAATTAAAATAAGTGTACTATTTAAAAAAATGGTCGATTTAATAAGATGTTTAACTCCACCTGAACTAGTTGAATCAGCTAAAAATTTATTGCCAGATGTGTCAAAAGAAAAAATTATTTGTTATATTCCTCTCAAATTCTACTTCCAGAGCAGTAGTTGTATAAAGTATTGATCCTAACACTTGCGGAAATTAACTTTCCCGCACTTAAACTGCTTGCCCGAACTCCGCTTCGCGTCGTTCGGGCATCGGCAGTTCGCGTGCGGGGAAGTATAACTTTCCCCACTTGTTAGGATAATAACTATTAACCAATTTAAACGATAAAAACATATTTTTTAATTATAAAAAAAATTCTTCTTTTGATGCGTTCGGGAAAATAATGATTGTAAATTAGTAAATCGTCACGAAAAACCGACAGTACGAAGTTAGTTGGACAACACTTTAGTTTTTATTTCGAACACGAAGTATAGATTCGTGATTTCGAAAATAAATATAAAAACAAGAAAAATTGAGAACATTAATCAAAATACAACTGATTGATATTAAATAATAATATGTCAAAATATTCTTAGTAATGAACAAACTAAAAGTGCACTTGCATTTCTTAAACAACTTTACTTATATTTATTGGCCCATTCATCTAGTCACCGATTACTATTGGTTGATAACAAGTGTAATACGAGTCAACGTGGACAAGCCAATAATTATACTGTATATTGAGTGTGATATTGATATGTCAGTATTTTGGAAGTCTACTTTGTCTTTTTATCGTTTTCCAGTATTGTATTTTGATTTGATATTAAAATTTTATTTTGTGGTAATATGGCGTGTTGAAGAAGTTTTGAATTTGTCCCAAGAAGGTATTTAATTGAATGCAAATTTAATTTAGTATTTAAATAAGTGATCCTGTAATAGATGAAATTTCATCTGAAAAATAAAAAGAGAACCAATAAATATGGTATGTGGATGACACTCTCTGCTAAAATAATTGTTCAAAACATGTATAAACAATTAATGTTGAAAAATAATGGCTTAAATTATGGTGTCATAGAGTGAATCCACTTTTTTTTTAAATTAAGGATGTCCTCGTAAGTATAGACCTAAATACAAATGTACCGAGAACATCCATTGGGGCAGAAGAGACAATTTATTAATTTGGAATTTAAAGGACGAGTGGAGAAGACGTGGGAAGGTAAGGAGTTCCACAATCTGGAGACCCTGGGGATGAAGGAACGATCGAATCGGGTGCATGGAGTTGGCACGTCGCATTGCTCTGGCTGGTCTGACAAGTGGAGGCATTATAGAGCGGAGTTCTTCTGAGCAAAATCCGTTTATGTATTGGTAAAACAAGGAAAGATCAGACACTGCTCTTCGGTGGGACAATGGTGCTAGGTTTTTGGTGATACTGGTGTCGTTTATTAGTCGAACTGCTCTTCTCTGTATTGCATCAAGAACTCTGAGCCTTGACGGAGCTGCCGAACCCCATACATGCGAGAAGTATTCAAGATTAGGTCGTATTTGGGCTTTGTAAAGAGTAGCTAAGTTGGATGGAGAAAAATATTCCGTGCTCTAAACAGGAAGCCTAATTTCTTTCCTGCTGCAGTTGCTATGGATGCAATATGTTCGTTCCTGGGAGTCCTGGGAGATCGTTATACCAACCAGCGTAATGGAGTCGCCCGCTACCAGTGTCTGATCGTTCATTGTGATGGATGAGTCGTATGTTTGCCTCTTGTTGGATAGGCAACATGTCTTTGTCTTTGAAGCGTTGAAATTAACAAGATTCTTTTTTCCCCACTCGTCTACAATTCTTAAATCTTGATTGAGAGAAGCCGTTGTGAATCTTCTCTTCTCTTCTAGAATATCTAGATTCTAGAGCTATGGGACGGTTGTGCGCTTTGCTACAGTGTATGTAGCTATCATCTGCAAAACCATGTATCGGGTTATTAGTGGCTTCTAGTGGATCATTAATGTGTAATCCACATATTAACAAAAATTTCTAAGCCATCTGAAGGGGGTATCTAGGGAAGAGTGTAATCCACGAAAAACACAACGATCTTTTATCAAACTAGATCATGGTATGATGGAAAATATTCGAAGAAAAGTTTATGAATTTTATTCTAGAAATGTTATACCGTCGTTTCGAATGATTAAACAAGAAGTTATGGCAGTTACTGGTTATCCATAGTCTACATTTTGTCCCTACGGAATCATATAGATGGCGTTCAAAGTTTCCAAAACGATAAACATGATCCGTTTTGCCTACAAGATCCGTTTTGCTTTCCTTTCCCCTACTAATAAATAAGTTTAAAATCCAAATTAGTTGAATGACATAGTAATAGTTAACCTCGAATTCTATAAAGTGGTCCTAAATTAGTTACAAAATAAGAAAAATAAAATCAACTTTATCTCATATCGCCATTAAATGGTACACGGACGGCTCCAAGACAGATAAAGGAACAGGAGCAGTGGTGTTTGGGCCTAGAACCAAATACTCAGAAAGCTTGGGTACGTACCCAAGCATCTTTCAAGCGGAAATTCGTGCCATCGAAAGATGTATAGAATTTAACATTGAAAGGAACTATCGTAGACAGAAGATTGTAATCATGTCAGATAGTCAAGCAGCCATCAAAACTCTGAACTCACACACAATCAGTTCAAAGATGGTCTGGGAATGCCTAGGCAAATTAAATGAACTAGGACAGAATAACACTGTTACTCTCCTATGGGTTCCAGAACACGTAGGAATAGAAGGAAATGAAACAGCAGACAAGCTGGCAAAAAAAGGAGCTGAAACCCCATACCTGGGACCAGAACCATCCTGTGGAATCAGCAGTAGTACAATCTTAGAAAAACTAAGGAAAAAAATGGATAGCGAAAAATCCAAGTACTGGAATGATCTAGAAGGACTAAGACAATCGAAGACGCTCCTGGGAACCTATAACCAGAAGAGATCTCACAGCTGTCTTAACCTGAGTAAGAAAAACCTCCGAATTATAACAGGAATACTAACCGGTCACTGTCGATTAAGAGGACACATGAAGAAACTAGGATTAGTAGATGAAGCAAACTGCAGATTCTGTGAGGTAGAGGATGAAACCTCAATACACATACTTTCAGAATGCATGGCATTAAGTACTTCTAGGGTCAAATACCTAGGGTCATACGAAATAGAAAGGGAGGAACTACCTAATTTAAAACCCAATGATATCCTAAACTTTCTAAGGAAGATAGGACTAGAAGAGCTGCTATAAGTCTAAGGAATCATCAGAAATATAGCAAGAAAAGGGGGACACAATAGATCTTATAGGTCGCAGGTGTATCTGTCACTCCTAACACCTTACATACATACATACAATATGTTCGTTCCTGGGAGTCCTAGGAGATCGTTATACCAACCAGCGTAATGGAGTCGCCCGCTACCAGTGTCTGATCGTTCATTGTGATGGATGAGTTGTATGTTTGCCTCTTGTTGGATAGGCAACATGTCTTTGTCTTTGAAGCGTTGAAATTAACAAGATTCTTTCTTCCCCACTCGTCTACAATTCTCAAATCTTGATTGAGAGAAGCCGTTGTGAATCTTCTGTCCTCTTCTAGAATATCTAGAGGTATGGGACGGTTGTGCGCTTTGCTACAGTATATGTTGCTATCATCTGCAAAACCATGTATCGGGTTATTAGTGGCTTCTAGTAGATCATTAATATGTAATCCACATATTAATAAAAATTTCTAAGCCATCTGAAAGGGGGTATCTAGAGAAGAGTGTAATCCACGAAAAAAGAGAACACAACGATCTCTTATCAAACTAGATCATGGTATGATGGAAAATATTCGAAGAAAAGTTTATGAATTTTATTCTAGTAAATGTTATACCGTCGTTTCGAATAATTAAACAAGAAGTTATGGCAGTTTCTGGCAAGTTTATGGTTATCCATAGTCTACATTTTGTCCCTACGGAATCATAGATGGCGTTCAAAGTTTTCAACACGATAAACATGATTCGTTTTGCTTTCCTTTCCCCTACTAATAAATAAGATTAAGATACAAGCTAGTTGAATGACATAGTTATAGTTAACCTCGAATTCTATGAAGTGGTCCTAAATTAGTTACAAAATAAGAAAAATAAAATCAACTTTATCTCATATCGTTGATTGAATAAAATCTGTTTGGTAATATATCAGTAATAAAAGAATTAAATAGAATTTATATTTTAAAAAATATGCGTGCGTGGGTAGAAACCTAAAAACTAAAATCGATAAAATTCGTTCTGTTGATAATGGAAACCATATTCAAGGTCTTACATACACAGTTAAATAATAATGAGTGGTTATAAACCATAAACTGTTAATCTGATTTTATAACTTTATTATTACGAAGGAAGAATAGCTTCATATAAAAGGATCAGTTGCTAACGGTAAATTACAGAATTATTATTCCATTAGTATTAGCGAGTGAACAGTGAAAATAACCTAAAAAATGAGGTTAGTTTTATTAAATTTTTATAGATTAACTAGCTGACCCCGCGAACTTCTTTTCACCTTAGAATTTTTTTCGATTTTCCCTTGTTGTTTCAATTGATTTTCATGATTGTATTACTGTTTTTATCGATTTTATTTTATTTTTTGTCTATTTACAGGTTTTTACATATTTTTGTAATTATAACGCGTTTGTTGCTTATCAGATGTTTTTATCCTTTTTAGTTTTGAAATTTTAGTTTTTTCTTTTGTTTACAATTTTTGTGCTTTTTCAATTTTTATCCTTTTCACATTTTAATCTATTTCATTTTTGTTTTATTTTTATTTTTAGATTTTTCCAATTTCGCTAGTTTTTCAACATTTTTGTACGATTTTCGACATTTTTTTTTTATAATTTCAACAATTTTTGTAGATCCCAACAACTTATTACGATTTTCAAGATTTTGAATATAATTTTTCAGGATTTTTAACGTTATGTCAGAATTTTCAAATATTTATTATAATTTTCAGTAATTTATTAATGATTCACAATTTTAACAGTTTTTTTATAGTTTCCACAAATTTTCTGGATTATTAACTTTTTTTCAGGATTTTCCTCAATTTTTCACGATTGTCAATATTTTTTTACAATTTTTTACATTTTTTTTTAATTCTTTATGATCTTCGACATTTTTACACCATTTTTAAAAAAATTATCGATTTTATAAAATTTCAATAATTTTTCACGTTTTTTAACATTTTTTATAGCTTTATTTTACGATTTTTATCAACAATTTTTAAAATTAAAAAATTTTCAATTACAAGAAGGTTGTTTTTTCGATACAAAAGACATTTTTTCCATAGAAAAGGGTATTATTTTGGGTACAAAAAAATTTTTTTTCAAAGGTAATCCTTAAAATTTTATCAATAAATTTTTAGTTTCGACGAAAACTTTTTTATTTGGCAAAAATACGAAAACAAGTAGTTTTGCCTAAAATAAAAAAGTTTGAGTCTGGAAAATAAAAATTTATCTAGTAAAATATTACAGGACGAGTGGTATTTGAGAAGATTATTTTTTGAACCATTCTGTACAAAAACTACTTTATTTAAAAAACTTCCTAGAACAACTTATATTTTATAATTAACACAAACGAAATGCCGTTACCCCTTCCTATTAACTTATCCTGTACACTAGATAGTATTGACAGTTGTCAGTTGTCGTGAGTGTCGTGAAAACAGGGTTATAATTTGAATAAATATTTATTTTTATACCTATTTATACAATTATATTATTAAAGAGAAAATTACCAAAATAAAAATTATTAGGTACCTAAGTATATCTATTGAAAGTTTACCTACAAGACCACATTTGCTTGTAGGCATAGGCATATAAAAGTTTTAAATGCATGCAGAACCAGGAAGCAGGTTAGTTTTAAAGTGGTACATATTTGATTTTTCATTATCGTTTAGATGAATTGAATTGTGATAATAATAATAACAAAATATATTTCAGAATATTTAGATAATATAAATAAATGTTGATTTATAGTAAGGTACTTATAAACAAGAAAATTGATTGTTCAATATTGTTATTGAATTTTTGACAGTTCTATAATTTTATCAATACTAGTAAAACCACTAGTGGTTTTATCAAAGGTAATACCACGAGTCCTTAAAATTTTATCGATAAATTTTTAGTTTCCACGAAAACTTTTTTATTTGGCAAAAATACGAAAACAAACTAAAATCACGAGTCCGTAGGACGAGTGATTTTATCATATTCAGTTTGTTTGAGTAGTTTTGCCTAAAATAAAAAAGTTTGAGACTGGAAAATAAAAATTTATCTAGTAAAATATTACAGAACGAGTGGTATTTGAGAAGATTATTTTTTGAACCATTCTGTCATGGAGACTAGACAAGGAGTACGCACTTGACCGGGGGAATTGCCAAAATCTGTCCACGGTATCGTACATATTAGGTTTACTTTTTTTACCACTAGCGTCGCTAGTTTTCCTTTTGTACCGGTATGAATATAGTCAAATAAATAATCGTGAATTATTAAAATGGTTTTTATTATTTATATCTGAAAGATCGAACTATTTTTTTCATTGTGTAAATAAATTAATAATGAAATAATTAAAAATTATTTATTTTATTTCAAACTACGTCCTCATTGGTCGCCATTTTGGTACAAATGGAACACCAGCGCCCTCTTATTTTGGTAGCCCTATTTGCATACATGGAGTTCGTACTCCTTGTCTAGTCTCCATGCATTCTGTACAAAAACTAGGATACGTGTATTTTGTGTTGCCTACCTATGATCTAATTTATTAAAACATTAATAATCAAGAGAAAGAAAGGAAGTGGGTTTACACAGAATAATATTTAATAAATATATTATTATTTTAAGAGAAAATACTTATAATCTTTTGATCTTTCAATAACTTTAATAAAAAACTTGACAAATTACCCTTCCTATTATCTTATCCTGTACACTAGATAGTATTGACAGTTGTCCAGAGACAATATAATATAAATTATTATATTATTATTATATATTATATATTATCTCTGCAGTTGTCAGTTGTCGTGAGCGTAGAGAAAACAGGGTTATAATTTGAATAAATATTTTTTTTATACCTATTTATACAATTATATTATTAAAGAGAAAATTACCAAAATAAAAATTATTAGGTATATCTATTTAAAGTTTACCTACAAGACCACATTTGGCTGTAGGCATATAAAAGTTTTAAATGCATGCAGAACCAGGAAGCAGGTTAGTTTTAAAGTGGTACATATTTGATTTTTTATTATCGTTTAGATGAATTGAATTGTGATAATAATAATAACAAAATATATTTCAGAATATTTGAATAATATAAATGAATGTTGATTTATAGTAAGGTACTTATAAACAAGAAAATTGAGTGTTCAATATTGTTATTGAATTTTTGACAGTTCTATAATTTTATCAAGACTAGTAAAACATTGAAGATTAAGCGTTTTCATTGGACGAAATCACAAAATTGTGATATTTTGACAGGTGAAAAAAATAATCGATACAAAAGACAGTTTTCCCATAGAAAAGGTTATTAATTTGGGTACAAAAAAATATTTTTTTTTATAGAAAAAGTTGTTTTTTCGGTAGAAAAGACAGTTTTTCCACAAAAATGGTTATTTTTTTGATACAAAAGACAGTTTTCCATGGAAAAAATTTTTTTGTTACAAAACAGTTTTTCCATAAAAATGTTTTTTCGGTACAAAAAACAGTTTTTTCATAAAAATAATTTTCTACTTACATTCTGTCACTAATGAAATGTTGTAGCTCCTTGAAAATAAAGTAAAAATATTTCGAAAGCTTGGAAAGAAACTAGGACAAAGCCTATTTAGGATATTTAACCACAATTTCCTTTTACTGGTTATTTATGTGTATTTAAAAATATATATCGTAGTAAACAAATAATTAGGTTACTAAAGGTATTTTTGATAAAACTTAATAGTAATACTTAGACACTTAAATTATTCTTTAATTATTTTAAAATTTATGTTTTTTTATAAAAGGGTATCCTTGTTTTTTAAATTTACTTATATAGATACAAAATATACTTAAACATAAACAACAACAAATAGAGAAGTGTTTTTTCGGTACTTCAATTAATAAGATTAATTAAAAAACCACAAAAACAACAAATTTATTTACTTTATGTTTTCAATAATATTTTGTTCCAATAACTATTAAATTATCTAAAATTTCGCACATTTTTTTCGATAAAAATATTATTAAAATTATAATTCTATCGCGATAAAATATTTTAAAAGGTTACTGATAACAGGATTAAAATTTGTAATCGAGAAAATAACCAACTGCGACCACCAGACATCTCTTAAAATTACCTATAAATTTAAGAATATATAAATATCTATATGAATGTAATTATAACTATCATATACGTGCGCGTTTTTAGCTTACCGACGTATATAAGAGTAACGCTTTTTTCTATCGCTTCTCGATCTAGTTTCTGCTTACCAGATATATTACTATACACCCTTATCTCCTACCTGTATTATTATTATTATTACCGTCGGGTAATATAAACTATTACCAAGTGGTAGTACGTTCTCTTAAAAAGTCCCATAAAAAAGAAAACAAGACGACAATAAGTCGAACTCGTGTACTTTTAACGCGATGAAGAGTGCGTCCATGTTTCTATTATAATGGGGAACAAGACTATGCGGGGTATTTAACTCATGTCGCATTTTGCAATTTTTCTCTTTGATGTTTCGTTTGATGTACCACCGCGCTTAGTAAAAGCCGTCGGCATTTCTTTACATTAATACCAAAAGGTGATGACCGACTTGAAAATGGCAAACTATATACACAATGTTGCCATTACTCAAAAATGTCTTTAAGTATAAGTAATATATACAAAATTGATATTATTAGAAGTGAAAACTGTTTAAATATGAAGAACCTAGTTAATTAATTTAAGTATATATTTTGTAAGAATATTTTTATATTATTTTTTTAAGAGTCATTGACGAACAATTGAATAGTAAAGTAGAGAGAAAATTTTCAAAATATATAAACTTAGGAATATTCGGAAATATATCTGGCAACCTAGATTCGAAAGTCGGTTCCTTTGTTAGGGTTAGAAGGCGTGGTTGTCTTTTCACATTAATATTAGTTAAACTATAATGTGTTTTAGCTTACTGGAGTATATTCCAAGTAAGGCCTTTTTTCTGTCGCTCGGTCTATTTTCACTCTATTCTTCATGTTCGTTATTAATCTTTTATATACTGCTTACCATATATATTACTATACACCCTTATCACCTACCTGTATTATGGGTTACCTACCGTCGGGTAATATAAACTATTACCAAGTGGTAGTACGTTCTCCTAAAAACTCTTAAAAAAAGATGACAAGACGACAATAAGTCGAATTCGTGTACTTTTAACGCGATGAAGAGTGCGTTCATGTTTCTATTATAGTTTATCCAAAACCACTTGAATAGGCGTGGTCAACGCTCTTTTTGAATTTTCAAGAATTCTCTTCATGGGCGTACAGGTGTGAGTCGGGAAGTTAAAAACAACATTAAATAGATATTTTACTAGGTTCGTTCATATAATGACGTTCTTTTGAGTTTCCCCAGGTAAAATCGTAAAAATAATTCCTATCCAAGTGGGTCTAGCTATACTATACAAAAACTACCGATCTCACCATTGTTTCGTTTTGTTGTACTCCAAGAAGTTGTTAATGTGTTTTTACATGTTTTTGCTGCATTAAAGAGCACCTTATCCTCGTTTCTAGCCCAAGTACAGTCTGGTAAGTATCTAGTGACAAGGCGGAGCTTCCAGCGCGCAGAGAGAGAAAGTATTCGGCCAGACTAGGATGGAATATACCTGAACATTAACGCTTATAAGATTTCACCAGATTTTAATTTTTTTACAATGTTGTCAATATGTTGATGATCACAGTAATATTGGCTGTTTTTAAGTATGAACAAGGCAACAGTGTAGATGTAAACAGATGCTCACAGCATAAAGACTACCACACAAATGGTTTTTGGTGTACCTCCACCATTTCCCCACTTTCAAATTTGTTACGGCGCATCTTCACCTTATTTCACGAAATACTTGTCGGGCTGTAGAAAAATGATTGGCAGCCAATTAAATTTTTACCTCATTCTGGTCATTCACACACTGAATGGTTCCTATTTCAACCACGCCATAACGTCCAATAAGGAGCATTTCTTTAAAAAAATAAAATATAGAGAATAAACAAACTTCACACAAATATTTTTAATTGTAAAGTCAATTTTGATACGATTAGAAAATTATGAATATTTAGTATTTATATCGAAGCGTGTCTCACTCATCTCTTTTAAGTATCCATCTTAATTATCTTCGTTTTTTTAACTTATTTATAATTACTCCTATAGATAGGCAGTTATAGGTATATAAGTAACTTTACTTGTTAACTTTTATGTTAATAATAATAACCAACTTATCAATATGAGTACCTACACAATTATATATACTTTTATTTATGTTAGTTTAGTAGGAGTATATTATTGGTGAGTTATTTTTTATAAAAATATTCAAATACTTCATATTTTATTCCTTAAATTATCAATTAGATGATTTTTGGAGACTTTGAAAGATTAGTTAATGTTATAAAAAACTGATCGATAACTCAAATAGTCCAAATTTCAAACCTATGTAAAGGATACAACGATTAATTGGTTCATAAGAGTGTGATGTTGTGGGGTTTTGGGTTTAAGGACCCTGATATAGGACTTGGTGTCCTTTTCAGGGAATGGATGGTATGGTTTGGATGGAGTTCTTGTTGTTCCGGTGTTTCCTGGATCCTGGTGTTCTCGGAACGTTTTTAAACCATAAAAAAACACATTTTTTAGTGTGAGTGTCAGTGTAGCCCATTGGTGTAATGTGGGTTTGGGAGATTGACGCTGTGGCGTGTCGCTTCCGGCGTTAGGGCTCCCATTTCCTCTTTTTTTTATGTGTCAGTTTTGGCAGGTGTCAACAATTTGTATGTTCGTTTCCGCTACCTCGAATCGCAATATGTCTCGCCGAAGAAGTCTGAGGCGAGACTGTGGAGTTATCATAATTTAACATACGTAATAAGAGTTTTTTAATTTTAGTTCTGGATACAAAATTACTCCAATAACACCTCCTATTCAACATGGTGAGGGTCCATTTTATGATTCGAATTCCAATACTCTCTACTTTGTAGATACATTCAAAGCTACTATACACAGATGGTGTTTAGATGGTAGTGAAAGACATGATTGCTATAAATTAGGTAAATATTATATTTATATCTTATAGACAAATTAATAAAGTTTTTTTATTCAATTTATAGATGGAAGAAATTCAATAGGATTTATAATTCCAATTAGAAATAAAAAAGAATCTCTTCTAGTTTTTGCAGACCGAGAAATATATTATTTAAATTGGTCAAATAATAAAAATTCTAGTGCCAAATTAGAGCATATGTTGAGTATCGAAAAGGACAAACCGAATAACCAGTTTAATGATGGAAAAGCTGATGTTAATGGAAGAATTTGGGGAGGTAAGCATCATAGTTTTTTGTACCAAGCTTCTAGCGGACAAAAAATATTTAACAAATATATCAGATTCATAAAGTCTTCCTCATAAGATAAAATTGAGTAATAACAATTTTTAATAGGAACTCTTACAAGAAAACCTGATTTGAGTGTAGCCGACCGTGGTGGTTCATTTTATATGTTCGAAAATGATTTTACAATAACCGAAGAAAAGATTACTCACTGTACCATAAGTAATGGTTTGACTTGGAACAAAAATGCTGATAAATTCTTTTATATTGATAGTAAATTGAGAACAGTTGATGTATTTGATTTTGATTTGAAAACAGGAACGATAAGTAAGTAAATCGAAGTTAAAATCTTTAAAAAATATATTATTATAAATGTATATTTTTAGCAAATAGAAACAACCTTTTTAAACTGAGCGATCATTCTGATTTAAGTGGTATTCCTGATGGAATGACCATTGATGAAGACGACAATTTATGGGTAGCTTTATTTGGAGGAAAAGCTGTAAGTATTTACATCACAAATCATACTTTCATTATTTTTAAATTATTTTTCTTCTAGGTATTAAAAATTTGTTCAAAAACTGGAAATATTCTTCAGAAAATAGAAATGCCTGCAACATATATTACTGCTCCTACTTTTGGTGGACCAAATTTTGATATATTATATGTAACAACATCTCGCCTTCATTTAAATGAATCTGATTTATTGAAAGAACCGTCAGCTGGAAGTGTTTTTCAAATTTCAAATCTGGGAGTGAAAGGTTTTCCACCAAATACAGCAATTTTGTAATTAAATTTTAATGTTTTTATTAGTAATCTTTGATTATTAATTATAATTGTAATTGTTGTACAATTAAATATATTTATTATTTTTTATTAATTTTGTTTTTGTGAACTTTTTAAGTTATAATCTCGTTTAATGAACCATTTGTCTGTAATAGAGTATCAAATGTTTTATTTAATATCATAAATCATAAAATTATTAATTGAAAAAAAAAATGTTACGCTACTGTGTAAATATAAAACGTAGTGTATTAGTGTATTCCGTCCGACTTTGAGATTCGCTCTCTACTTTACCGACTGTGCTAAAGTTGATTATATTTGAAACGTATTGTTTGTTTAGGTTTTTCATCAAATAATTGTTATAATTAATGTAAAAACGTGTTGTCATATTAATCTGTAGTTATTTAATAACGCAAACAGTGTTTTCCAGTATACAGGTAAGCATTTTTATCATAAAATCATTATATCATTGATTAATCGAAATACTCTATTGTCATTTTGTGTGCATTTTTTTATATTATTTACTCAGTTTAATCTGTGTTTGTTATTAATTTTAAAATTATTAGTTTGTTTTTTGATTCATAAATTCATTATTTCAAATTTTTTATTAATTAAACTACAAATTTAAAATAATTAATTATTAAAAATGAAATAGTACGTCACTGTGTCAATATACAAGTAGGTCGTTCAATCAGATCTTAAAGTTCTTTCTCTACTTTACTGACTGTGTTAGTAAGCGTCACTTTCATTTGAAATGTATTGTTTGTAAGTGAAGTTTTTCTTTTGATTTACATCAAATAATTGTTATAATCAACGTTAAGTCGTGTTTTCATATTAATCTGTAACAAAAACATCGTTTGTCAATATCTAGGTAAGCATTGGTATCATAATATCACTAATTCCATTGATTAATCGAGTTCCTCTATTCTCATTTTGTATGCCTTTTTTAAAGTTTGTTTAGTATGTTTAGTTATTAATTTTAACGTTTTTAGTTTGTTTTCGATAACTTATTTCATTATTTAAAAATAAAATTTCATTAATTTTAAAAATATGCAATCTGTCCAATTATTTACTGTTGTACCAAGTACGTATGCACTCGTCCACATTTGTTATTCTAGTTGATATGTTGATAATGCTTTATTATTTCATTACTGGTTTATGTTGTACTTGGCATAAAGAAGCATTGGATAGGTTCGTTTTTTTTCATAATTTTACCTCCCACAGCATGAAATATTACAAATGTACCTGAAATAGAGATGTGAAAGTTTAAAGAAATTCTAATTTACATATTTATGTAAGTGTTTCCCTATTTTATACTAACTATACCTATCTACTTTTATTATTTACTAACCACACTCCATTAGTCATGACATGAACTATTCTTGGTTTTTATTTGCTATTTATTGTTACGTATTTCTATTTCTTAACATTTACTTCATAATCTGTGGATAGTGTACACAATTTGTAAGTTAGAAAAAAATGATATCAGAAAGTTGGGATAAGTGCCTACTTGCTTTATGCAAATATGTTAGGTAGTGGTGTCGACTTTTCTTGTAATTAAACAAGGTATATTTAATTTATTATTTATTACCATTTTTTGATTTTAAAATTTTGATAAATATTGATATATTAATAGTAAATATTTTTTTGGTATCCATTTGCTTCATTTTTCTATTTATTAAATTATATTATATGTAGCGTTTTATTATTTCATTTTTCCTATCTATTCCAGTATTCCTAAATTCCTATTTTTCTTAAATTCACATTTTGTTCCTTTTCTAGTAGATATTCCTATTTTTTCTTTTCAGGTTAATAACAATACGTAAATGTTTATGAAATATGAACAATTATTAAATAAAATGTTCTATAAAGTGTTTGTATTTAATTCTCCTCAGGGTTACCTATCAATTAATATATTAATAAATAGACAATAGTATATTACTTTACGAGTGAAGTAAAATGCATATTACAGCGAGTGTGTTTGGCCCATAAGCGAGCTTGCGAGCGAAGGGGCTAAAGAAACGAGCTAAATATGCAATTTGTTCCTCGAGTGAAGTACTATGCTTTACCCACGACTTACCAAATGGTTTTGTATAAAACTAAAAATAACAAATATAAAATTTAAATTTTGGCATAAGTTGTCAAAGTATTCGATTTCGCAGACACTTCTGTCTGAGAAATGTCAAATGTTAGTTTAATTTAATGAAAACTGTAGGTAACCAACATAATAATACAGGTTTCTATTTACTTACTCCACTAGTTTAGTAAATGAAACTATAACACAACTCCTCAATAATTTGACACTTACTGACAGAGTTATAGGTTAAAAAATACGCAATTTACTTATGGGTCGTGGGTAAAATTGTTTTTTAAACATTTTTCTTTATAAATAATATCTTTCAATTTTTCAAAAATCTACGCTAGCGGTTCACCTCCTGATAGCACTAAAAAAACCGACCGTTTGTTAAATAAAAAAAAGTAATATTTAAGACCTTTTCTATTAAATAGATAATATTCAAAATGAAATTTGCAAAAAAATTTAAGGAGAGCAAAATTGTCGAAAATGTTAAAAAATTGGTAAATTATAAAAACAAGTAGGTATCAAAAAAATGGGAAAACAATTGCAAATACAGAAAAAGATGAAAACTAGCAAAATTGGAACAAATCGAAAAACCATAAAAAATAATTAAAAAAAAAAATAGAAAAAAAATTTAAAATTGATAAAAATTGAAAAAACAGGAAACAGAAAAAAACGAACATCACAAAAATTGTAAATAAAAGAATGAAATAAATCGAAAAAAAACCTAAAATATGTGCAGGATTGTAAAATCCACCACAATTATGCCACTGTGGTGCCATCATCAGTTTTTTTCCGTAACTAAAGAAACTCAGTTTAAAAATTTTATTGAAAAATTATCGAATCAGAAAAATGAACATAATTTGGAATAATAAATCACAAAAATGTGCGAATAATCATTGTTTAATTAAATACAAGTTGTTTCAGTATTTTTAGTAAACATTTCAAATAGGACACTACGGTTGGTTCATTTATTTACTGCTAGATAGCAGACACTGTGGTTGGTTCATAAATTTACCGATAGATGGCAGTTACTTATGTTTTTTAATTTTTTTTGTTACTAATTTTGAAAAGAATTAAGTTATGTTTATTCCTATCATGTATAGGAAAATTTTCTACTTTTATTTTTTGATTTTGTTACTATTTAATTGATATAACATCAAATTAATACAATTATATAAACTATTGTACTGCCATCTTCAATTTTTTACCTTAGCTTAATTCGTCTCATACATGAAAAGCTAGTTCCTATAATTTTTAGTTTACAATTCAAATAATAGATAGGGACACTAAAATTGGTTTATACATTTACCAGTAGATGGCAGTTTTTGTTCTAAATTTTTCATTACTGGTTTTGCACAGAATTAAGATTATAATTCCTACCACCAATCTCTTTTTATTTTATTATTTTGTTAATATTTAATTTGTATAACAACACATTAGTAAGGATTAAGAGTTTTATTTTATTACCGCTAGATATCGCTAGGTAGCAACCTGACATGGTTTATCTTTTACACAAAATTTCTTTTATTGTTATTAAACAGGACTTGCAATGACAATCAATTATTCAAAAATTCCCTTTAAGTGCTAATACAATCCCTTAAATAGTAAAAACGAATATTCTAGTATTTTCGAGAAACATGACATAACCTAATTTCTACATTCTAGAAGAATCTAAACTAAAACATAACCTAAAACAGTCTTTTAAATAAAAAATAAAGGTCCTTTTCTTATTCGGTTATCCCGTTACAATATAAAAAACTACATACTTTTCTCTACCAAACAAGATTTTGTTCTCTAAAATTGAATAATTCGTTTAGTGCTTACAACGATTTAAAGAATTACACTTTCAATAACTTCCCCCACTTTTTTTAACGCCGGTACAATAATGAGATTTAGATCAAATTGATCCAGAATTCTCTCAGCTTTCTAGTGATGTTACCAAATTTATACCTTAACTATACCCGAGCCGCTCAAAAGATGGAATGATCACGTGAACGGCACGCACTGTTGTAATATTACTCTCCCCAACCAACGTCACAAGTCCAAATTACACCACTCAACAAAAAAGTACCCACCCTCGATGCCTACAGTTTATATTATCTCTGGTATGAGTACAGTGTAAACCGTGCTTCGTTATTTCAGTTTAGAAGGCGTGGCATCGTACTATTACGTCGTCCAGTCACTGATCACGCGTCCTTGAATTCCATCTTTTGAGCGGCTCGGGTATAGTTGTACTCGCAACGTCGTTCGCGTGGCGTGTGATTCTTGTATAAAAATTTCTTACCCCACCCCATTTAAGGAACGGGAGAGAAATTTTTATACACCAGATGTTAAGTTGAAAGAAGACAAATACATCTGTGAAAACCGCATTCGAATCGGATCAGTAGTTTTCATGTGATGCGCGCACAAACATACAGACAGACAGACAAAAAATCTAACCACATTTTTGGGTTCTATTTCGATGTACCTACCCGCGACGTCGTTCTCGTGGCGTGTTGATTTTTGTATAAAAATTCCTTTCCTTACCCCGTTAAAGGGGTGGGGGAAGAAAGTTTTATACACCAGATGTTAAGTTGAAAGAAGACAAATACGTCTTTGAAAACCGCATTCGAATAGAATAGTTTTCAAGTGATGCGCGCACAAACATATACATTTCTACAGTTTTATTAGGTATATTATGTATGTATAGATATGTATAGATTATGCAAAATATAAAGATTTACCTTTTTTTCTTTTTTATCGTTGGCTTCTCCATTTCCATTTATTCCTAATCTTGAATACAGCTCGCATGTATGGGGTTCGGCGGCTCCGTCAAGGCTCGGAGTTCATGATTATGCAATACAGAAAAGAGCAGTTCGACTAATAAACGACACCAGTATCACCAAACACCTAGCCCCATTATCCCACCGAAGAACAGTGGCTGATCTTTCCTTATTTTACCGATACATAAACGGATTTTGCTCAGAAGAACTCTGCTCTTTAATTCCTCCACTTGCCGGACCAGCCAGAGCAACGCGACGTGCCAACTCCATTCACCCTCTTCAATGCCCGACATCGAGAACGGATTCGATCGTTCCTTCCACGAAGACTAGATACCAGGAGTCTACACGGTATAGGCTTTTCCATAATATTTCTGGTCTCAATAATCAACCCAGATCATAGTTCTATTTTTGCCACTGGCGGCGCGAGGAATCATAAGAACTTATAGAGCCTTATAAGAACCGATGTTTATGACTTTTAAATTTCACGAAATTAAATTCAATCTATAATATTAATTTATTTATTTAAACTTAGTTGTCATAAAAGCTGTCAATAGTATAACAAAACTTCCCGCGTAAGGATTTAAACGAGTAGCTTAGGAACACGAGCGCACTCTACCGACAATAGTTCTGTCCCCTAAATTGAGACCATTTTTTTAACATTACGTTTAAACTCCTGGTATCTATACTTCGAGGTTCCTTCATACCCAGGGTCTCCTTAAAAAAAAGTGAGAGGTGTCAAGGGACACCCTGATGGAACGAAGTTCCTTTCCAGTAATTAGTGAAGGAATTGTAATTTGTAAACACAACAGAGTGTTTATATATACATAAGCATAATGTCTGTATAAAATGTCTACTTACCTAACTCTATCAGCAATATCTGGAACTTGTGCAGAAACACTGTCAGGATAGGTACATTATTGTTATTATTTTCTATTATTTTATTATTTATTATTTACAAAAAACCTGTATAAACTTAACAAAGTCGCGACACTACACTGTTCAGAGCAAAATAGAAAATAGTAAATCCATTATCACCTGAATATTTTCAACAGTTCGTTTCTTTTAACAAAAGTGTCCATTTATACAATATCAGAGGTTTAGATGACATACATCTACCTAGAATTACTTTTTATTTCAATTAAATTTAAAACAGGAGTTTAACAATTTAATACAAAATTTTAAAATTAAAATATTTGACAGTAACTTTGACGTACCTAACTAGTCAAGGTACGAGAGAGAGAGAGAGAGAGAGAGAGATGCGTGTGTCGTGAAATATTTTGGTCTGAATTATTTTTTCCGGCTAGCCTCTAGCCTCAGTCGTAACTGGTCGTAACGCCCGAAAGGGAACTTCGTTTCAAAAACAGTGATTTCCGATATATGAAAACATAAGTAGGTACATAATCCGATATCTGGTAACCGTTTTCAAATGACAATTTTGGCACTTATGGAATTTAATAAATCCACGACAGCGTTGCTTATTTTTATTAAAAAAGATAAATAGTTATTTATTATACAAGGGAAAAAAGTATTAGATTTTAGCTCGAGGTTGTGTTGTCTCCCGACGCGAAGCGGAGGGAGACAAAAAACCGAGAGCTAAAATCTAATATTTTTCCCGTGTATAATACACTATTTTTTTCTGTGACGACGATTTAATATTTTAAATAAAATCAGAAAATTACTGATGCAAAATTTGAATTTTAAAACTAGTAGGCTTTTGTCCTTATATAGTGACAATTAGACCTGCGTTATCAATCAACTATCTGTCAATTTGATTCTGTAATTTGTGTATATATCCGGGAAAAAAGTACTCACTTTTTTCCCATGGTAAAAAAGTAATAATTTCATAAAAAGTGACGTTTTGTGACCCGTTAACAGAGATAAAATGTCAAACTTTTTTCTCGTCGCAGAAAAAATACTTTTTCTTTCTCTTTGTTCGTGACATTATATTTATATTTTAATAAATATGTGCCATAAACCTAGTATATTATAATTTGTATCTAAATGACATGAAGGGAAGTATTTTAGTAATATTTTTTTTGTTGTTTTCGGATGGTTGGCATTAAGTGAGCATATCGAAAGGTATAAAGAGAGTGCGTACCCATTATTGTGGGAGGAAGGTGGAAACTAAAGAAACCGTGACCAAAGAGTAGGCGGGACGTGGGGCAATAATTCAAACTTCAATTATACCGCAGAGCATGTTAAGACTTAAAATAAAGTGATTCACAGTGGCGGGTATCATTTATAAAACTCAATTAAAAATTTCTTACTTTAATTATGTTTTTTTATTCAATAATTCAAAAAACGTGCCCCCATCTTTATAAAGAGTGAATTGGATATAACTTAGATTTTAAAAAAGTTGGAAAGTTCCATTGATCTTTAGTAAAGGACTATTTGAGATATTTGGTCATTTTGAGTTCAAAATGTCATAAACACCATAAAACCAGCACCTTTCTGTCGATTTAACGTATTCTGAGTCGATTTTTCGCTTTTTTGCAGTTTAAGTAAAAAGGATCATTTATGATCAAATTTTTCATTTTTGGTCATTTTGAGTTTAAATTGCAAAAACACCATAAAACCAGCACTTTTCTGTCATTTTACGATATTTTTGTCATTTTTGCTTTTTAAGGTGAAAATGATCATTTATCATCCAACAGGACTCGAACCCACAATCTCTGTCTCTACGCGGCAACCTTCTAACAACTAAGCTATGAATACTTAATAATTAATAAAAATCACGTCGCTTCTCAACGGGAGGAAATATGTCGTTTATTTATACTGAAGAGCCTAAAAACTCAGAAAGGGTATAGGTGTAGGTGTCCTAATGTTAGTCTCACAAATGTCCATTGTATAAAAAAATGACTGAGACACACCTCTAAATTGAAGATTACTTCTATAAACATACCAAATCAGGACTGGAGGCAAGGATGGCAGCCTACAGAATGGGTTGCAGTGGCAACTGGAAGTATAACGCCGCCAGTGGGCATACAAGGATTGTGGACACTGTACAGATGGACACCTTGGAAATGCTACCAGACAGGATGGTGAAGATCACAGATCTAGAAAAGCCATACAATGTCAATATTATTGACAGGGCTGCCTGGGAGAAAGGTGAACCTGAATATATGAAAAGGGGGTTCACTTGGTATACGGATGGCTCGAAGAAGCCAACAGGCACTGGGGCGGGAATATATGGAGTCAGACCCAAGGCGCAGTTTTGCGTAAGCCTGGGTAAGCTGGCTACTGTTTTACAGGCTGAAGTTGTTGCCCTATCAGAGTGTGCAAGAGTGTGTTTGGAGCGTGGTATGACAGACCACACCATATACATAAACTCGGATAGTAGAGCAGCGCTAATGGCACTTGACAGTTTTGACTTTACCTCTAAAGCAGTATGGGACTGTCATCAGGCCATGAAAACCCTGGGAGAGTACAACAAGGTTATCCTTAGTTGGGTTCCGGGGCACAAAGGTATCGCTGGCAATGAGGGAGCAGACAAGTGGGCAAACAAAGGAGCTGAAAGCCCGCTCATTGGCCCAGAGCCGACGTGTGGTATTGCTTACAACACAGCACGAAGAGCTGTTCGCCAGTGGATGGGCATAGAACATCGAAAGAGCTGGGAAAGAACAGAAGGTAAAATACAGTCAAAGAGAATGCTGCAGACACCTACTGGTGCTATAGCGGCAGATGCCCTTGGGCTGAGGAGGAAGACCCTGCGGAAAGTGGTTGGCTTCATCAGCGACCACTGGGTATTTCGCGGACACCTACATAAGATGGGAATTCAAGTTGAAAACCTCCTATGTAGAAAATGCGGTGAGGAGGAGGAAACAGCCTGGAGATCAAAGGGAAGAACGGGAAACCATAGTCAAAAGAATCTCTTGGTTCATTAAGAACCTGGGATTTGACGAAGAATGAGGACCTGTGAATGAGGGTACACAATAAGCTGTACTAGCTGCGATGCAATCCCATGGACTACCTCTAAGCCTGGCCCTCTTTAAAAAAAAAGGACTGGAGATATGTGACATATTTCACCAAACCATTGGAATTCTTCTGGAACAACGATCTAGAAGTTTTCTGGACAACACAGGTCTTCTTTGGCCTCTCAACCATATAAATTTTTAACGGGATGAAATGACGTTTATTATACTAAAGAGCCTAAAAAATCCGAAAGAGTAGGTGTAGGTGTCCTAATAATAGGCTCACAAATGTCCAGTGCATAAAAAAATGACTGAGATACACCTCTAATTTGAAGATTACTTCTGTAAACATACCAAAACAGGACTGGAGATATGTGACATATTTCACCAAACTATTAGAATTCTTCTGGAACAACGATCTAGAAGTTTACTGGCAACACAGGTCTTCTTCGGCTTCTCCACCATATAAATTTTCAACAGGAGGAAATGTCGTTTATTATACTAAAGAGCTCAAAAAATCAGAAAAAGTAGGTGTAGGTGTCCTAATGTTATACTCACAAATGTCCAGTGTATAAAAAAATGACTTAGACACACCTCTAAATTGAAGATTACTCTGTAAACATACCAAAACAGGACTGAAGATATGTGACATATTTCACCAAACCATTGGAATTCTACTGGAACAAAGATCTAGAAGTTTTCACGACAACACAGGTCTTCTTTGGCTTCTCAACCATATAAATTTTCAACGGGATGAAATGTCGTTTATTACACTAAAGAGCTCAAAAAATCAGAAAGAGTAGGTGTGTATATAAAAAATACCTGAGACTTTCTTCTGGAACGACGATCTAGAAGTTTTCAGGACAACACAGGTCTTCTTTGGCCTCTGAATGGGATAAAATGTTGTTTATTACACTGAAGAGCCTAAAAAATCGTGCCAGAATATTTACTGTCTCCGATATTTTTTTAATACACTTCTTGGTATCTATAAATTGAAACTAATTAAATATTGTCAGTGTTAAAAGCATTATTATACATATTTTAATAGAAAATCAATAAGACATGTGTCTTTTTTTTATTTAAACTGATTTGAAATGTTTGTAACGACATTAAAAATAATTAACTATAGATAATTTACATAATTAACAAATTACTCATATTATTAATGAAACCGAAACCAATCACAGTGGGATATTTTATGACAAATCGAATATTACTAATACGGGAACTAATAATTAACACTTTCCAATAGTTTACTGGTTATGATTTATTGGTCGTTCGTACTGCACGAACTCTATCATTAATTTATACTGACAATTCCACTATTTGTTACTTAATTTATGGAAACGTTAGTTTAGTTTCTGCAAATTGATTTGACTCTAATAAGCCATTACAATTAACACCAAATTTTAATTTCAAATATATTCCAATTTAACAGTTTTAGATTCAAAATTTTGTTTTTAATATTTTTTTGTTTGTGGTTAATGTTTGGAAGCCTTTGGATGGGTTGTGTTTTAAAATCCCGATACTTTTGTAAAGAGTAATCCCAAAAATAGCTGGTTTACATGTAAATGTATTATTGTATAGCAGCTGTCCACGCGGACGCATCGCTCACTCAAGTAGGAGAGAGAGAGAGCTCTCGCTTGCCATTCCAGCCCTAAACGAAACGCCTCAGAGCGAGGTAACGCCGTATGAGTCATGGTTTTTGGTGCGTGCAGTTGACTCCATCGAATTATAAGACGTTGTCACGTCAAAAAGTTGTAAAACAAACAATTCTTCAACATAAAAGTCATCAAAGAAAATGAAAAAAAAATTATAACTGATATGAGGGTTGCTTTGATTAAAAATACTTATTTGATTAAATTTAATTGCCTTTTTTATTAATATGTGTCCCCAGAAATGAACTCAATTCTTATTTTTTTAACGGTGTCGAAGTCTCGGCATTTTAATCGTAGTCTGCCTCGTGTCCCGGTACTTTAAAATTGTTGAGAATTCCCAATCCCTATTTATGGTAATCTAGTAACGATCTATTGGATCGTTTTAGTATAAGAATCCACCAGACTATATTCGGTGATATTTGAAGATAATTCCATTCCTGAACAAAACGATATGACCAATTTATGTGACGCTATGACTCCCAATAATAATAAAACCTAAAAAATAAAATATATTTTCTACAGTCCGACAAGTATCTCATGGCAAGGCGGTGCTTCTAGTGCGCAGAGAGAGAAAGTATTCGGCCAGACTAAGATGTAATTTACCTAAACATTAACGCTTGATAATATGTCACAAGATTTAAATTTTTTTAAAATGCTGTCAATATGTTGATGATCACAGTAATATTGGCTATTTTTAAGTATTTAAAGAAATGAATGATTTTTGTGGATTACTAGTAGAAGAAAACAAAAATAAAGAGTAAACACAAATGGATTTTAGTGTACGCCCACCATACCCCCACTTTCAAATTTGTTACGGCGCATCTTCACCTTATTTCACGAGATACTTGTTGGGCTGTACGTACTCTTCTAACTTTTCTACGTACTTTTAATAAATTGTGATTTTAATTGTTCGAAAAATCCACAGATTTGTGTGATAAGTGACAAGATTGAATTTGATATTTTAGTAACTTTTCTACTTACTCTTTTGAAATTTACTACGTATTTTTCAAATTTTTCTATAAATCAGTAAAAAAAGATCAAATAACTATCACAAACGTCAAAAAACTGTCACAAACTGTCATAAATATCAAAATACTGTCATACACATAAAAAAACTGTAACAAAATGTAAAAAATTTTTAGAAATGTTAACAAACTGTCATAAATGTCAAAAAACTGTCAAATAAATAAATAAACCACCATAAACATCAAAAAGTTCGAAATTTCTAATCAGTCGCGTAGTAATTCGCAATACAGCCACCCTTTACGTGGAACGGCCTGATTATTTCAGCAGAATCGGATTTCACCTATTCTTCCATTTTTTTGTTCAACATGTATTGACGTTGATATTAAGCACTAGAAATTTTGGCGGGCTTATCACAATTATCATTTTGTAATCTAAGTTTTTGATCAATTTTTTACTGAATAACACAATTCTTACCGTAATTTCCGTTAATTAGACCTACAACACAACTTTATTTAATGTTTACCACAAATAAACTCCTTTAACCGTTTTTTTATCACTATAACTTTCACTAATTACGATACAAACATTTTTTAGTATGACAGTTCGAAATTTCTAATCAGTCGCGTAGTAATTCGCAATACAGCCACCCTTTACGTGGAACGGCCTGATTATTTCAGCAGAATCGGATTTCACCTATTCTTCCATTTTTTTTGTTCAACATGTATTGACGTTGATATTAAGCACTACAAATTTTGGCGGGCTTAGCACAATTATCATTTTGTAATCTAAGTTTTTGATCAATTTTTTACTGAATAACACAATTCTTACCGTAATTTCCGTTAATTAGACCTACAACACAACTTTATTTAATGTTTACCACAAATAAACTCCTTTAACCGTTTTTTTATCACTATAACTTTCACTAATTACGATACAAACATTTTGTAGTATGACAGTTCGAAATTTCTAATCAGTCGTGTAGTAATTCGCAATACAGCCACCCTTTACGTGGAACGGCCTGATTATTTCAGCAGAATCGGATTTCATCTATTCTTCCATTTTTTTGTTCAACATGTATTGACGTTGATATTAAGCACTAGAAATTTTGGCGGGCTTATCACAATTATCATTTTGTAATCTAAGTTTTTGATCAATTTTTTACTGAATAACACAATTCTTACCGTAATTTCCGTTAATTAGACCTACAACACAACTTTATTTAATGTTTATCACAAATAAACTCCTTTAACCGTTTTTTATCACTATAACTTTCACTAATTACGATGCAAAAATTTTTTACTATGACAGTTCGAAATTTCTAATCAGTCGCGTAATTCGCAATACAACCACCCTTTACGTGGAACGGCCTGATTTCTATTTAATACACACTTAAAACTTAAATTCTTATCCTTATTATCAATAGTAACATTAATAACACACTTTATAATCAATTTTTATAAGATTTATCACAAATGAAACCACCAAAACACGTCTTTTTTATGCTTAAATTACATTTTAGAATGAATTTAAATTATAATTAAAAGACATTAAATCATAGATGAACGAATTATTTGAATAAATGAGTAAATAAATAAATAAAGATATTTGTATGAACTTTCTAATCAGTCGCGTAATTCGCAATACAACCACCCTTTACGTGGAACGGCCTGATTTCTATTTAATACACACTTAAAACTTAAATTCTTAGCCTTATTATCAATAATAACATTAATAACACACTTTATAATCAATTTTTATAAGATTTATCACAAATGAAACCACCAAAACACGTCTTTTTTATGCTTAAATTACATTTTAAAAATGAATTTAAATTATAATTAAAAGACATTAAATCATAGATGATCGAATTATTTGAATAAATTAGTAAATAAATAAATAAAAATATTTGTATTAATATTAATATTTACCTATTTCTATTTGATTTAATTTCCATTTGTTCTTCTACAACTGCCACGATAGATGCCGAGGATGACCGAACCGTTTAAATTATGAATTTAAATTATAATTAAAAGGGATTAAATTAGTTTTATATACGAAGATATAGAAAATAACCTAATTTTTATGATATTAAATGGATATAAATATTTAATAATTAATAAAAAGTAATGAATTGTATTTGGTGACAGATTACTACCGTATAACACGATAAATTCAAATATACTTAAAACTTAAATTGGGAAAAGCATAGAGAGAGAAATGATATTATTATGTTTCACTGCGCCTGCGTATAACAACGATAAACAACGCGTTATGATAAAGGCTTTTTTCAACGCGTTACGCTAAAATCTTTTTACCCTCCCATAAGATGTTATCACTTCAAAAAACTGCCACAAACGTTAAAAAGCTGTCACAAAATGTCAAAAACAATTAGAAATGACAACAAACTGACACAAACGTCAAAAAAACACCATAAACTTTAAAAAACTGTCATAAACGTCAAAAAATAGTTACTAACGTCAAAAAATAGTTAACTATGTCAAAAAACTGTCACAAACGTCTATAAACTATCATAAACGTCAAATAACTGTCATATACGTGAAAAACATGACTTTTTTTAGCAAAAAACGATATTTTAAGGTGATAAATGACATTTTTCGCGAATATATGTCAAAAAACTGACACAAACGTCAAAAAATAGTTATGAATGTCAAATCCCAGTTTTTGTCTAATTAGAATTATCCGAAGAAAATTCAATTCCTTACAAACAGCGACAGAAATTCGTCCCAAGGGACTCTCATCCTAAGAAACAACGAGATTAAATTAATTACGAACTTAATCCAAATATTAATAGCATATTTAATTTTTTTATTTTAACTAATATTTTTTAAAAATAAATCATTTAAACGGGTGTTTGAGTGTTATTTGCTTAGTTTGTACTCTGGCGCCCTTATATTTTATGTTTGGGGAGGACTGGTAAAACTCGGAAAAGAAGCCACGACTCAATTGAGCTTGCTAAGGTAGGTATATAATCCCTTTAGTGGGAATTTCTCTAGTTACAGTGTTTGTAGCTTAATAATTTCCCCTTTTATGGGATTATAACCCTTAGCTAGCTAAGTTGAGATCGTGGCTTCTTTTCTGAGTTTTATCAATTTTTCCCAAACAAAAATTGTAGGGCGCCAGAGTACAAAACAAAGCAAATAACACTCAAACACCAGTTTTAAATGGTTTATTAAAAAAAATCATGCAATAATAAATTTAACTGTTATTCGAAAATTGATTAAATTTTGTTTTCTTCAAAGGATTTCCATAAACGAATTTCTCCTTGGGATGGACTAAATATTCTTCGGATTATTTTCAAATAAAGTTTCTTCCAGGAATGGAATTGAATTCGGCTTCGGTAAATTCAAACAATTAATAATGTCAGATAACTTTCCACAAAATGGCTGTCGGCTCGACAGGACTTCAATTTAAAATTTCTACCTCCTACTTAGGACTCCTCCAGATGTGGCATAAACCCTAATAATGAAATCAACAATCAAAACTCCATTCCATATTATTGAGAAATAAATAATTTTAAATACACGTGTATTATTCAATCAATGATCAAATAAAAAACTGATGTTTGATGATAGCGAGTCTACTTGAAATAAGGTGTTAGTAATATTTAAAAAAGCATAATTCACCTCAATCTGAGCAATTTATACAAATAAAATTAATAACTGAAACTATAGAATTACTTACTTTTATTGAGGAGAACTTATCCGGAAGACGACAGAAATTAAAATGAATGCAAAATTTCTATCGACGCGAAAATAAAATTTCGGTTATTGGAGACTCTTGTCTCCCACTTATAATCTCGGCACAAAACAATAAAATAAATCTCTACAAATAGTCAGGTGTATTTCTGAACTAAAACGATCACTAGATCGTTACATCTTTTATAGTGATTTTATATGCTTCCAAGAACCATATACGTACGAACGAGAAGGGAAGAGAATTCTTCCCTCTTTTTCTGCCTTTAGATCAGCATACGCTTCTAATAGGAAGCCGTTTACTGCCTCAGTGATTATGAGTAACCTACATTTCACAGAAATCTAACGAGTACATTACCATTTGCGTATGCAAGAAAAGAGAAATCCAAGTAGTTGTCATTAACGTCTACATCCCGTGGGATGGAGACATGAATACCTTTTTGCAAGAATTACAGGAGATCATAGCCGACTTTAGACAATTGCCAAAAATCATTGTCGGAGACATAAATGCCAAATCGGCTACTTGGTTCTCAAAACGCACAGATGACAGAGGAATTCTGATAGAAGATTTCATAAGTGCTAACGATCTTTACATCGTCAACAGAGACGGAGAACCTTATACCTTCTCCTCGGCAAATGGGGAAGAAAATATTGACATAACATTAGTCACTGGCTCCATACTCAACCTGGTGGAGAGATGGAAAGTTTACACAGATGCAAATAGCAGCGACCACAGAGCGATTACTACTGTACTCGAAATGGTGCATGTAGAGTATACAGAACAGGAAACATACAACGTCAGGCAAATCAACCTAGATAATATGCAAGAATTGGCTGTTGAACTTAACACAGCACTACGGGAATTTCCTCTCTTTGACGCGCCTAGCATAGACGAATACATAACGGCATTAACGACAGGTTACACAAACATAATTAGCAAATGTTGTCCTAAAAACAATAACATAAACAGAGGCGTTCTCTGGTGGAATGACCACCTACAGCGACTTAAGCATCAAGTACACCATCGCCGCAAAAGATATCAAAAACTAAGACGAAGAAGTGTACCCTTTGAGCAAGAAAGACATACGTACTTGCAAATATTAGAAGAATATAAGCGAGAAATAAATGATGCCAAAACAAGATCATGGCAAAATTTCCTTGAAGACAGACTAGCAAAGGACCCATGGGGAGCAGCATACAAAATAGCCGCTGACAAAATTAAAATAAACAACATCCAGCACAGTATAATTAAAACTGATGGAAGCCTAACTGTAACCCAAGAGGATACTCTTTTGGAGATCGTAAAGAAATTGATACCAAGCGATACACACGAAAATGAAAATACTGAGCATGCAGAGGTTAGACGACAAGCAGAACAGGCACTAGGAAACCACGAGGTAAGGTTTCTACTAAGTAAAGACGCCTTAGATACGGCAGTCATGTCAATATCACCATACAAGGCTCCTGGAAAGGATGGGGTTCATGGGAAAATCATCCTACAAACCTATCCGTTTCTCTTCGAAGCACTTGAACGGCTATATCAAGCCTGCATCAGACTCTGCTACTTCCCTAGGGAATGGAAAACTGGCAAACTAGTTACTATATTAAAGAGCAAAGATAAAGATCCGTCGGATCCGAAGGCACTAAGACCCATCACGCTGCTCTCAGAACTGGGAAAGATACTAGAGAGATTAATTCTGGCTGAAATCTATACCGAAATCCCAGATCGATTATTTCTCAGTGAGAAACAATATGGCTTCAGAAAAGGCAAATCGACGATCGCAGCTTTATCGGCCCTGACAGGATACATACGAGATTCTTTACACCACAACCTGGTGATCTTCGTTGACATCTCGGGTGCTTTTGACAACGTCTGGTGGCCTAGCTTGATCACCGAATTGGCGCAGAAAGGTCTCTCAAGCGATGTGTTAAATATCATCAATAGTTACTTATCAAACCGTACCGTAGAATACTCCACTATTTACTCACACACAATCAAAGAGGTGAACAAAGGATGTCCGCAAGGCTCCATTTTGGGTCCAATTTTTTGGAACACGGTAATGGATCCTCTATTACAAACCAGATGGCCAGATGGTGTTGACCTGGTGGGTTACGCAGACGATTTCTCCATTAGCATCACCGCAAAAAGCAGAGCATGCTTAGAAGCCAAAGCAGGAGAGTGTATGAATTTAGTGGCAACTTGGGCTAACAGAAATAAGTTAACAATATCTGAATCGAAGACCAAGTACATTGTCTTCTCAAATCTATCCATAAACAGAAATCCTGTTATACGATACAATCGCAGGCCACTACAGACAGTCCAGTCAACGAAATGCTTAGGAATTATAATAGATCAAAAACTTTCATATACAGAGCACGTAAGATATATCTCAAGAAAATGTCAAAAAATCTTTCAATCTCTTAGAAGGTTGGTACGCCGAAACTGGGGAAGAATTACCGATTACTTTAACGCCATAAGAGAAATCTATCTTAAAGCCATCATTCCTATTCTAGCATACGGAGTAGATCTATGGGGGCACAGACTGAGCAAAGTGGTCAACAAGATACAGCTTCGGACCACACAAGCAATGTGTTTGCGGGTGATGTTGGGAGCGTACAGGTCTACGCCGAACGAATCGCTTTGCATTCTGGCAAAACTTCCTCCGCTACACCTCCACCTGGAGCTATGCAAGGCTACCATCGACTTAAAACGGACAGGCCGAACCTACCTACTTGGACACAATATTATAGCGGAAGACTTCAGATATTGGGTCGCTGTTACCAGTTGGCTTCAACACGTCGTTATTAGAACCTGGCAACAGAAATGGGATGCAGTAGATAAAGGGAGGCACCTATACACACTTCTACCAGAAGTACAGCCATGGCTGGAAGCCCACACTGAAACAATGACCAGAAAAGTCATTCACTTGCTGTCGAGTCATGGAAACAGTACGATCCACCTACACCGTATTGGCAAATCTGTTAGCCCATTTTGTCAGACTTGCGACGAGGAAGACACTCCATCACATCGAATTTTCCACTGCACAATATACGCAAATCAACGAAGTAGATTAGTCCAGGATTTCCAAGAAGAGGAACAGCCGAACTACCCAGCAAACCTATTTAAAAGGTTCTGGGCTAACCTGAATTCACTATCAGTTTTTGAACCGGACGAGTTTCCCTGAGAGAAACCACAGCTTTACATGCAAACTTCTAGGCATCACTTAGAAAAGTTAAATATAAAATATTGTGTTGTGTTTTTTTTTTTTTAGATTAATTTAGTTTGTCGGTGCTACATTTTTTTTTCCTCAAATGACTAATTAGGCTATTAGATTATCATTATTACTTATTATTTTTTTTGGCTGGAACTTCAATGGTTAGTTTCAGTAGATAGTAGGACAAAAAAGCTATTTTCTCCTCTCAATAGTGACCTTCGGGGGTAAATTTAAAGGGACCCCGCTCTAAACTGAAGAAGTGACTTCAGGTTCGCCGGTTCCCTACACATGATCTATGTAACCAAAGAGACAAATAAAGATATTCCTCCCCTCTTTACCTAATCCACTACAGGTGACTGTTCATGCTAGGCCAGGGGCGTGTGGAGGGCACCTTCTTTCCTTTCCTTTTTTTTTTTAGTGATTTTATTCGGAAATACGATTCAGTGATCAATATTTGTTTTTTGTGTAAAGCAGTAAATGTTTCTTTTAAATATCAGCCAATCAGAAATTAATCCGTAAACGTTAAAGATCTGTAGTTTCATTAAATTTATTGCGTTTCTCAGATTGACTTTAATAGTCATTTAAAGATTTTTATATTTTGTATATTTTCCTAGTGAAGATAATGGATTTCAATGGTAATAACTTATTACAAGTGTAATCAAATTTTTAAAGAATTAAAAAAACTATAAAAAATTATATTTTTTTATATCACGCTGAATTTATTTATTGTATCTTTTATGATATTAAATGCCCTTTTAAATTATAAATGTGATACTTAACCTTCAAGATTACATATTCTTTTAGCAATTTTTGAAAAAAAATCAGAGGTGTGGTTAAGTACCCATAAATTAACAATTATTCTTGGGATGTAATTAACAATATACATTTTAGCTGATCGATTCGAATATACCTATATAGGCACTTTACAGTCTTCGATAATAAATTAAATAACTGATTGTTATCGGCCTTATTCCTCACGCTTTTCGTATTCTATTACCGACGATATCCACAAAGATATATAATATACCTACTATACCTTTTCTTTGATTTCTCATGTACGATATCGATAAATACATATTATAAATATTTTAGAAAGATTAAATGATTTAATCTCGATGAGAATCGAAGTGTTTAGTATAAAGTGATGAAAAATTTTTATCTGATTGATTTAATATTTTTTATACTAAACATACACACACTCTGCCACGTATTTTACTGAATTTAAAAAAAAAAATAACAAAATAAAATTTTGAAAAATTAATAAAAGGGTTAATCAATTTACTCCAATCCAAATTCAACTCCAGCTGAGTTCGGTAGTGGTCGCTCTACTGGCAAATTAGTGCCCAGCTCAGCCGTAGAGGGTAAGTAAACAAATATTAGTGAGTCGCGCCACCGATTTAGACGGTCAAAATCGGAAACCTCTGTTGTTCTAGTCTAGGCACTACTTTACCCACTGGAGATAATTAAATAAATTTTGAATATTTAACAGTTCCAATTGAATTACACAATAACAAAAAATAACGATAAAGTGAGCTAAATAAAACTAAAATATCAACTAGACTCTTCTTTAATGAACAAATTTAAGAATTACAGACTGTCAAGCCTCGTGCTTGACAACGCAATTGATATTTATATAAATACAAAAAAAAAAGAATATATGAATTATATTAATAGAGAATTTATCCCAAATATGTGTGATCACACGCAATATGAAAAAAATAAATATAAGAAAAATAACTCTTAACTAACGACTTAATCTAATTTAGCTTATCTGTTAAATGCTAGATACAGTTCCTCGACGTTCTTGTCTGCTCCAACACTTAGGCCGGCGTCCAATTCAAGCCTGTTCCCCAGAACCAATAGCTTACGCCAATATCAAAAAAAAAAACTCAAGCTCGGCTAAGTATCAGGTCAGCAACAAATCTTTAACCAGTAACTAGGACTTAAACCCTGTATCTGGGATTTACGCCTGTATCTAGGACCCTATAAAAATAGGGTTATTCTACTTCGTTAAACTCGTCATACCCTAGCTGGTAGTTGGGTAAAAACAATTTCCTCGTCGCTAACTGCAATGATGGGGCAAATTCCGACCACGATTGCTGTCTAAGTGGTTTTAAAATACCAGTCTTCCCTACTGTCAACAGAAAATTTTACTAAATATCCGGACACAATGCCGTATTTTCCACCGAATTCACCAAAATTCAGAAAAATCTCTTCCTCAATATTCGATGGAAACAAAAGAATCTTAATTTCATAAATCCAACCTGAGTTGACCCCGATGAACAGGAATGCAAATTAAACTCTTAAAAATCTTCTCGTTAACACGTGTTCACTTCGAAAGCTCTAGGTGAAAAAGAAAGAATCTCTCCAAATATCATCCTTCACTCGATTTGACACACTTCAGCAAGAAATAGATGGCCTCTACTACTATAGGGACAATAACCATAGCTTATTCAGCCAACAACTTACGAACAAACAGGGGTCATTTGATACGTTTAATCTTATTATTTAAATAGCTAACAACAAATATCCCAACATTACTTAATTTCCCTATTTATTTTCGATTTTAATGATAAAGTTATAAATATGACCGAACGCTGGCTGCAAAACCACAATATCCAAGTTATCGACGAGAGGGTAGATCGGATGAACTACTGTCAGTGATTTCAACCAATAACACAAGAATAATAAATTATTTACAAAACCCATATTAGCAACAACTAAAAATAATTTATGGTCGAAAATAATAAACAACAGTTGGCGATTAACTATTAACGAACCAAATCAGCCGGTTCTCGACCCAGTAAACCTTTAATAATAGGAATTTTCAAGGTAAGAATACACTATGTTTATAGATTAAAATATCTCAGTGTTAACGAGAAATTAGCCCGTGACAACTCTCAATATCATGGAATCATGGAAAAGGTGTCAATAGAAGTACAGAAAAGATTTAGGTCCAATATATCAACTGTGAACGCAATATTAATGTTGTAAAATCTTCTCTAAACGAAACGCAGTGATCTCTCATCCTCAACCAGTCAACGAGCCAGAGCCTAAAAAAGAACTATTTAAACAAAAAAAGAAACCACCACATAAACAAAAAGAGGAACCACGCAAACAAAAAGAGGAATCACCTAAACAAAAAGAGCAATCGAGAATACCCGAGTTTATAAAACTCGAAGATGTTGCCGAAACCACTAATGATAATGATGATGATGTATTCGATGAAGAAGAAGAAGACGAACAGGATGTTGAAGATCTTAACATTTCAGCAGATGTTATTAAGGAATACTTGGATCAGGATCCCCCAATGGCTCATTCATATATTATAGATCATTGGGCGAAAAAAGATAATAAAAATAAGGTTTATGGTCCTATTTACGATGCTCATACTTCTAAATGGTTTCTGGGTGGAAAACAAATCGACTTTGATAAAAATCATGGATTTATTCTTACAGAAGGCAAACAGATAAAAGGTACACCGGGCCTATATGAATTATTCAATATTCATGATCAATATTCATCTGTTTTATTGATTTGACCAAGGCATTTGGCACAGTGCGATTAGATGATATAGATTCTGGATCAAAATAACGTCGATTACAAGTACCAAAGAATCATACAGTATATACAGTTCCTGAATTTTATGAATTGTCTATATATCCTTCAGCGACATTGGTAGCTCTTCAAATTTGTGATGTTTCCATCATTATCAGAATCTCTCTTCATCCCAATCCACAGTCTAATGATATTCACTCCGACTTCTCTAACATCCAGTCGAATTTTGCCCTTCCGCCGCCTTAAGCTCTTCAAAATCATCACAACCCTCAAAAATTCAGACCACCTCCATCGGAACCACAATATACTACCAAAATGTCAGAGGTCTAAGTACTAAATCGTTTGAGATGATGACTAGAATTTTTTCCTGCAACTACGACATTGTGATGTTAAGTGAAACGTGGCTCAATGACAATTTTTACAACTCTGAATTTTCTGATAACAGGTATACAATTTTTAGAAAGAACAAAAACTACTCAGTGCTTAACTGTGAGCGAGAATGAGGAACTTTAATAGCAACTCTTTCTCACATCAACAGCACTCGTATTGATACTCCGTCTTCAAGATATTATGAGGACATGAGTCACTTTACAAAAAATATGCTAACCACAATCATATTCATTGTGTGTGGTGATTTCAATCTTCCTCATGTAGAATGGAAGCAGGAAGGTAGTACTGTGTTACCATCTAAATTACAGTCTGATTCTGCCTCTGCTTTTATTGACACTATTTGTATGCTCGAACTCGATCAAATTAATAGCAATTTAAACTCTCAACAGCGTATACTCGATCTGGTATTCACTCACGATCTCGGTTTTATTTCTTGCAACAAATGTGACATGTCTTTATCAAAAATTGATCTCTTACATCCTTCCCTGCTCATCTCTTTCTCAGGAATCAAATGCAAACATCTTCGTGACCAAAGAACCGTTTCTTCAATGAGACTGACTAGTCCTTTATTTCTGATAGTCAAGACATATATCTTGCGGTGCAGCATTTTCACAAAATTGTTGTAGAGGGTATTACTATGTTTGTTCCCAAAAAACGTATTCAAAATTACAAATACTCTATTTGGTTCGACGACTACTCACTCCGCAAACTGATTGAAGAGAAAAATAAGTTGCATAAGAGATTTAAGCAGACATGTCTGCAAGCAGATTACTTAGCTTACTCAGAGAAGAGACGCGAATTTAAATATAGAACAGAGTTGTGCTACCTTACCTTTGTTACCAATTCCGAACATCTACCTAATCCCTGAAAATGTAAAGCTCTTTTGGTTTTACATTAAAATTTAAAAAGAAGCTTTGGCTTGCCAAAAGTAATGACATACAACAATTTAGAAATAGTTGATCCCACAGAAATAGCAAATACAACAATTCTGATCCAACTATCAGTATCCATTTGGTCAATCCTATCTTTGCAAACGTTTACTGTTGAAGAGGTAGCTACAAAAATCAATAACTTAGATATATCCAAGAACACTGGTCCAGACGGAATACCGCCATTAATGCTGAAGAGTTGTTGTGACTCCATTTCTTTACCACTGAGTCAACTCTTTCTAAAAAATCCTTCAATTGTGAATCTTTTCCACAGCTTGGAAATTTTCAAACCTTATTCCAATTTATAAGAAGGATGACAAAACGGACATCAAAAACCACAGAGGCATCTCTTTGATTTCTACTATTCCAAAGCTATTTGAATCTATTCTTACTGATGAAATTTTCGCCACATATAAAAGTCATATTTCCCACACCAGCATGGGTTTTATAAAGGTCGTTTAACTGTTACAAATCTTGTTATTTACCAGGAATACTTAATTTCGTCAATTGAAGCAGGTCATCAGGTCCATGCGATCTATACAGAACTCTCTAAAGCATTCGATCGTGTCTGCCACAAGTTGTAGTTCAGAAACTTTCCCAAATTGGCATCTCTGGTATCTACTTGAATTGGATCTACTTCTATTTAACAGATCGTTGTCAACGTGTTCTGGTCTAAAATTCTGTCTCCAGTGACATATCAGTGAAGTTAGGCGTCCCTCAAGGCTCTCATATGGGCCCAGTTCTTTTTCTGCTACTTATCAACGATGTAAAAAGCTGCTTCTTACTGCATTATATTTGCCGACGAGCTTAAATTCTATACCATAAAGACCAGTAACAACTCAGCATACGGGAAATACGTATTTTTAAAATTACTAATTATCTTTATAACTTCTTGTTTCATTGGTGTCTCCACTTCTAGTTCATTTCCTTCTAACTCACATAATTTAACAATTTCTTCCTCTGTAGTGCTGTTTAGAAGCTCTTGGAAATGGTCTTTCCATCTATCTAATACTTTTGTTGTTTTACTTATTAGTATTGACGGGTGTAATGGTGATGGTGATCGCTGTTCACTGGGGATTGTTAGGTCTGGTTGATAGGTTTGCCAACTGACCATATGATCCTCAGCTTCAACTTTGAGAGTCGATACCAAATCCGGCTAAGAGACAGAGCCGAGTGGACTGAGTGGTCTTTCCCAAATTGGCATCTCTGGTATCAACTTAAATTGGATCTACTTCTATTTAACAGATCGTTGTCAACGTGTTCTGTTCTAAAATTCTGTCTCCAGTGACATATCAGTGAAGTTAGGCGTCCCTAAAGGCCCAGTTCTTTTTCTGCTACTTATCAACGATGTAACAAGCTGCTTCTTAAATAGTAACTGCCTTATGTTTGCCGACGAGCTTAAATTTTATACCATAAAGACCAGTAACAACTCAGCATACGGGAAATACGTACTTCCCAGACGGTAGCTTACATTACAACTTACGAATTTTGTTATCCATTCTAACTTAGTCAACTTAATTAACACTTTTATGATATAGTGTCTTGAGAACAAAGTAAATTCAACTAAATTTTTACTAAATTCAGGTTAAAATTTCTGTTTAAGTAACATTAAACATTATAATTATGAAAGGTAAAGTTAAAGTTAATATTTTGATTAATTATTCGTTTACTTAGATAATTTGATAGGAATGTACACGACTTTTCTAATAGGAAAACCAGTTAATTGCTTATCGAATTTTTTGGTTCAAAGGTATACTTTACGATTGGTATAGAATAGAAAGAAGAGACCTTAGGTCTTTGCGCGACGGGATCAGTAATAACATTTAGATAAACCGTCAAAATTAAAAGAAGAAAGAGATACGAAAGCGATAAAAGGAAAAAAGCCAAAGGCCTCTTTGGCGTTTTATACCGCGAACAGATCATATCTGAGACACGATTTTGTTCAGCCTCAACTCTCGCCTTTTACAAAACCTATATTTACCGACACTTTGGTGTGAAACAGAAAAATTAAACGTTTGCTTTAATCGTTTTCACTTATCTATTAAACGGTTAATCAACTGTTTAATATTTAATAACGAATGTATCATTAAAATGTTATTGGCTTTTAATTGGGAGGTGGTTTTGGAATATATTTTATAATTATTCGAGATTAATGGGATACGATGCGGTCTTTATTTTATTCTCTTATTTTTTCTGTCTTATACTGAATATTCTCACTGAATTACAGATGGCCTTCGAGCCTTGTGGGATACTGAATACCAACATATTTTTAATATAAAACGCCTCATGCCAACACCATACATCTTATCTATTTTGTATCATAATTATTAAACATATACTTTAATTCTAACGCAGAAAATGTGTTGTGAGGATATCTATAAAAAATCTCAAATTTTATTTTTCTTATTTATTTATGAACCCAGTCGCTCACGAATTGGATCAAAACAAGCGTAGAACATAATTTTATTTTTTTTAAATTATAATGTTTTTAACTATTATAAATTTACTGCGTGTGGTTGCCAATTAATTAAACGATATTTAATACTATTATTAATTCAGTACTATAATTATAAATAAATTAAAAACAAAATAATATCTGGTACCTAGTAATTAAAATTCAGCCATACCACTGTGTTGGAGTCACCTTTACATTTTAAAACGGTATCAATTTTGTTTGCCATGATAGCTAATGTTTGTAATCTTATTAAAAGTTATACCAAATTTTCTGAAATTTAACTTTTAATTCAAGAATTGTGGTTAGCAGTGTTTCTTTTATCTTATGCCAAAAAGTTTCTATGGGAGATAGATCAGGACTGCTTAAAGGCCATTTTAAAAGATTTCCTGTAACTATGATGTTACGGAATCCACCAGCTGGCAGTTTGATGTGAGTAATAAAAGGCAATAATTTTGTATTTTGCAGCATTTAAATGGAAAGGAGATGTCCAACTCCTTTGGAGTACATACAACCCTAGATCATCACAGATGCCAGGAAGTTTACTTTTCTTTTGAGGCAATTTTATGATGTGCTTCTCTAACTTTCAATTAACTTTAATTCGACGTTTTCATCAGTTATTGACGTGCTCGCGCGTCCAGAGCGGTCATCTCCATCAATGTCTTCTCGGCCTTCTTTGAAACGTTTAAACATTCATACTCTTAGTAGATTTACCAAATGTCATAGTCAACATTTTGAATGCATTGGCACACTTTATTTCATTTTTAACGCAAAATTTAATACAAAGTCTGTCACTAAGTTTTTATATCTGTTCTTGGGCTCTCTCTCATTACCACTTCTCTCCAAAATGTTCTGTCCACTGCCTTGTTTCTCCAATCACTGATATTTATTGCTTGTAAATCTTTTTGAAAACTGTCATACCATCTCTTCCTTGGTCTTCCTTTTCTATTTAAAATTATTTTAGTCATTCGACTGTTTTCTAATCTTTACACATGCCCTAGCCATCTTATTTGCGGTGCTGTAATTTTAGGTTCTTTGTAGAGCGTCTCTAATTCCTTGTTAGTCCTTCTTCTCCACCCCATCTCTGTGTGTTTTCATTCGTAGATAAAACTTCAATTTTCTCTCTCCCATTGCTCTAATTTTTCTTCTTCCGCTTTTTTGAAGGCCCAGGTTTTCAACGCGTACATAACTGTGGCTCTAATTACTGTTTTAGAAATTCTCTCTTATGTTTTCCTTGAGACAAAATTCGATTTCTTTAGAGAACTTAGCATTCCATATTTTTTATTTCCTTTTGTAATTTTTGCTTCTACTTCTTTATCTTCATGTCCGTTTTCTGTTACTTTGACCCCTAGGTACGTAAATTCTCTGACTCTTTCGAAGCAATAGGCCAGGTCTTCTGTCTCTTGTATCTCTAAAAACTGCTCTTTGTTTTTTTCTATATCCCCCATTATGTTTTGTACGTAAGCATTGGGCAAGTATCTTATAACCTGTCTCTAATAATGCTATTCCCCTATAATTTCACAAGTTTGCTTATCCCCTTTTTTATGTATTGGGCATATCCTTGTCATCCTCCAGTTTCTTGGCATCTTCAACTCTTCCCATATATTAAAAACCAGCCTTTATATTTGCTCATGTAACTCGTTCCCTCCTGCTTTTAGCATTTCGGCTGTAATTTCTGTCTCTCCTGGGCTTTTATTATTTTTAAAATTACTAATTATCTTTATAACTTCTTGTTTCGTTGGTGTCTCCACTTCTAGTTCATTTCCTTCTAACTCACATAATGTAACAATTTCTTCCTCTGTAGTGCTGTTTAGTAGCTGTTGGAAATAGTCTTTCCATCTATCTAATACTTTTGTTGTTTTACTTATTAGTATTAACGGGTGTAATGGTGATGGTGATCACTGTTCACTGGGGATTGTCAGGTCTTGTTGACAGGTTAGCCAACTGACCATATGATCCCCAGCTTTAAATAAAAGGAAACGGTGCAGGAGCCTATGGTCCACGCAACCTTAGGTGGCACTTTAGCTTAGCAACGGAGTCATCCGTGTACCAGGCTGAGGTATACACCTTACTAAAGGCTGCCGACCATGCCCGAGGCCGTGGCTGGAGAGGGGAGAGGATAACTTTCTTCTCAGACAGCCAGACTGCACTGCTGGCCTTAAAACAATTCCGGGTTAGTTCCAGGCTGATCTTGGAGTGCATACAAAACCTCAATGAACTGGCTAGACACAACAAGTTCTGTTTGGAGTAGGTGCCAGGGCATAAGGGTTTTGAGCGCAATGAAATCGCGGACCCTGTGGCCAAGAAGGGAGCGGATACACGATTCATTGGTCCAGAACCTGTACTGGGACTGCCTAGCTAGAGCCTGGGTAAGGACCAAAGTCAGGAACCGGGTCTGGGAAGAGTCGACCAAACACTGGAGTAATACTGTAGGGCTGAGGCATTCTAAGCTGACGCTCAAAGGCTACTCCAAAAAACGGACGTCTGACATACTGAATCTTGACAGGAGTCAGATAAGAGTACTGGTGTGCCTGCTCACTGGGCATGGACTATTCAGACTCCACTTTCGAAGGATGGGGATTCTGACACAGGAACCCACCTCCTGCCGACTATGCGCCATGGAAGATGAGACGACAACTCACATTCTATTTGAGTGTGAGGCCTTGGACCATAAACGGTTCCTTATCTTCGGTGACACGAACCCTGAATCCTATCACCACCTTGAGGAGCTAGTCACAGGACTCAGATCTCTTATAAAGGGAACTGCCCTGTGGCAACAGTAACCCAAGGATAGTCATCCAAATAAGATCTTGGGACACCTGGATTTATGCCTACCTGAAGATCATCGGTGGTGATGATTATCAGATGAAAAAACTAGAGTCCTGCACGCATCGGGCGCATGCAAGGACTCTTGGTGCCGAACCTGGTTACAATATTCTCATAGGAAGCAGTGAGCATGGAGCTCCACAGGAGAGACCATACCAGATTTATTTAGATTATATTAGATTATTAGTAGACCGTCTTTGCTTTTAATGTAAGTGCTTTGATTGTGCTAGCCTGTTTCCATTTTTTTAACCTCCTGGTAAAAGGGTATTCTTCTTTATTTTGGAATTTTTCTTCAATATCCTTTAACTTGTCTTCATTGGATTTTCTTTTCTTCCTCCTGAACAGTTTTTTCATCACTCTCCTTGCATTTTAATACTCTTCCTTAGTCTCCTCATTTTCTTTCGTTAGCATAATTTGTTTAGCTCTCTTTACTAATTCAGCTGAATTGTATTAATATTTGAATATAAATAATGCTTATTTTCAACAAAAGTTACTCGGTTGTCACAGAAAGCTTCCTGAATTTAATCTGACTACCTATTTCTTGAACAACTTGAAATATTTCATAATAGGTTATATTATTTGTAAGTGTCACATAGATGTTTAGACTTGTAAAGATGACTTATAATTTAAATGTGTATTGAAGTTGTTAAAGTATTTCCTCCACATAATAACCATAAGCTGCCATAGAGCTAAAGGCTTAAAAAGATTAAGTTATTATATTATATTATTAGACGCCATGACAGTTTAATGTACTGTGAAATATGAGTGAAATATCTCTTGAGAGAATACCACTATTTGATTGCCGTTAATATCGGCTGAGCATAAGTATAACCTACGGTAACTATAGTCTGGTAGCAAAAGTGTAACTTAATATTTTAAATTTTTATTAAACAACTTAAAGAGCTATAGAAAGAATTATTACAAAGGTAAGAGACCATGTGAGAAATGAGGATTTAAGAAGAAAAACCAAAGTAGTCGATATTGCTGAAATCATATCAAAATCCAAGTGGAGATGGGCCGTACACGTGGCACGAGAGAATAAAGAAAAGTGGACAAAAAGAAATAATACAATGGAGGCCAAAATAACATAAACGAGATGCAGGAAGACCACAAGACATTAAGGAACATACAGGGAGAAACTGGCAGTAGTTAGCTCAAAAGAAACGAAATTGAAAAAGACAAGGAAAGGCCTATGTTCAGGAGTGAACTAGAAGGGGCTGCTAAAGAAGAAGAACTTAAACTGCCATTTATTGGGAATTCGTAGAACACATACAATTTTTTTTATGAAATTTGGTCCAGCAGTTTAAGAGGAGTTCAGTGACATATTGTCCTTGTACTTGTCCTGGCAATAAGGGGAACACATAAAAAAGGAGAATCATCCAATTTGGTGCAGTTTTAAAGTTACGCGTGCATATAAATTTCGGCGATTCATTTTTAATTATATAAAGAGATTAGAAAATTTTACATAAAAAAAATTATTAAGTAAATTATACATTTGGTACCAGACTATCTTAGTGTTTCGAAGACGAAGGCATTCTAAAAATAATTTGTGGTAACCAGCACATGGGTTTGTGTCCGTTCCTCCTACTATAAGAAAGGTGTTTTTGTAATTGAAATATCTGTCTCTAAAGGATGAAATATGTCCGTTTGAAATCTCAGAATTAATTATTTTAATGACTCAAAGAGATGGACCGCTTTGGCCTTTCAGAGACTGTGTTTACGATCAATTATTGTATTTCTACGTTTCTACTTTGAAAAGGATATTAATAGAGACATTAGAAATGGATGTAAATTAATGCATTGCTTATGTAAGGTATGAATATTGATTAGATTTAAGAATGTAAACCTCTTTCGTGCTTTTTAAGGATTTAAAAAAAATACTTTTTAAATAAACAAAGTGCCAAGAAAACGCGTATTAATATAAAAAAAGGAGGATAACGGGAATGCGACGCAACAAGGATCATGGTTACAAGTAGGAATGGTAACCGCAGACATGCATGTTTCTGGCTCATTAGCCGTCATCAGTGCGGCATAACCAAGAAGAGTATTGCTCTTGGCTAGCAAATGTGTTGGGTACTTGGGAGCAAAGGATGTTGTTTTTGTGTTTTTTGTGTTTCTTGACACATGTTTCCTCAACATCCTTTGCTCCCAAGTACCCAACACATTTGCTAGCCAAGAGCAATACTCTTCTTGGTTATGCCGCACTGATGACGGCTAATGAGCCAGAAACCTGCATGTCTGCGGTTACCATTCCTACTTGTAACCATGATCCTTGTTGCTTTGCATTCCCGTTATCCTCCTTTTTTTATATTAATACGCGTTTTCTTGGCACTTTGTTTATTTCATCTCCTGGGCTAGAACGACTCAAACACAATGAGTCCGTTTCGCCAACGTGGCGACGCTGGTTGCTAGCCGAAAACCCATTGGCACAGCTGGCCGTAAGCACAAAATGGCGATAGGACTCCTGTGTGAGCTTTCGTTGTTTTTGTGTTTTTATGTTTCTTTACACATGTTTCCCCAACATCCCTTGCTCCCAAGTACCCAACACAGTTGCTAGCCAAGAGCAATACTCTTCTTGGTTATGCCGCACTGATGACGGCTAATGAGCCAGAAACATGCATGTCTGCGGTTACCATTCCTACTTGTAACCATGATCCTTGTTGCGTTGCATTCCCGTTATCCTCCTTTTTTTATACTTTTTAAATTTTAAAATTGTGTTTTAGAGTAGTTTTTAAGTTATAGAATCTCTGTATTAACAATAAGAGGAGAATTCTTTATTTACACCTGGATTAAGTTTCTTTCCTATCTAGATAGTATTGGAAAGGAGAAAACTAAACCAGTTCTGTCTACCAACTAAATTTTCTCTGAAGTCTTCTCTCATTCAAAAAGTTTTCTCTCGTCCTCTTTTTTGTGTTTTTTCTTTTCTTTGTCCCTTACAAGAATTTTCCTTTATTTTTAATTCCACATTGTAACCATAAAAGTACCCCAGGCTAGCTCCCGTGGGTCGTGGCTTCCTTCTGTGTTTTTTGCTTAATTCCCCCAAAACAAGTATTAAAGGGCGCCAAGTACAGACACACAAATAAAATTCTATAGATCAGTTTAAAATGGTTTATTACTTTAAAACTTGTTAGTAAAGTAATGAAAATTAGGAAAATTAATTAAATCTCTTAACTTGGTTTGGATCTGCGGCTTTTGACGGAGTTTGATACTGAAGAGCGTGCTGTAAGAAGGATGGGTTCCTTTCGAGGGCATTCTTGACTGAATTTTCCACGCTTCTACACAGTGGACTCGGAACAGCAACGGAAATGGAATTCCCCTGTAGAGATTTCTTTTCGGCTTTTCTAACAACGAGGGATCGGAACTGCAACGGAATGGAATATCCCTGTGGGAACCTCTTGTCGAAATATTCTAACGAAGTGGGATCGGAACTGCAACGGAATGGAATATCCCTGAAGGAACCTCTTGCCGAAAGGTACAGCAAAATGGCGTCGGACTCACCGGAAGATGTCGAAACGTGTAGTTTTTATATAGCAATTTGTAGTCCGTCTAGTTGGCAATAACCCTATCAATAAAATTGGAATCAAAACTCCGAATTTTCAAATACTATTTTTCGAACACAATCGCTATTATAAGTCTCTCCAAATTTCGAGAAAAAATTAATTCCTTTCATGTATAAATAATAAAATACCACAAAAACTGACCTTGAATTGAATTAGCAATTGCATTCGAAAATTTAAAATGTTAGTAAAATAGATAAAATATTATATTCACCGCATTTTGGATTAATTTAACTATTAAACTTAAAACCAAGGCAAAATGGAACTCACCAGAAATAGAAGGGCAAAGATAGTCGGAAACTCTGAATTACTTAAAATTCAACGATAAAATGGACGAAATAAAATCAAAAACTCACTACGAAACCAATTCTCTCCTTCCAACTAGCAGTCCCCACTCGTATCAACGCGGTAACAATAGATAATTTAAAAATATATATAGTCCGGTAGGATTGTTCGAAAACTAACGATACAATCGTTACATCATGTAGATGCACTATCTACTTTAGTTATTATTTCATGATTTGTTGGTGTGTTATTCTTTCTATTTTTCATTATTTTTAAAAAAGCATTACCGGTCGGCAGCCTCTAGGTTTCTAAACCTAGTACTGCATGTATGAATGATCTCAATCATGTACTGAGAAAACGATAATTCCCCACTTCTTCTCTGCTTCCATCATCATACGTACAACTAATTCTCCTGTGGTTTTCTTGGCCTCTTGAACCTAGCACACCTTATTAACGTGTGTCCATTCCGCGTTCAGGTTTTCCCTATCCTTTTCGTAAAAGTGCCGATCGATCCAAGTCCAGAGAGGAATTGACTTGCACTCATATTTGCACTCTATCCATTCTGTCAGATTTCTTATTAAGGTTTTCATCCATATTTCCGTGTCAAGAAACCAATGTATGTAGCCCATGAAATTTAAAATTCTCGTTTCTTTCTGAACAAACCTCGTATGGTACTTTGATGTCCTAAATTTACTAGAAACCAACCTTAAGAATCCATAACGCTCTGTTAGTTAATGTTATGATTGTGTTTGTTGTACATAACTACAAAGAATTAATAATACAAATATGAATATTTACTGACAAACTGACATAAATTGTTAATCGGTTATTATCACCTTTACCTCTGTACAAGCATACCTTATAATTTAGTTCGACACGTAGTCGTAGACCACTTAATAAATCATGCGTTTGTTTTACTCTTGAAGGTATAATGAAAGAGTCAGTACTCTTTCCCATAGTTATTGAGATGTCTCAATATCTTATTTATGGTGGTATTTTTAAGAAATTTATTTTTGATATAATTTCATGAACAAGTTTTTTCGGTACGTTCCAATTCTGATTGCCTAATAGTGCTTTTTTACAATTTATGGGAAGAGTAACTCATTTAAAGGTAATAAAGATCTTTTATTCCAAAGGACACAAATGACGTAAAATATGTATCTATAATTTTGTAATAATGGAAAGCGAAATACTGAAGTGATACGAAGGAAATAATCTGAAGTAGTATACAAGAGTGTTCAAGAAGATCTACTATACGGACAACATACCCTTGAAATGGTTTATTGTCTTCCCCAAAAATCCAACTCTACGAAATGTGATGAGTTAAACATGTTTATGAAGATAATTAACAGTCAAATATTTAAACGTTGTGAAGAACAGATACCTCAGTCCCAATTCGATCTTCAGAAACACTGTAGGCATCAGAGAGGCTCTTTTTTCGATCTAGAAGTGCAAAAATATCAACTGCTATGTTTATACAAGTTTTATAGACTACAAGAAAGCGTACGATTGTGTGCGATACACCAAACTGATGAAAGTTCTCTACAAAGCTAGCCTAGAGGATAAAGATCTTAACAGAATCCCATTATGTAGATCGTGTCAAAATAAACAGAAAGACAACAGACTATATACAAATATTACGAGGCGTATGACAGGGAAGTATACTACAAACTGCAATTTTTAATCTTTACTCGGAATAAATCTTTATAGAAGCATTGCATGATGATGATGGCGAAGTGCACGCAATGGGGAACTTTTGAACAATATAAGGTATGCAGATGACACAGTTAGGTATTTTTACCCAGAGTCTTACCTCATTACAACTCTGGATAGAGTCACAACATACAGTCAACAGCTAAAAAGCTACAATGGGAAAATAAAGGCTTGAACATATACATGGCGAACTCTTGCACAATCTAAGATTTTCCGACGATATTGCACTATTTGCAAAAGGCAAACAGGAATTGATAGATATGTTGGAAGAACTACAAGATGAGGCTGCGAAGGTAGGATTACACATGAACTAGGTACGCAAAGACCCAGTTTATTACAAATACACCAGATGCAGACGAAACAATACCGATTCATGACGGCACAATAAAAAAGACAAAAACTTACATATACCTTGGTCAAGCTATAACACTGGGCAAACCGAATAAAAAAATAGAGATTGATAGGAGAATTCGACTAGGATGGGTGGCTTACGGCAAATTAAAGTACATCTTCAGCCTGAATCTCCCAATAACTTTAAAATCAATAGTCTATAACGAGTGTATACTTCCTGTAGTCACGTATGGTTGCGAGACCTGGGTAATAACCAGAAAAATCAAAAATAAATTGGAAATACATCAGAGAGCCGGGAAAAGACGAATTTTAGGAATTTCCTTGAGAGACCACAAAACAAATACATGGATAAGAAAAAAAACTAAAGTATCCGATATAATAAAAAGAATTGGTTCTCTAAAATGACAATGGGCAGGACACGTGGCCAGACATACAGAAAATCGGAGCGGGTGTATTACCAGATGGAGACCTTGGGAAGAGAGGAGAAGTGTTGGAAGGCCCCAGCAAAGATGGTACGACGAGCTAAAGAAGGTGACAGGCTTAAATTGGTATTGAGTTGCCCTAAACCGAAGCTAATGGTCAAATTTGAAAGAGGCCTATATCCGAAGGTTAGAAAACGGCTAAAATAGGAAATAAGATACAGTACGGTTAGAAAATAAATATCAGGAAAACAAATTTCATGCGAATAAGTAACAAAGAGAACATCTTTGGAAATTTATTTGGGAATGAAATTCCCCTGGAAAAAATTAACAAATACACATACTTGGGCATGAGCATCAACGATGAATGGAACCACTCTAAGGAAATCAATACACGCATTGAAAAAGCCAGAACAGCATTTATCAAGATGAAGAAAATCTTTTCAAGTTACGACCTACAACTCACTACCAAAATAAGCTTCTTGCAAGGTTACGTGTTCCCGATACTTTTTTTTTTTAGTTAAACCATGAACTCTTTACGAAGACGTCTTCCAAAAAGTGTTTGAAGGTGGCTCCACCGAAAAATCCAAAGGGTACCACTGAAGTAAAAAAGACGGAACAGCTTTCATCAAGATTAAAACAATCTTTTCAAGCTACGTCCTACAACTCACTACCAAAATACACTTCTTGCAATGTTACGTATCTCCGATACTTTTTTTTGGACTTAAGTCATGGACTCTTTACGGAGACGTCTTCCAAAAATTGTTTGAAAGGTGGGGCTGTACCGGAAAATCCAAAGGGTGCCAATGCAGTAAAGGATGGGAAAGGAGAAGGAGATCCTCAATAGAGTTAGGGTATAAAAACTACATTACCTTGAATATGTAATGCACAATGAAAGCCTGATACAACAGTGCTGGGATGAAACTACAAACTGTAGACTGGCCAGAGAGTTATTACCTCATCCTGGCGAGGAAACAGCAAAAAAATTTAAGGCATTGACCACACAAAATCTCCGAACAGCTGTGGGAATCTTGACAGGTCACTGCCAATTGCGACAACATCTCTTTAGGATGAAATTAACAGAATCGCCACTATGCAGAGGCTGCGAACAAGAAGAGGAAACAGTAGAACACATAATGTATGACTGCTCTGCTTTTTCTAAAATCAGAAGATCCGTGTTGGGTGAATACTGGCTTACACCAGCCGATGTCAGGGAGATCCCCCTCGGGAGCCTCATCACCTATTTTAAATCACTAGGCCTGGGACAGCCTAAGGTGAGGATATCCCTACACACGGGAGGATGCACAATGGGTCATATGTGGCCTCAGTGCTGGCTGAGCACTAGCTCGCCCCTCCCAAATTTCCAGATCCAGAAGCCTGATACGATTTTCTGCAAAAAATCCTGCAAGCAGAAGACGTTTATCGGGATTGAAAAACTTAAGAGCGTGGTTCAATCACATAACAACTCAGTTATTCCTAAACGGATAGGTACTAAAAGAAACAAAAAAAAATTTTTAAATAAACAAATAAGCACAAAATTAACTTTGATTTTTCGTAATTTGCTACTGTTAAACTATTACATTTTTACCCTAGTAAAGAATACCTACTTATCGAAAGAATTTTTAGAAATAGGTTTTATATAACCAAATATAGCACACACCCAAGACACGTCACAAGCTCCACAAAAAGAATCCATTTAATATTTTGTATGACTACATCAAATTTGATTTATTAGTGATAGGCCCTAATTTACGCCTATCAATAATGGTTGATGGAAGTCGATCGACATGGTTTTCGGTTTTATATTAATTTCCGTTGTGTTTAAGGGTATTAATACGGTCGATTGGAACTAATTACTAGTTCTTTTTTATTAATGGGGAACTATATTTTCCCATATCATACTTTGCATTGAACATCGTAGACTATATATACCACTAAGTAAATACATATATTTCTATCCATATAAAATAAAATATAATATTGAATAGTTAATGTTAAAGGGTTGTGTAATTAAAATATGATTTTAGACAATTGCGTCTGAACTTTTTTTTTGAAAATACAAGTAGAAAAGGAGACACTTCAGCACACTTTGACCCTTGAACCCTGTGACGTCATCTGACAGCTTTAGCGTCAAAAAAATGTTATTTTATCGTTACTAAATTCATGAACGTCACAGTTCCAAATGTGAAACGCCAAAACGTCAAAATAGCGATAAAATTTGTCACTTTGAAACGACGTTTTTCCATAAGAAATACATGTAAATCGAAAATTTCTACTTACCAATTTTTTAAACCGTTATTGCGACAAATTTTATCGCTATTTTGACGTTTTGGCGTTTCACATTTGGAACTGTGGCGTTCATGAATTTAGTAACGATAAAATAAAATTTTTTTGACGCTAAAGCTGTCAGACGACGTCACAGGGTTCAAGGGTCAAAGTGTGCTGAAGTGTCTCCTTTTCTACTAATACAACAAACCATATCTGAAGAAGTAATTTCAATTGTTCTTTTTCTCTTAATGACAGTGGTCCAAGGGTCCAAGACGATTTCTGACCAGTGCGATGACAGCCCTCGTCAGAAATCGTCTAGTTTCACCCCTTGCCACACAGTATACTATTATTTTTGTGATGTTTGTCTCTAGGCAAGTTTATTAAAATATTTAAATTCTGATCTGATTTTCCTTATCGAAAGTTTTACCACTACATTTGAACGTTTTTTTACTTTTCTGATTTGTGTTACTCCATTAACATAATTTATACAACAATCAAGAATACGGAAATAATATATGTACAGTATAATAATTACTATTGCTTTTAAGTAATGGTCATTATATTCGTGTTCGTTTAGCAATTCCATTAAGTTTAGTAACATAAGTTGAACATAGCCGTAATATAAAGTATGCTCCTGACAGCAGCTTAATACTCCGATGAGATCTGAACTCAATTTATTATTCGATTAAACCGAAATTAAGTTACAAATCAATACGCGCACCTTATCATTCAGTGCGGCTAATTGCATTTTAGCCGAAATCAAGCGCTGATAATCAGAGGATCAGTTGTCGGCCAATATGGAATCATTACAATGTTGCCAATACTACGAATAAGTATATTAATGTATATCTAAAATATATGTAGAAAATTCGAAGTTATACTTCCTTTGGCGCGTTAGGGTAATTTTTTAAGACGCACACGCACACCGCCACGAAAAGCTGACACGATTCCATAAAATTAGTCAATATTTACCTAAGCTTTTTTGAATTTGTAATTTTCACTTGTGTTATTAATTTAGCTCATATTTTATTATATTTATTATCATTTTTATTGTTATTTACCTATTTTTTGTGTTAATTTTACTCTGAATGACAGTTTCGCCACTGAATATATAAAATAACAGTGAAAGGTCATAAACGTAATGTAGCGTGTTTAAAAAACTTTAATAATAAAAATCCTTTTTTATAATTCTTACTTATTACCGCCCTGTATTCTCGACTTATTAGATGCTATTACAATCCTAACGTTTTTTGTTGCTATGCAGGGTTAAATTTTTCAGTTGTACCGCTGTGGAGAAACATCCGCACCAACAAGTAGATCTTATGACATAATCGTCCAATCAAATTTCACGCTCCCATCATATGACCTAGGTGCATACGCGAGATAAGCTTCTTAACGGATTTTTCGAGTCATTCTAGCTTGGGCTTTTGTACGATCAAGATCATACGTACAGCCGCTAGTTTCAGTTCCCGGCAAATTTTCTTAAGATATTTAAAAATTACTTGCTATTAAGTGTTTCTGTTATCGTTTACCTTTATCGTACCGAGGATTCACATAAAGGATTCCAGACAGCGCTTCCTTTATGCTTCCTGGGTTTTCTATGTAACAACGACACGTCCGCCATTGTTACGTTTATCGTTTTCGAAACCCACGCTTCGAAAAGTGAGTTTATGGTTTTCTCTAATTATCTATAAATCTAAACAAGAATGGGTTTCGATTATATCGTACCGTTAAGACCAATTACCGAGAGAAAGAAGCCATATACTAGAAATATATCTCAGAAACATTTGGAAGACAATGTAAGTTTTTAACAATATTTTTTATACCTGTATCGAGCAATAACGTACCATTTATTTCTATGGAATATCTTACCTTAATTGTATTCACCTGTAATTAAGTGTGCAGTGCCGTAATAAAAAAAATTCGGGATGTGTTTTTGTGTTTTTGCTTATCTGAAATTTTTTTACTCATATTTTTTGTACCTGCTATCTGTAAACTGTTTAACATATATTTTTTTATCTGTTAATTATTATCTCGCCTTATTTAATTAAGATCTATCTACACTTGTCTATATGAGTACGTTTTATCTCGAGATAAATGCAAAACCAAAAGTGATATTTTTTAATTTTTTTATCTAAATTTTTCTCTTTCACTTTTAGTTTTCAGTACGCCAAAAATAACAATAGAATTTACTTAGCTGTTGTTTTATGGTAGTAATAGTTATGTTTTTAAATTTAAACACAAATGTGTTTAATAATATGATTTACTGTTTATGATACCGATATATGATTTACTGTTTATAACACTGATATTTTCTTTATTTTATTTTGTTTATTGTATCTCTTATTTATTATCAAACCAGATAATAAAGTCTGTTTAGTGTTTAAATAGATTTTCTTTTCCTAGCTAGAGCCTGCTACTCTGATCAATACCTTCAGTTTCTCTAACCTATACTTTACCAATGTAATAGATTTCGTTTCTTAGGCATATATTATTTTATTAAAGCAATAGATTGCGCTTTTTTGAATCTATCTTTATCTTACCGATTAGATTGACAACCATAAGGATGAGTAAAAGAAAAGTGTAAGTATAATTTTTTTAGTATCTTAAATAAGAGTGTGTAATTTAAAATTTAGCAAGAACATCGGCCGGGTTACCTAATTTTACCTTATCTTATCTTATATCTCTTATATCTTTCTTATTTTAACTTTATCTACAACATCTGATAAATCATTTTATCCAACATATATATTTAATCTTTTTTACATCTGGGTTTCTTATATTTTCCCATCCTTATGATAAAAAAATAAGTGGCGCCCATTTTCCTTTCCCTTTTCCATCATTTCTCTCATTTTCTCTTTAGTCCCTTTTAAATTCTTTTATCTTTTATTTTTCTACTAAATATATCCCTTTATATCTTTCCAATACTGTATCATCTAGCTCGTTGGAATCCACGCTCGCTCTCCTCCTACCACCTGAGTGCCGTTCGCATTGGTTAACCTCTATAAAACGAGCATTTAACATCACTAGGAAAAAAGAGGTTACAGTAAATAGTAAAGAATTGTGGTTAATAAACATCGCTTTTAGTATAATTTGTGTATAAATTGTTGTCTTCTAAACAAATATAAATATAAGACGAGCCACTAAAATAGTTACTTAGAGTTTGATTTTTCAATTGTCGATTTGACAAAATCTCTCTCTTATTAACATGATGCTGTAACCCGTAAGGTAGAATTTCGTTGCGACGTCCTGCGTTCGCGGCCAGTCGTGGCGTTTGGCAGCTACGGCCAGCCGTTACGTTCGCATGATTTGGTTGAAACGTCTAGTGTCGGCGTTCGTCAGTCATTTTCTTGTACATCGCTCACAAAAATGGACCGGGTAACATTGGCGGCGCTCATATTGGACGAAGCTGAAGAAGACGATGATATTCTTAGGTTATTGTTGTCAATGTGGGAAGAAACCCACGAATTATTTAAATCTAGAACCGATAAGGGATATTACAGATTACTTATCAAAACCCACCTTGAGATCGATGATGAAAAATTTCGTGGGTTTTTTAGGCTCAACAAAAAAAATTTGATTTTGTTTTAAATTTGATTCATGAAGATTTAATAAAGCAGTCAACAAATAGTGTGAAATTCCCAATTGCTCCAGATGAAAAATTATTACTGGGACTATAGTAAGCAAGGTCGATGGTGAACATCCCAATATGACTCCACGAGTTTCCGCGAATCTGAAAGTCTTTATTTTAATGGTTATATAAACAGTTAAAACTACGCACTTGATCTATCAATATTTCGTCGTCAACGTCCGAAATTTTTTTTGACATTTTGACACCTATTCACCCAGCAAACGAACAGGCACTGTCGACGTCCGCGTCCTGACTTCTTCCTCAGCAGTAGGGACGTAGCCGTCGACGGCTGGCCGTCGCGTTCGCTGGACGAGCCGCTTTAACGAAATTATTACAATTGAAAAGACACTGTAGCAGTGCTCGACGGCTGGACGTTACGGCTGGCCGCGAACGCCGGACGTCGCAACGAAATTCTACCTTTAACAAGCCAAATTGGCACGTTGGGCGCCAATTTGTAGCTTATTAATTTCCCTTATTAAGGGATTACAACCCTAGGCTAGCTCAATTGGGTTCGTTGCTTCTATCAATTCTTTCCAATCACAAATTACAGGGCGCCAGAGTGCAGACAAAGCAAATAACACGTAAACATCAGTTAAAAATGATTTATTAAAAAAAAATCTTCCATAATGAATAGTTAATGAAAATACGATAAATTAATTAAATCTCTTATTTTTTTTATTTGCCAGGAATCCAAAATGAATCGTCTACTCGGGATGTGGTTTAAAATACTCTTCGGGATTTCAATACTTATATTCCATTCCAGGGATGGTATGATTTCTCTTCGATAAATTTTCAATATTCCTTTTCAGGGATGGTATGATTTCTCTTCGATAAATTATCAAATATCGGCTAACAAAATGGCTGACGGCTTGTCACGTTCTCCAAAATTATATTGTCTTTCTTTAATAGGGCCCCTCTGGATGTGGCAAAAAGCTATCCCTATCAGGGATACAAACGAAGTTCAAATGAATGCGAAATTACAATCGTCGAACAAGGAGACGTCGGATAACAGAGAGTCTCGTCTCCCACTTAATAATCGTGGCACAAAACAATAAAATAAATATCTACCAATAGTCAGGTGGATTTCGGAAACTGAAACGATCTCTGATCGTTACAATGCTATATGTGCTAAGAAGAAAGTGAGTAAATGTCACATGTGAAGCGAAATAATGATTAAGCATTTATAGTTTAGTTATTAGAGCGTTGCCATGTAGAGGCAAAGATTGCAGGTTGGAGTCCTGGTTTAATATATTCTACTTTGTATATTTTCTAAAATTTCAAAAATCCCATGAGAGATATCTCAAATAATCGTTTACTAAGTAATACCTAAGTACTAAAAATGATTAGGATATACCAAAGAAATTTCATGATGTATAGAAAAATAAACACTATGGCAACTTTGCTTTAGAAATGAATAACATGCCTTGAGCTATAAACTATAAATCGCGGTGGTGCGCCGCCTCCAGAAGATAATCGGTGTGCAAACCCTCTTTTGGCCATATGCTAGCTGCAATTCGCCTTATCAACGTTCAATGTTCGATGTGTCTGGTGCTACCCCAATGTTATGTTCTTTTTATCTGATGCATTCAATAACATAAATCTATGCAACAACCACGCACTTTTTAACTTTTATACACCTAACTTTATGTATATAACAATATATAACAATATATTAAATTTAATTTGTCGCATTATCTTCTTCTAGAAAACTTATAGATATATTTGAACGAATTGTATCACAGTGTTTAAGAAATTATTGATGAAAAAACTGCGCGATATCTCTCGAAATACTAAAGCTATTAACTTCTGTTTCATCCCGTGCCACACACTATATTTATCATATCAGATTTGGTTGGATATTGTTATAATTTTTCCTTCGTAGGTTCGGGATAAGTGATAACAGCAGACAAACTTAACAATTTATTGGTAAACACAACTAAATACCAATTTCTTAAGTCACAATTTATTAATTACGCCTTTAAAATATCTCGTACAACAATTCTCCCGTCCGAAGCCGTCTCGTTTTATATAGAATTCGATCCTTCCAGAAACATCCATGCAGTTACATCTCGAAAAGAAAACTCTCGAACCATCTCGACGCCATAACAGCTCATAGAAGTTTCGATTTCGTTCGGAAACAAACTAGACTAGAATTACAAGAATACTTCACATCCAGTATGGGCGACAGGTCCGGACTCGTAAGAAGATGTTAACAATAAAAATTTTCAGCACTGCCGTAATTATCTTATGTCGTGTATACAATATTACTTATTCACGAATTATATATAGGTAGAGTAAAGTACAGTTATTGGGATCAATCAATAACTCCCAATAACTTTACTTTGCTTACTATCACCATACACTCATGAATGAGCCCTCATTAATAATTGTATTAACTGACCTGCCTAACAATCAGTATAATGTCTTTTTCTCAATTTTTCTTTTTTTTTAGAGGTGTACCTACAATTAAAAAAAAATGTGAAAAATTGGGGTTACAGATAAAACGAAGAACCAACCGCCACTGATTATTTCGGAACCTCCAAACAAAAATTTCGAATTATTCAACAGTATAACTGACATCTGCACGAATTTAAAAAATTGCTTTGCCAATATTTTAGTGTTTGTTGGATGAAAATGGAAACAACAGAAAATGACTAGTAGAGATTGTAAATTGAAATTTCTACACGCAATGCCTATTTTATAGCCTCGAAAGCCGTTTTGACTCTTTGATTGAGATATACCACGAAATTCCGTTCGAAACAGTTTTCACTAAAACTTTTTTACAAAAAGTTTATAACAAGCATGAGCAGATTAACGAATTCCGTTTTACATAAAAATGGTGCTAAATATAGTTATATTTTTCCTTCGTGGATTCGGGATAAGTGATAAACAGAAAACAAACTTAGCAATTTATTGGTAAACACAAATTTCTTAAACTAATTTACAAAACTTTGATGCAGTCACAATTACTGAATAACGCTTTTAAAATATCTCGTACAACAATCTGCACTTTATCGCGAGCTATTACAATTACAATTATTGTTCCCCGTCCGAAGCGGCCCTCTATATATAAAATTTAATCCTTCTAGAAGCGTCTCTGAAATTACATCTCGAACAGAACATTTTCGAATTATTTGGACGTTCTAACAGCCACTAGAATTTTCGATCAATCGGAAAGCAACTGGAATCTTCGAAAATTCTAAGAACTGGCGTTTGTCTGGTGCTACTTCCTGGGCGACGGGTCCGGACCGGCTCGTAACAATAGTAATTCTTTGTTAATCTGGAATCTTAGTGGTAAGAGATAAAAGATTTTAATTTTTTTTTTATTACTTATTTTAACTTTTTCATGCATCGTTCCACAGGGTGGCGTCCTGTCACCGAATCTGTGGAATCTAGTGGTTAATGACCTCTTTTCTGAGCTCAATGCACAGCATATCTCAAGGATATGCTGACGACATTGTTGTCCTAATAAGAGGAAAATTTATGAACACATGCCTAGAACTCATGCAGAGGGCATTGTTCATAGTGGAAAGGTGGTGTAACCAGGAGGGTCTGAGGGTCAATCCAATGAAGACTGTAATGGTACCATTTACAAGGAAGAGAAATGTTGATATCGCTAGGGTACCAACTCTCTTCGGTAACCAGATCCAGGTTAAGAGAGAGTTCAAGTACCTAGGAATAAGACTAGACGATAAGCTCACCTGGAACAGCCATTTGGCACATATAACGCAACGCTCTCAGACCACACTTATGATGATGAGACGGGCCGTTGGGAAGACATGGGGTCTGAGCCCACAAATGACTAACTGGCTATACACTAGGGTTGCAAGACCGATAATGGTGTATGGCTCGATAGTCTGGTGGACCAAGGTGATGCAAACTACCGCTGTAAAGAGACTACAAAAGATCCAGCGAGTAGCGTGTCTTGGCATCACAGGAGCCATGAGAGATACTCCAACTGCAACCCTGGAAGTAGTGCTAAACCTCCCACCTCTCGACATTATTGTGAAAGGAGAGGCAAGGATGGCAGCCTACAGAATGGGTTGCAGTGGCAACTGGAAGTATAACGCCGCCAGTGGGCATACAAGGATTGTGGACACTGTACAGATGGACACCTTGGAAATGCTACCAGACAGGATGGTGAAGATCACAGATCTAGAAAAGCCATACAATGTCAATATTATTGACAGGGCTGCCTGGGAGAAAGGTGAACCTGAATATATGACAAAGGGGATCACTTGGTATACGGATGGCTCGAAGAAGCCAACAGGCACTGGGGCGGGAATATATGGAGTCAGACCCAAGGCGCAGTTTTGCGTAAGCCTGGGTAAGCTGGCTACTATTTCCAGGCTGAAGTTGTTGCCCTATCAGAGTGTGCAAGAGTGTATTTGGAGCGTGGTATGACAGACCACACCATATACATAAACTCGGATAGTAGAGCAGCGCTAATGGCACTTGACAGTTTTGACTTTACCTCTAAAGCAGTATGGGACTGTCATCAGGCCATGAAAACCCTGGGAGAGTACAACAAGGTTATCCTTAGTTGGGTTCCGGGGCACAAAGATATCGCTGGCAATGAGGGAGCAGACAAGTGGGCAAACAAAGGAGCTGAAAGCCCGCCCATTGGCCCAGAGCCTACGTGTGGTATTGCTTACAACACAGCACGAAGAGCTGTTCGCCAGTGGATGGGCATAGAACATCGAAAGAGCTGGGAAAGAACAGAAGGTAAAATACAGTCAAAGAGAATGCTGCAGACACCTACTGGTGCTATAGCGGCAGATGCCCTTGGACTGAGGAAGAAGACCCTGCGGAAAGTGGTTGGCTTCATCAGCGGCCACTGGGTATTTCGCGGACACCTACATAAGATGGGAATTCAAGTTGAAAACCTCCTATGTAGAAAATGCGGTGAGGAGGAGGAAACAGCCTTCCACGTGATATTCATGTGCCCAGCCCTGCAAGGTCTGCGTGTGAGATCCCTTGGCCTACCGACTGGAGATCAAAGGGAAGAACGGGCAACCATAGTCAAAAGAATCTCTTGGTTCATTAAGAACCTGGGATTTGACGAAGAATGAGGACCTGTGAATGAGGGTGCACAATAAGCTGTACTAGCTGCGATGCAATCCCATGGACTACCTCTAAGCCTGGCCCTCTTAAAAAAAAAAAATGCATCGTTCATATTCATTTACATAAATTTAGTTTCTTCTAATACAACTGCCCAGCAGATCCTAGATTGATTACATTTCCACATATTCTTTTAAAATTTATTGTTGGCATTTGTGGTCTCTATTAGTCAAACATAATTAAAACATTTCTGTTTATATTCTAATTATCATACAAAACGTAAAATAATAACCCTCTTTGTTGATGTATTCGATATATACTAAGATAATGACCGAAACATATCAGCTGCTATATTTTTATTAATATACCGGATAATTTAAAATGGTAGTCAGTTTGACTACCTACTTTATAATTAAATTTTGAATGCTTTTTAACCATTAAATTGGGTAAATATTATTGAAGTTATACTTCTATTCGTACACCCTGTAGAAAGAGATTGTGTAGAGTTATATGGGAAAAATCATTACATATGTAATGGTGTGAGTAAGAGAGAGACAGAAACACTTATAAGGTATATTGGTGGGTAAAAACAAAGATAAAATATATACCACATGTTATAAGTCATAACTATAAGTCCTTTGAATTCCGTTTCAACATTCAGTACATTGAAAAGGGATAGATATACAAAAAACAGTCTGAACTAATGTATGAATATTATAGTGACGGGCCACATGATTATTTGACAGATTATTTTATAATTCTGTCACGTAAGTAAACATATAAAGTTTAGCATTTTATATTAATAATAATATTCAGTAATGAGTATTGTATTGTCGTCTAAAATACCGTCACATGGTTGCAGATTATTTTGCTCCATGCTTTTAAGGTTGTTTTTACCAATAGTGGAGGAAATAAAGCACCAAAACCTCCGAATTTTGTAACGTAAGATGGATCGGAATGCGTGTTTTTTGCATTGGATTCGTTAAAGTATCAGGAAATTTGTCACTATATTTTGAAATGTAGAAAATGGAAATTGCATTTCTGCATTCGAAAAGTACATTCAGACAATAGAGAGAAAACTTAAAACTCGGTAAGTATTGCTGAAAATGGGTTCAATTTATATACTCGGGGTTTTTGGAGTCGCTGAACACTAATATCACGATTCCAAAAGTCTCCGCGGCACTTGGTGTCTAGGGTATTTACCTCTTCTCCTGGGGTTTTATGTAAATTCTGTACGAAATCAGTGCACACTTGGTACTCGGTGGTTTTTTTCAGTCGCTAAATACGATTATAATAATAGCGATGGGTTTCGAAACACCTGGTGCTTAAGACGGACCTCGTCTCCAGGAGTTTTATGCAAATTCGATACAAAAAGAGTGTGCACACGGTACTAGGAGGTTTTTGGAGTCGCTTACCACGAATATCATATAGAAGTTTGGCGTTTATGGGTAGGCACGCCATTGAGCCTTGCTTGGGTTTGTGTTTCGTCCCGGGCATGCTTACTTGGACTCGTCAGTAAGGCTGTAAGCCATGCCCTGCCTTAGACACGATGGAGAAATTATTGCAGCGGCTGGGGATCGAACCTGGGTCCGCACGGTGGGAGTCAGGAGCTCTAACCGTTGCGCCGCCGAGGCTGCTGTTCGGCTAGTGGTACGAACGTGGTCCGATCGAGTCGAAGCGACCGCCACAGTACTCCCCCGCTAGTGACAACGAGATGTTGTTATAGTGGCGGGGTCTAGGGGGACGAAGATTTGGGTTGCGTGTTTTGCGTACGTCGGGGTTACCACTTTGGCGTTTATGAGTAGGCACGCCATTGAGCCTTGCTTGGGTTTGTGTTTCGTCCCGGGCATGCTTACTTGGACTCGTCAGTAAGGCTGTAAGCCATGCCCTGCCTTAGACACGATGGAGAAATTATTGCAGCGGCCGGGGATCGAACCCGGGTCCGCACGGTGGGAGTCAGGAGCTCTAACCGTTGCGCCGCCGAGGCTGCTGTTCGGCTAGTGGTACAAACGTGGTCCGATCGAGTCGAAGCGACCGCCACAGAAGTATAACCTCTGCCGGCAGTCCCACTGACTGCCACACTAGTTTTTTTTTAATAATAAAAACATTATTAGATTTCGATTTTTGTCTATAATATCCATACAGGACAGAAATCTAAATCCTGTTCTTTATAGCATTTATAGGGATCATTTACAATAACTTTAGCACCACCTTCAGAGGCTAATTAACCTAAGTTAGAATGGTCTACGTGATAAAAACACCGTACCTATTATTTACATAGGTTACTTCGAGTAGAATCCAGAAAGATTGTCTAACCAATCAAGTCCATTTTCTTATGCACGTGGTTCATAAATACTTCGAATAGAGAGGTGTAACGATACTGTAGTGAAAGGGCTTTGAATCTCCCGGTTTTTCTCATCTTCTTTTTTTATGTTCCGGGTGCGATTATTACAAAAAAGGTTGGTAAATTCTTTGAAATGGTTTGCACCACGTGGGTTACACTTCCACATACTGTCACATACGATAATAGGGTAGTTTAATTGTTTTATATTTTATTGTATTATTTTGTATTATTTTTATTGTAATCATCCAGGTCAAAGTCAGTACGTTAGATTTCAAGGCGACCTTATATAGTTTAATTCTTATTCTCACGTAGCGTATGAATTGGCTATAAAAGAGCGTCGTTGAGGTCCCACTCGAGGAGTTCGGAGTCTGAGCTTGTTTGTAAGGGTCACCGATTGGGGTGTCCCTAAAACAGACCCTTGGGTCTGGGCCGTTGTGACTCTTGACGTATTTTCGTGAGTAGGTAAGTGTGACATGCCACCATGTAGTTTTATTTGGTAATATTAGTATAAATTATTGTATTTAGTTATCGGTTATTCATTGTTTATTCTTGTTAATATATTTGTTGTTTGTTTCCTGTTATTTATCTCATCTTCCACTTGGTTAGTTCTCTGCCTTCAGCAGGATACCTAGCCAGGGGTTAGATAACCACGACCTGGGTGGGAAGTGCCTTCAGTAAGCTACCCCTCATCCAATAACACATTAAGGCACATTCTCCCCAATCCCCCCAAAATGAAAGGACTTTTAAGGCACGTTCAAACACCATGGAAGGACGAAGCGGAAGTTAGAAGACCAATTCTCCAGGAATACAAATGGAAGATTTGTGAGAGCGGAGCTGACGACAGACAGATGCTAACTCCTTCCCAACATTCCATCTATCCCTGAAAAGGACGTAAGTCCTAAAACAGGGTCCTCTTACGTACCAAACTCCTAAAAATTTCCATATTTATCTCCCAAACTACTTATTCTTGTCTTGTCTTGTCCTACAATTGTCACCTTCAACTACCTGCTTAATGAGACAAATGGTCGAATTTTTTGGAAAGTAAGCTGGTTAGTAAGTCTGTTACTCTAAAAGCATTCCGGTTCCAATTTTGGAGTTTTGTTTTATTTTTAAATAATTACCAGAAAAGAAACTACCATTTATTTCTTTGGAAATTGAATTTTCCTATGTTCAAAGTACCTACCTACTGTGAAGCAATAGTTCAGTGCCGTCTTTAGTTGAAAAGAAATCGGTGTTTCGTTATTTTTAATTGTTTTTGTCTGTATTTTTAACTTATCTGTTTTCATAATTATCACTGAATATGGTAAGTTATAACTCGAGTTATTTATAAAGCAAAAGGTGAATTTTAATTTTTTGTCTAAATTTATTGATAGTTCACTTTTAGCTTAAACAGGGTACACATAGATAACGATAAAAATAGCTTAGCTGTTATCCTAAGTATGTAGAAAGCTAATTATGGATAGTCACTTAATGCGAGTAACGTATTATATCTATTTTTTTTTGTTCTCTTATTGTCGTATTTGAAGATGAAGCAATCAGTTCAGATCGCGTTGGGCTAGAAGAGGTTTGTAATTTTTTACTAAGATCGCTCGATGTCGAATCTCGAAAAATAAATTGATCCAGTCTTGGTTCGTGCCTTTTGTACAAATACTTGTGAAGCACCATATAAGGCTGAAGCTTGGAAAGAAGTAGGCGAAGATAAGTATAAAAGCTGTCTTCAAATAAAGAAAGTTAGTCTAGTCGAGGCAATGAAGTCGAAAAAAGGCCAAAACCTACAATTTTTTTGCAGTTTGGATAGATTCACATGATTCTTGTTGCATTCGATTCGTAAGAGTGACAGAATTTTTTTTTTTTTTATGGTCAAGCACAAGCCCTGCAGGAAAAATCCTTTAAGGCGCTCTAGGCGGAATCAAGCGGGCAATGTCAGTAGAACACTTGCCATGGAAATATTTGTAAAAGAGGGTCAAATCACCAACCTGTCTTCGATGTTCTAAGCTGTCGAGGTTTTTGGTTAGCTCGTGGTCACCGATCAGGCGAATGGCTCTCCTTTGGATGGAATCCAACAACCGAAGGGTATGCTTCGGTGCAGAACTCCAGACATGAGAGCAGTATTCCAGTGATGGTCGAATCTGGGCTTTGTAGAGTGTCAAAAGTTGTTGTGGTGTATACAGCTTTTTGGTACGGAAAAGTACACCGAGTTTCTGAGAAGCTGTCCTGGCGATTGTTACCACGTGATTATGCCAAGACATATCTCCTCCCAGATTGACACCCAGTAAGTTAATAGACGAAGCCAGTGGAATTGCGTGTCCTGCCATGACTATAACTGGTTCTGCAATGTTAACCTTCTTAGAGAAAACTGCTGCCTGGGTTTTTTTAGCGTTAAATTCGACTTGGTTACTGTCGCCCCAAGACAAAATTTCTTCCAGGTCTTTATTGAGTCGTGATACTTCATGCTGTCTGCGAAGATGTGCGTCAGCAGCCGATGTTCGAGAATTCAAAGTAAACGATGAGATAAGTGTGCTGTCGTCAGCAAAGCTATAAATTGGATTTTCTGTCTTCGCTAGAAGGTCGTTAATGTATAGTAAGAAGAGGGTTGGGGATAATATGGACCCCTGAGGAACACCAGCATTGATGGTAAAGGTGTCCGAGAGAAACCCGTCAATCGCCACTTGCAGAGAACGGTCCTGAAGAAAGCTAGAAAGCCATGAACAGAATCGACCGGGCATACCGTAGGATCGCAGTTTACTTAGAAGCCCCTCGTGCCAGACACGATCAAATGCTTTAGAAATGTCTAGTGCAATAGCCCGGGACTCCCCATGATGTTCGACTGCGTTGCTCCAAAGATGGGTGACATATGCTAGGTGGTCTCCTGTTGATCTGGACTTACGAAAGCCGTACTGATGGTCGCTGATAATATTAAGGCCCTCTAGGTACTTTAGAAGTTGTTGGTTAATAGCTTTCTCCATCACTTTTGATATAACTGAAAGCAATGCGACAGGTCGATAGTTGTTTGGCATGGTTTTCTTGGTATAGGCTGAACTCTTGCCTTCTTCCAGCAAGATGGAAATATTCCTTTTTTGTAGGATTGGTTAAAAAGTCTACAAAATATTGGTGTTAGCTCATCAGCGCATTCCTTGAGCACTATAATAGGAATTTCATCTGGACCAGAAGCCTTCCTGACATCGAGCCCTTTAAGAATTCGTTTGACAGGACGCTGACGGAATACGATATCAGTCATTTCCGATTGAACTGCTGGAATGTTCGGTGGTGTTTTTCCCTGAAAGTCTACGTTGGAATGAGAAGAAAATAGTTCTGCCAGTAAGTTCGCTTTATCTCCGGCTGTGGTTGCTATTGTGCCGTCGGAACGTGTTAGAGGTGGAATATTTGATTTGGTAAAATTTTGACTGACGGCCTTAGCGACTGACCAAAAAGACCTAGATCCGTTAGGACTGGCAAGAAGTTTGTTTTTGATCCTCGTGAACAAAAATGGTGAAAAAATCGGTGAAAATCAGTTCAATTTTACTATTTTGGGTCGCTAAACACGAATATTACGACGGCGTTGATCACTGAGGCACCTGGTGCCCAGGGTTGACCTCGTCTTCTAGAGTTTTAGGGAAATTTCTGTTTTTCGTCATTGGTAGCGGCGGGCAGTTGCTCAAATTAATCGCGCGATCTGTTTATTTACGATTTTACATCTTCTAGAGTTTTTAAACATTCTTAACCAGAATTTCTTTTTGTAGCAAAAACTTCTTGTAATCCTTACAGCAATAGAATTTTTTTAAGAAAATTATCTGCCTCATAATTATAATAAATAATTAACAATAAAATTGAATTTTATTATTTTAATAACAACAAAAAAATAATCATTTCATTCATATTAAAGTAACAATGATATCATTTCATTACGACCTAATCAATTATGACATGAACTTGTAATCGTTTTTAATGTCAATTAGAATTATTGATATTTCCGCGGTCTTTTTCAAACAGAAAACAAGAAAAAACATAATAAGTATTACATTTATAATAGCATTGTTATGAAATTGAAATTGTAAAACATAAAATTTCATTGTTAATTGTAAGAGAACACGCACTTATTCTATTTTCTAAATGTTTGTCGGCAGCAGAGAGTATCACTATCTCGTGGTTCGCCGACATTCACCTCTTGATAACTTCACTTTTCAATTGAATACTTGTTTAATTGCGTTTCCGTTTCAAATATTTTATTCTTCTTATCATTCTGTTTATTTGTTTCCAGAGGTTAATTAGCTCTTAAACTAAATGTTTATAATTTGTAATAGATTTTTTTTATTAGTACTCAATGTGAATAGACAAAAGATTAATAAACTAATAAATTTCTTATATATACAATTTAATATTTGTATCATTATTGATCAATCCGTCAGTTGATGGAGAAGAGCTGGGAATACGATAAAGCCCTACATCAACTTTTTATCGACTTTAAACAAGCGTATGACAACGTCCTGAGAGTGGAGTTGTGGAATGCTATGATAGAACTAGGAATTCCGAATAAACTTCTCAGTTTGACAAAGATCAGCATGGAAGGCTCCGCAAGTGCAGTACGGATCGGAGGGAAGCTTTCAACCTTTTTCACTATAAATAATGGCTTAAAACAGGAAGACGCCATCTTCCCACTCCTTTTTAATATAGTTTTAGAGAAGGTAGTGAGGGAGGCAAAAATGGAGACTCTTCTTTTTAGAAATCGGGGCCCACGTCTCATATTGGCCTATGCAGATGACATAGACATCATTGGAAACACAACTGTGAACGTCAAAGAAGAATTTCTAAAAATAGAATCTGCAGCGAAAATTGTAGGCCTAAAAATAAATGAGAGTAAAACCAAGTACATGACCACATCAAGAACGGAGCGTAGGGTTCGAATAGGACAAAATGTGACGATGGACCAATATAACTTCGAAAGAGTCCATGAATTTAAATATCTAGGTGCCACTATCACGTCAGACAATAACATGACCAAGGAAATTAACATCAGAATACAAAGTGCCAATCGCTGCTGTTTTGCATTACAGAAAATAATAAAATCCAAAAATGTATCTCGGACGACTAAAATAAGAATATACCACTCCATTGTAAGACCGATTATGACGTACGCTTGTGAGACCTGGACCATGACGAAACAGAACGAAAACAGATTGAGGATTGCAGAGAGGAAAATCCTACGGAGTATATACGGACCTACACGGGATGAAACTACGCAACAGTATCGTAGTAGAAAAACAGGGAAATAGAAGAACTATATGACCAACCGGACATTGTAAAAATAATTAAAGCGGAAAGACTGAGATGGGCCGGCCATGTCAAAAGACAGGAAGATGGAAGAGCTGTCAAATTAGTATGGGAGCAGGCCCCGACCGGTAGAAGACCATTAGGAAGACCACGGCTACGGTGGAGAGACAACATAGCATCAGATCTTAGAGCTCTGAATATCACGGATGCAGAAGAGCTAATGATGGACAGAGTCTTATGGAGGGGAATTGTTGAGTCAGCCAAGACCCATCCTGGGTTGTAAGAGCTACAGAGAGAGAGAGAGAGAGAGAGAGATCATTATTGATAATAATTTTAAAGTAGAGAGACAACCATTTATGATAAGATCAGAAAAAATCTTTGATTGAAATTGTCTAAGTTTTCAAAAATTTATAGCTTTCTTTTACCAATGCTCTGTACAATATAACTGTAACCAAATTTCCTTGATCTTAATTTGTTCGATGAATGTTAGTGAGATTTGGAAAACAGCATGCGAACGAACACTCAGGTTTTTGGGTTTTTCGAGGAGAGCGAGTAGTGGATCTCCAGCAGTTCACGGAATATAGAAGCTAAAATGTAAGATGTTAAAATTTGATTGGGGCAGCATTTAACTTATCTTAGAAGAAGCACAAAGCTATAAAACTTGGATGATGAATACAAGAGAAGAATATCGATCACCTTTACATGAATATTGAAACACTTATGAGCACTTTAACACAATTTATTCACCAAAATTGTAACAGATTCACAAAAACTCTACTAAACAGTTTTACAATGACAATAAACTATTTAAACTCCCCTTAACTGCTAATACAAACAAATATTCTAGTTTTCTCGATAAACTTGAACTAACCTAATTGCTAATTACATCATGGTGGATGGAACGGTTTTACTATTTATTCGAAAATTCACTAAAAATAATTTCACTATTGAGTTTGAATAATTCTATATTCCAAACCAGTGTTTACTGGTTCCTGGTGTTTCCAAGATGTGCCTAAAATGTCGATTTTTTTTGGCGTGAGTGTGTAGCCACTGTGGTGCAATCTGGGTTTGGGAGATTGACGCCATGGCGTGAGGCATCCTATTTTGCAAGGACCAAGGGAACCACAAAAACCTACGCCTCAGTTTTTTTGTGTATCCTGTTGTTGTTCTGTGTCAACCTGTAGGAGGAGGGTTTCGTCAAGGAGGTCGTCAAATTCTGCATGAAGCTCTCTGTATACGGTCTGGAGAAGTCTTAGGCAGGGAAGGGGGATTTTGATCTTCGGAATTCTTGAGATTTTTTGGAGTCCTCCATTCCAGTGGGTATGTAGGGTCCTCTGGGTGGTGATGTTGGTACTCTGTATATTCCATATCGTTGTTGTAACGTCTGAAATCACCACGGCGCTAACAAAAAAAGATAAAGAATATCTAAGAATAGTGGAAAGAAAAATAATGAGATTAATATAAAGGGATGGGCAAATAAGAATGAAGATTAACAAAGAAGTTGAACAAGAAATGGGAGGAGCAAACATAGCAAGATACATAAAACCAAGGCGACTAGAATGGGCAGGCCACATAATGAGAAGAACACCTACAGGAATGATAAAAAGAATTACGAACTGGCCACCGCTAGGACCAAGAAGAAGAGGAAGACCCAGGTTAAGATGACTGAACCAGCTAGAGGAAGACGTAAAAGTAATGAAAATAAAAGACTGTATGATTAAATGCAGAAATAGAAAAGATTGGAAAAAGATAATCAACGCCACAAAAACACATGCAGACTTATAAAGAAAAAGATTAAACAGGAATAATCCACCTGGAAAATCGGATTACGATATGCCTCGGCATTGCCATAATCCACTAGGATTGAACGGCAGTGATGATGATGAACGTTTAAAATCGAGAAGATAGATTTTTTGTATTTTGGTAGACAATGCGGTTTAAGTAAAGGTGGTGTAGGTTTTTACACGTACGGATAGTGGCTCTCTCTGTGGCAAGAAGCGAATGAAGAAGTCTCTGAGAAAGAGCAGAGTATGGCACTGCCTTATAGTCGACAAGAATAAAAGTATTCACAAGAGTTTTGGAGTGGCATTTTTCGACTCTAACACCCAAGGCACCTAGAAGAGGCGCTCTTCTCATTTTATTGATGATAAGTTCTACATCAGTGTCCCACCTAAGTGTTCGAGTGAATCGCATGCCCAAGTAGGTCACCTGATCTTGAGGAACGAGCTGTTCATCCATAGTGAGAGGCTGATATGGTCGAAAGTGAGATTTCTCGTCGGCTGAAGTTTGAATGTATGAAGAAGAAGAAGAAATATTTATTAAGTAGGTTTCCCTAATATACAAAAAAAGCTCTAATATATTTATGTAAGTAACAATAAGAATAAGAATAAAAATAATGTATCACAATGTTGTATGGATTCATCCTATATGAATGATCTGTTAAGTAGGTTATTAATCTGAAGTAATAAGAATAACATATTACAAATAAGTATAAAAACAGTTATAATACAATACATAGTAAAAAAGAATAGTATCACAATGTAATGATTAATCCTATAAGATTGAACAGTAAACTGGATAATATGAAGATCATGGTTTGGGTTTTTGTAGGGTTGAGGGCTACTCTCTATCTGCTGCATCAGTTGGAAAACTTGCTCCAGCAGTCTTTGAGTTTTTCTGTTAAGAGTTTCAGTCGACGTTGCAGAGGTATATAGGGCCGTGTCGTCGGTGTAGGTATAGTTCGATATTTTGTAGATAAGGAATATCGCTAGCGTAGATGGTGTAAAAATAGGGGCTAAGATTGACCCTTGTAGAAGTCCTGAAAGGGGGGTAAAGGGTTCTGATCTTGCATTTCCAACTTTGATACGGATTATTCTGTTGGAGAGAATTAAATTTCTGGTCAGAATAGGTAATTGGATATCATTCAACTTTCTGATAAGGCCAGCATGCCAAACCTTTTGAACATCCATTAGTATGGCAATCACTGGGAGAGATTCTAATTGGTTAATTTTACTGAGAGACTATGTAACTGCACATTGATTGGATTAAAATTTCATAATCGTTAAAGGGATTTCAATTTTAACAACTACTAGAAACATAAAATACTGATTTGTAAATTGAAATGTTGGTTGTATACGGATGGGTTACGTAATTATTAAAATTATTGCGAAAATGGTGGTTAACATTAGAAAAGTCGTGAGGTTTCTCCAAAAGCTGATTTTTACCTTCACACATATGGAAAAAAAGTATTGATAAAATGGCTTATAAAACATTCTAAAATTCTTACACAACAAGTACTATACAGAACCACCTATATTTATATTCATATTAATCTTTTATACCCCTTTTTTAAAAAATTTCGAGTCGTTGCTACTGAGCTTTCGAGCTTGTATACGTGTTGTATACATATACTTGAACACACCTGACAAAGATATCTTCATAATTTGGTTTGACAGGTAAATTGGTTAAGAATAAGAAAATTACTGAGTTAGCTTCGAATGTTGGCCTAGAACCGGACCAAGTAATTTATGAATTAATTATCCACTACCTATCCATAATCAGTGGCGTCCATTATATATTTCAATTTTACTCTTTTATTTTTATATATTAAATAAAACGTAAATATAAACTTTATCTGAATAATTTAATTCGCGGCACTTTCTTAAAGAAGAATGAAATTCATTTTCAAACTTTTTAAAAACTATTTGGTAATAGTTACTACCTGTATCGTCTGCCATGACAGTAAAAAAGTAATAGTTTTTATATTATATATAGTTTACTGTTATTAAAAAATTAATAAATCAAATTAACTCTTATACAAAATGAACAAAACCAATATAAAAGGTAGGTGTTGTGTTATTAAAAAAACGGTGTCGGTAAAACTTTATACTTACTTAATACAAGATTTTGTGCAACGTAAGATACGTTAATTAACTTAAAGGTAATTAACTCTTTGCCTACTGGGTAAATTACTATTGAATTATCTCCAAACTACGTATTTCAATCAACTGACCAATTAATCACTGTGATCTAATTATGTGGTAAGTTAAAAACTATTCAAACTTCTGTAGTTCATGTTGTTAGCGGAAAGTTGATTAATTTTTTCATATAAAGGCGGATCGAAAAAAGGCATTGGCATCATTTTAATTTACTTCATAATTATTTCATCACTGAAATTATTAAATTATTTGTCCATATATTAAAACTGCAATATTTTCTTCGTCAAAAATTCAGAGGTGGGATTAGGTATGCAAATAAGTTGATCGTACTTTAAAATGAGTGATAAAAGTGGTGAAGAAAGTATAAGAAAAAGTAAATTCCGTGAAAATGCGAGACAAAGAAAATTTATATGCTGTCACGTGGTTGAATAAAATAGAATAACTAGCTACAATTTACGACTGTACTGTTGCCAAAAAGGCATTCCATTTGCAATCAAAATTAGTTGGAATCGCAAAAGTCTGGTACAACGGATTTCTGGATTGTAATAAGTACTGGACAGAGTGGAAAAAAGCTGTACAAAACGCAAAAAAAACAATTTCTATACCTCTATGCCTCTTAATAACATCACAAGTAAAGGCTCAAAGAATTAGATAGCTATAGGTCATGTTGAAAGCCTAAAAGAAACGAGAGTAACCAAGAAAATACTCTATGATGGGAAACAGACAGAGAGAATGTCCCAGAAGGAAATGATGAGGGTAGTGGAGAAAGATACAAAGCACCTAAGCACCGTACACATAAGACTAGTAGGTTCACTCTCAAGTTTTTCCTTTGATCTCTTTGAACAATATATTGCCGACGGTGCTGCTGTGTCTCTTTGATCTCTCTGTTAACGCGATTCACTCTGTCACTGCCTGTCTTATGTGTACGGTGACTGTTCACTCTGAATTGAAATTTGTTGGCTGAAACGAGGCTGGAAAGACGTTAGAGGTGAAATTCTTGGATCGTCGCAAGACGGACAGAAGCGAAAGCATTTGCCAAAAACGCTTTCATTGATCAAGAACGAAAGTTAGAGGTTCGAAGGCGTGTAACGATAACATCGTTATTTCTTTGGCCTGGCCTAATAATATTTAATTTCTTTAATATCTCGTCTATTTTGCTACGTATTTTTGGCCTGGCCTACGACGGTTTGATTTTTATCATTCCGCGTCTATAGCGTCGTCGCAGACTTGATTTCAGTTTAAGAAGGGAACTTTTGTTCACTCGGAAATAGCGTCGCTATTTTAATTCCTTTACAATTTGTGCTTCAAAGTCTGCAGACCTATCTAATACCTTCTTCCTTCGTTGGTGAGTAAAAATTAAATTGTTTAAAATTTTTTAGTAATAGTCAAAAACTTGGTGAATGTATTTTATTGATTATAATAGTTATATTGTTCTAACTTTTAAATTATTTCGATTACAATCATTGTTTTAAATCAGTTTTTATTGTGTTAAAAATATGTAAACAGATCAAGTGATTAACTTTTTTCTTTCTCGAACTTGGAGAAACCTTGGATGATTGTAATCGAAATTAAGGTGTAGTGAGATGGAATTTTGACGGTTTGAATTTTTATTCATAGGGCCATTGCCAAATTTTGAAGGGTCCCAAGATAGGGCTGTTATTATAAGAATAATTTTTTGGAGAGAAGCTTTGTTAAGCAGTATTTTTACTTGCCGTCATATTCCGATTGTTTCCGCCACCAGGGACTATTCTCGGAAGAATCTACCAGCTTATTTTATTCAAAGAAAACATCTTGCCATCCGCATCTGTAATCCATTTTATTCAAAGAAAACATCTTGCTATCCGCATCTTTATTCCGGTGCTGATTTGGACCGAAATTCCGTCATTCCCGACGTTTTCCGAGGATAGGAAACAGAACAAAAAGATAAGAAATTAGTTTTTCACTATTAATTTTATTACTAATTTCATTAATAATTTTGGCAATAAACAATTTAAAACTGATTTAACCTCTTTTATTTGCTTGTCTGTATTTTGGCGCCCTTATATATTTGTTTGGGGGGAGTTAGAGAAAAAACCAGAAAGAAGCCACGATCCCTGGAGCTAGCAAGGGTAATTTAACGTTACAAATTGGCTTTGTACGTTACAATTTGGCGCCCAACGTAGTTGAAGCAATTTCTTTGAGATTTATCTTTTTCTTTATCTATATCTTTTTCTCAAAGGGATTGTTTTGGCTACAAATTGGGTTACAGTGTTTGTACGTTACAGGCGATCAGATACCGCCCTAGTTCTAACTATAAACGATGCCAGCTAGCGATCCGCCGACGTTCCTCCGATGACTCGGCGGGCAGCTTCCGGGAAACCAAAGCTTTTGGGTTCTGGGGGAAGTATGGTTGCAAAGCTGAAACTTAAAGGAATTGACGGAAGGGAATGAACGTGTCGGCATCTGAATGAGTGACCCTGCTAGTCTTATGTGTACGGTGACCTAAGTGTGAGAAACTGGAAAGAGAAAGCCTTAGACAGGAAGAAATGGAAGCTTATTTTGTACCTTGCTCAAAAGATAAAGGAAAGTAAGCTACAGTATTATTACTCCATATATATGCTTATTAGAAGTTGTAACAAACCTGACACCAATGCAGTTTCTAGGATCATCGACGGGCTGCCGGAAGGACACCAAGGCACCGCAAAATCTGCAAATTTTCAAACTCCAGATGAACTGTTTCGGAGATTTTTGTGTAAACTAGATAAGAAAACTACTGAAAAGAGTAATCTCAAAAATCAATCCAAGGGAGAAACCCCTCCAATATGCCCAATTTACGACTGAACTGATGCCAAAAAGGCATTCCTTTTGCAATCAAAATTAATTGGAATGGCAAAAGTCTGGTACAACGGTCTTCTCAATTATAATAAGACCTGGATAGAGTGGAAAAAAGCTGTACAAAATGCATTTCCTTCTAAAGCTTATTTTGTAGACAACTTGATAAACATTCTCAAAAAGAAAGAATATAATACTGCAAAGGAAAGTAAGCTACAGTATTATTACTCCAAATATATGCTTATTAGAAGTTGTGAAATATCTGAATATCTAGTATCATCGACGGCCTAGCGGAAGGACACCAAGGCACTCCAGATGAACTGTTCCGGAGATTTTTGTTTAAACTGGATGAGAAAACACCTGACAAGAGTAATCTTAAAAATCAATCCAGAAGAGATACCCCACCAATATACCCAATTTGTAAGAAATCTGGTCATCTAACCCGAAATTGCTTCTACAGAGAAGGCCATCCTGGACCATCCGAGAAAACCAAAGAGCAGTCGAAAATAAAAGAGTGTACCTACTCAGTGTCACAAAAAGGAACTAACACGACTTGATATATATAGATATCATAATTATAATAAAAGTAAATTTTATTCTAACACATGGTAAAAACTGATTTCGATCTATATTTATATTAAGATATTATACGCCTAATTCGATATCAAGCTGAGAGAATGAATGTTCGGGTGATTTGTAAAGGTTTAAATGAAGAAATGCGCATCTGTTGTTATATCGCACCTCGAGCCTATTTTTCAAATTTTGAATCGCCCACTGTTCGTTCAGGTAAAACTGGGTGTGGAGTTTGCAGTTAACGTCCTCAAAATTAATTAGTTTTTAATTTATAGCCGTCATTCACCTGCTATATATGAAAATTATTCATTATTTTTGGTTAACGTATTGTTTATACTTCATATTCACTTCAACAAATATTCCGATAAAATAGAAATCAAGATCAGGCACGGACTAAGTATTAATATACTTTTAAAATATAAAACTTGTTAAAGAATTGAGCTGAACTGAAAGTATCAATTTAATTTTAAAGCTGAGAAAATATAATTGGAAAATGTTTCGTGTTAGTTGAAATTTTTGTAGCGTAAATTACAGTTGACCCCTTGAAATCAGGTTTATCGCATGTTGAAAATACTAATATTAAAACACTACAAATTTCTATTAGTGTGCGATGAGGAAGCCTTATCGAGGTAACATCTCAAATTCTGAAAATCACAACTCGACTTTTTATGTATTTCCCCACATATAATAACTTCATTAGTCCAACATAACCTGTCATTTACATTTTAATGTAACACATGAACTGATCATTAATGCTGACTTGGTACGTGGCTGTATTCTATTTTTGACACGCAACTTACTGTTTATTTTCATTCTCGCCTCTATTATTTCAGATAATTGAATTCTTATTTGGTATATTTATATGTGAAGTATTTTCAAAACACTGGGATTAAATCTTAACCTAATTGGAAGCGATTTCGTTTTTGTACCTTTCATGTTTATTATACTTAACACGCTATCCTAATTTCTAGAACTAGTAACTTTTGGCACAAAATTCATTGGCTGTAATATTAACATTAAAATATTAAATTTCTTTTGAAAATAAAAGTTTGTTACTTTGTTTACAAGGTTTATTTACTTTAAAGCGTCGAGGGCATCATCAATCCTTGGCAGAGGATAACTTTCCTTCTTAGTGATACTCGACACAAAACTACATTGATCCGTCTTTCTTTCTCATTTCTCACGGACTACTGGATGGTTCGACAATGCCATTTTGAATCATTTCTTTAAGGACTCTGTCTGCTTCTTCCTTCTTAACTTGGGGCAGCCGTCGGGGTACCTGTCTAATCGGACGTGCATCGCCAGTATCAGAAGAACGGGATGATTATTTAAGTTGATCACTCTAATGGGTACCCCTTTTGCGGATCTAACAAGAGTATTTCCTACAAGGAGTTCTTTTCCAAATTTATGCTCATGGTTCTTGGGCTTTATCATGACTGGTGCTCCATCTGGTTCCAGTCCATCCAAACGCACGAATAACATCGATTAGCTTAATCGAGGCATCGTCAACTTGTTTTCGATGCAGTATTTCTTTATTATAAGTACTAAGGATACATCGGCTAAGATCCAAATGGAAACCACAGTGGAGCCAAACATCATTTTCGTCAACGTCAGTCAGCAGCACCGAGTGAACAAGGGAGGTTGAACCAAACTGTTGCCTGTATCTCACCTTAGACTCTAGCAGATTCTCCGGTAGCGATACGCAGTCTCCAACTGGTAGGCAACATCTTCTTCCGGATAGTGATGGCTGGTCGGACGATAGTTTTAATAGCTCCAGTGTCTACCAGCATGCTAAAGTTCTTTCTATCAATGAGGTCATCTTTTTTATATTAAGAATGTCTTCGTAAGTATAGACCTAAATACAAATGTTCCGAGAACATCTGTAGGGACAGAAGAGACAATTTATTAATTTGGGACTTAAATGCCTGCAACTTAGGACGAGTGGGGAAGACGTGGGAAGGTAAGGAGTTCCACAAACTGGAGACCCTGGGGATGAAGGAAGGATCGAATCGATCCGTTCTCAAAGTCTGGCACTGAACAGTATAAGAGTGCATGGAGTTGGCGTCTCGCGTTGCTCTGGTTGGTCTGGCAAGTGAAGGCATTATAGAGCGGAGTTCTTCTGAACAAAATCCGTTTATGTATCGGTAAAACAAGAATAGATCAGACACTGCTCTTCGGTGGGATAATGGTGCTAGTTTTTTGGTGATACTGGTGTCGTTTATTAGTCGAACTGCTCTTCTTTGTATTGCATCAAGAACTCTGAGCCTTGACGAAACTGCCGAACCCCACACATGCGAGCAGTATTCAAGATATAAGCTGCCTACTAGTGTTGCAGAGTTGCCAATTTAATGGTGTGAGGGGCTTCAGGATTGTTTGGGGTCAATACCGCCTCCAGGAGTTGACCCGTTCTAGTTTTTCCTGCTGTTAGGTATCTACAATTTGGTTGGGCAGGTACCCAAAGCTGAAATCTGTTGAATATTTCACGCACATGACTTAAAGAACAAAATAGTGCGAGCAGAGAGTACCATGTAGGAATCTTCCAAAATGTGGAACACCACAGAGGTCAGAAAGATTTGTGAGAAGAACAAAAAACCAAAATTGAATTTCAACAACGAGACTGGCTCTTCAATACTGATCTTCTCAGAGAACGATACTGTTGGAATTAAGGGGGAATAGTCTTAAATATCTAAAGAAAAGAATAGACGGTTAAGGGGTAAGGTGAATCATAGAATTATGTGTAGGGGGATGAAGTGGAGAAGAGTGAATGGAGTTTAGTGTGACAAAAATGTGAGTGCAAAAATAAAAGGTAAGCTGTTCAATAAGAGAGAAAGTTAGAAGTGGCAAAGATGAAGATGTTAGATGTGTAAATTAACGGAGAAAGATAGAGTAATAGTGAAACTGGAACAACTGAGCAAGAAAATACAGGTAAATAGATTTAGATGGGTTTAGTCTTGTAGAGAAAAAGGATGAGTATTATTTGAATAAAACAGTAAATGAATGTGAGATTGAGGGTAAGAGGAAGAGTGGGAGCCCGAATTTGAGATGAATCAATAAAACAAATGAAGACGTGAAAGAGAAAAAAATGATTAAATAGAGACAGACAGAAACAAATGATACGGAAGGCTAACGCTGACCCCAAGAAAGTTTGGGATAAGGCTAAGAGAAAGAAGGAGAGGAAGAAGAAGAAGAATAAAGTCTTGAATATCAAAAGAAACATAATTGCCTTAAACACTAGTATAAAGTACAACTTTTTTGTATACCAAGATACTGTTGTCAACTGAGACAGGTACCTATATTTTTCCAATAAAAAAATCGGTGTTTCAGATGAAAAGTAATTACTTTGAGTAATTCTTAAATGAAGGAAAACCATGGTTTTATGGTGAAACGATGGTTTTATACAGCCAACGTAGAGAAATGCCTTGACAATAATAGATACAAACATAAAGCGAAATTTGCCGATAAAATAATATCAAATGCCATAATTAAGGATATATTCCAACTGATTTCGACAACACCAAATAACTTTCTGTTACAAAAATCCAATAATCCTCGAAACTTACCGCAGCCTCGCCCAGCAAAGGATTTCTTAACTTTTCTGTCTTGGATGATTTATCATGGAGGCTGGGGAGCCTAAGATGAAGAACCATTAAGACAACGAATTTACGGAAAACTAAGAGAAATTTCGTCCATGACCTTATATATATTTTAAACGAACCTTCAGGATATGATTTTGGGCAAATATTGCAATCCTTAAAGAAAATTCTTTCGATATTGAGTATTCGAAATTATACATTTTAAAATAAATAACTTTTTGAATAAACAAGATAAGAAACAGACAATTTATAATGTAAAAGCATGTTCAGCATAATTTAAACGTCACACAACAGAAGCTTATATTATAATTAAGTCAGTTACTAAACCTGATTATCAACTCACATAATTCAATTTTCTTAACAAAAGTCATTAATATTAAAAATAAAAGCCGCGTGATGGACTTTTTCACGAAATCTGATATTTATCGTTAACTTTTTAAAAATAAATTTCAGCTTTCTTTGATAACGTCTTACATGTGGTAAACTTTGCAATTTATTACTGTTTGAGTTGCTTCTTATATCAGAAGCAATTAAAATATAAATTTATGATTCTTTCTGATCTGATTGAAATAATTACGAATATATATGCAAATTGTATTTATACGAATTAGATTTTTTTTTTTGGAAAATGCAACGAAAAAATTAAAGTTGAAAGTCCTTAGGGGAAATATGAAATTTGGTTAGACAAATCCTAATAAAGACACTTTTTTTTGTAAAAGTGTGAATTACCTGCGTTGTTTATAAAATTTTGTCTGATTTTATAGAAAATGAATGAGGTTAATAGAAGCATAAATAAGTTAGGCGTATAAAGCCACTCTATTTTTCCATCGTAATAAATAACTAAAAACAAATATGGTTTTTTAGTAATTACAACCGGTAATGAATGCATAACATTTTGTGAATCTATTCCGAATTTATCGCATATTCCATAATATTTACGTTGCATCGGTGACATTAATTGCGGTTTTGGCACCGAAAAGCGCAAAAACTCTCTACTCGATATATTCGTCCGCTCTGATGTCCTAGGAGGGTTTACTATTCGAATTGCATGTGTTATCTACAGTGGCAGCACCATAAGATATTATTTTTAAAATAATTTAAATAATAATCATTTCCTAGCGTATAGATGCATATATAGAAATAAAATATTTATCATTTTCTTCATTTAGACGTTAATTCAGTACATCAGTTTCCCAAACTTTTTCAGTTTGCCGCGCACTTACAGGTTTTGTATTTTTTTAGGGCGTCTTCACTCGCAATATGTATGTAGTCCGGCCCTGCATATAAAGTATATGCTTTTGCAACTTGCCTAGTATACGAGGTGTGCCCCAAAAGTATCCGACCTGCCCCTATTTTTCGGCACTTGGCTTATTCTTCGTCATCTGGTTGGTGGCATCCTTCGAAGGAGTTCTCATTTGATGCTTCCACTTCCCAAAGCAGTTTTGAAAGTCAGTTATCGGGATCGCCTTTAGTGCATTTGTCCCATTGGTTTCAAAAGTCTTTTTGTCGTCAAATCGGTATCCTTTAAGCGAAATTTTCAATCCAGGAAACAGCCAAAAGTCGCAAGGAGCTATCTCGAGACTATATTGGGGCTGCCGAAGCTATACAACAGTGTGTTTTGGTAAATACTGCTGTACAAGGTTTGATGTGGTCATTTTATTCTAATTGCTTTTTTAAAATTTCAACTCTTTGGAAATCGTCTGACCCGCAGAAGCATAGTCGTGATGCATGACACCTTCATAATAACATTGACTTGATTTTACTCTAACTTTGACGTGATTTTTTGGTCCGGGCGAAAAAGTATGCTTCCACTGCGAAGACTGTTGTTTTGTTTCAGGATCATAACCGTAAACCTATGATTCATCACCCTTAATAACCTTTTTGAGCAAATTTTCTTCGCTATTGATCATTTCTAGATTGTGCCACGTATTTTAATGAAATTAAAAACAAAATCAAATTTTGAAAAATTAATAAAAAGGTTAATCAAATTGACCCAATCGAAATTCAACTCCAGCTGAGTTCGGTAGTGGTTTCTCTACTGGCAAATTGTGCCCAGCTCAGCCGTAGAGGGTAAGTACCAAAATAAAGTGAGTGCGCCACCGATTTGTACGGTTAACCCCTGATGTTCCAGGCACTACTTCACCCACTGAAGATAATTAAATAAATTTTGAATATTAAACAGTACTAATTGAATTGCACAATAAAAAAAAATAAGCGACGACAAAGTGAGCTAAATAAAACAAAATCTCAACTAGACCCTTCTTTAATGGAAATATTAAAAATTACAAAACTGTCAAGCCTCGTGCTTGACAACGCTATCGATATTTATATAAAAAAAAACAAAAAAATGAATATATGAATAATATTATAAGAAAATTTTATCCCAAAATGTGTGATCACACGCAATATATAAAAAAAATATAAACAAGAAAAATAGATCTTAACTAACTATAGTTGCGCCTTAAATCTAATTAGCTTATCTGATAATCTAGATATAATTCTACGTCGTCCTAGGCTTCTCCAATACTTAGGCTGGTACCAAATTCAAGCCTGTTCCCAGAACCAATAGGCTTGCACCAATCACAACTAACTTAAGCTCGACTAATCAGGTCAGCAATCAAAACTCAACCAAAACTAGGACTTAAACCCTTAACTAGGATTTATACCTGTATCTAGGATTTCAGCCTATAACTAGGACTTAAGCCCGTAACTAGAACCCTAAAATCGTAATTTGGAATTAATAATAGCTCAAACAAATTTTAATGACTCCTCAATTAATTGACTTACTGACTTTAATACAATTTGAACACATTAACTTAAATTTGTACTACAATGAAAGAATAAAAATGAATTTAAATGAATAATACAACATTTAGAAGCTGACTTCTCTGAATTTACAATTAATGATCAAAACTAATGATTTAAATGTACTCAACAAACTTAAATTTGACTTGCTAGTCACGACAAAATTATAACAATAAATTTAACATCAAATTAATTTATAATACTAAAAGAATAGGCAAAAGGAGTCTAGTTTCACATAAATAAACCTACTTACGATACACAAAGAAATACACATGTAAAATCAAGATATTAAAACTAAAATTGCGTCTATATGGCGTTATTAATCTTATATATATATATAGAGAAAAAAATATAATATAGTTACTCACCTATTAAGATAGGGTTGTTTTATTACTTAAAACTTGTGACACCCCTGGCTGGTAAACGGGTGGAACAATATTCTCGTTGCTAATTGCACCAATCGGGAATTCTACCACAGTTTACCGTCTGAACGGTTTTAAAACACCAAATCTACCTACTGTCTGCTCTATGGGCTACCTACACTCATAGGGAACGAAAGAACCATAAGAATCGAACAACCACATGAATAAATAACGTGTTACTCACCACAGAAGATTTCCTAAAATCCGCTAAAGCGATTTCCTTACGAATCCAACAAAACTACTGAAAATCTCACTCCAATACTTGTTCGTTAGGAAAACTGAGGTTTAATTTCGTAAATCCAAAATGAATTGTCTCCGATGAATAGAGATTACAACTTAAACCCCGAAAATCTTCTCACTGCCACGTTCTCACGGCAAAGGCTGGTAAAAGAAAGAGCCGATTCTTTCATATCACATACACGAAATTTTGACACACGTCAAAATAAGAGGTGGCCTCTACTACTATAGGGACAATAACCGTAGGATCTTCAGCTACCAATTTACGAACAAACAGTAGTCGTTAGATACGACTAATCTTATTATTTATCTAGATATCAATAAAAACCTCAACATTATCTAATCCCTCGTTCATTTTCAATTTTATTAAGCAAGATAGAAATATAACGGAACACTGACTGTAGAAAATTATACGTCAAATTATCGACAAAAGAAGAGAAATAGTACCTCAAGGATTCATAAACGTAATTTTAATAAATATACTTCTAAAAATAATTCCAGCGATATCAGGGATAATTTATGGCTAGAATAATAAATAATAGCTGGCGATTATCTATGCCGAACCAGATCAACCGGTTCCCGACCCAAATAAATCTTTAATAATGGGAAAATTCAAGGTAGGAAGACGCTTATGTTTACAATTAAATATTTATCACTTGCGAAAATTTAACCCGTGAGCGATTTCCAATCGAAAGCTTCATTTCTGTTCTGAGAGTAGTTTTGGGATGAATTTAGCACACACACGAGTCATGCTAAAATTCTCGGTTAAAATTCGGTAAACTGTATTTTTGGTATTGCAAGATCATCTTCTAGTTCCCTTACGACGATCTTATTCAATGGCCTCTCGCACACGCTCAACATTATCCGATGTTTTTTTCTGTCCAAAGTCGACCAGAACGAGAATCACTGTCAACAGATAAGTGTTATTTGGGTTTTTGTCCATACAATCGTCTCCAAAGGACTTTTACAACATTTGAATAGTTCCTGTACAAGTTTTTCAAGTTTAAAGCCAAACTTGATGCGAATTCGTTCCTTAACTTTTTTAGCTACTTAAAAATCCGACGAATTGGAAAAACACTTTGAAAACAAACACACGCTGCTCATGAAATATACATCCTTTACTCTTGAATTTCCCAACCGGTAGGAGTCGCTAGAACACTTTGGCGCTAAGATATAAATGCAGGTCGGATACTTTTGGGACATACCTCGTATAATAGCAAAGCACAAACGTTGTTCAACTTTTATTAATCGCGAATCTATATTTCTGACACTAAAATAATAACATCAATGTGATGGGTAAGCTTGGTGATCTCTAAACTTCAAAGCGATGAATAAGGCCACTCTCGTTTGATGCTCAATGTTGATCTTTGAACGATATTTGTTTTTTATTACAATTATATTTGAAAATCCGGCTTTTCATAAAAAGAAATTAAAATCCTCAATGCTTTTAAACTTAGAGTTGAATATTTATTTTTAACGGTTACCCAAAACTCCACCAAATCAGAAGAAGCGAAATTTGTTTTAAGGATATTATAAAAAGAGAGTTCAATAAAACTCTCTTCTTCTAGGTAAGTGAATTCTAGTGGAGATTGTACAAGAAAATGATTTTGGATTAAAGCATTATTATAATTTTCATCATTCTCTATGATTTTATTAATATAAGTAGACTACCATATTTATTAGTTCTGAATATGAAAATTTGGAGCCCTTATATGTTGTTTGGGAGCTCCACTGGTATTATCTGGTGTCCAGCCCGGGCCTCGGGGCCTCCGAACTGACCCGGGAATATCTCCACTAATTGCATTCCGGCTTAAATGCCCCAAATCAAATTACAACCAAATGGGAAATGTATGTTTTATGACGTAGACCAGATTAAATTTATGATTTCGATTAAATTAGACCTAGATGTCATTGTGTTGATCTTCGAATTACATTGTTATTAAAATTATATAAATACCTAATTATATAAGATTGCATACGGAAGAGGATGTGTCATTTGTTAAAAGACAGTTTTTCTGGTTAAATGTGATATGAGATTGTGAAAAAGTGATAATATTGCGATTTTAAATAAATAAGCCAACCTAATGATACGTTGTACTTGAAACAGTGTTTGTAAACCTATAATTACTGTTAAAAAATGCAGATGGTATTGCTACCATCACTTCGGCGATATAATTACGTATCTACATACTTTATTTTTTGTTAAGTATGAAGTACTTACATATTTATAAACACGAGCTTGCTAACTTGTACATGTTACTTTAAAGATTTACATCGATAAAAATAATTGTTTTAATTATTTTTATTCTAATTATTTATTACTTATTTAATTTTACTTTCATGTTATTTTAAAATATGCACTGAAATATAAATTTAAAAAAAAAACATTTTTTCTGTATGGTATGGATAACCATGACCATACATCCCAGAACCTCTGAAAGAGATATGTGATTCCACTAATGCAAAGGATCAGAAACTCTTTTTCTTCTTCTAATTTCTCCTTCGATCAGGATTACTCCTGTTTATCTGCCTTTATTTCGTTTCTGTAGTTGTTGTCTGTCAGCTTTCTTTCCATCTTTTGGGTGGTCTTCCTTGAGGTCTTTTGCTATATGGTTTGTTGTCCCTGGAAATTTTCGGAAGTCTCGAGTAGTGTTACGAAGTTGGTTTTCTGTTGGATCCATCATTTGCTCACAGAAGTGCAAAAACCGGTTCACGTCATTTGGTGCCGAAAAAATTGAAACGGTTTAACAAAGGAAGCTCAAAAAATGTTTATAGTATTGTTAGGGGCGATAAATCTTATATTTACTTTTGCGAATCGGAAAATAAACGCCAATCCGCTGTGTGGGTGTTTAACGATGAGGAAAACCAACAACAGTGATCCGTTCTTGAAGTTTGTCAAAGCAAATGGTCTTTTGTGTCAACATCTGGTCATGTGACAGCAATTGCTTTAGAAGATCTAAGAACCGTTACTTCCAATTTGTATATAAACGTTTGTTTAACAGAAGTTATTCTACATCAGGATAAAGCTAGTGCTCACACTGACCAAAAGATAATCGAGTTTTTGGAGTTTCAAAACATCGAATTGTTAGACCCACCGTATAGTCCTGACCTAAGTCTCAAAGTCAAGAATTTATTGTGTGGGCAGCGTTTTCAGACGACAGAAGAAGCCATAGATGCCTTTAAAACAGCGATTTTGCAGATGTCAACTGAAGACTGGACAACTGTTTTACCAATTGGGTTATACGTATGTAAACGTGTGGGGCAATGAAGTGCTTGTCTTTATGGCTATATGCAAAATTGAAAAGACAACATTCGTAGCAAACAACAAAAAAAAGTTATAGAGGTAAAACAGGAAGATTTTACTATCATCAAATATAAGTAAGCCAGAATCACATTTATAAACAATTTTTAAAAAAATTGATAACATTCCAAAAATAAGAAAGAAGAATTAAGAAAGCATTTTAAAATATTTTTATATTATGTAGATTTGTTAAAAAAAAATAAAACAAAATATAAAATTGTTATAAATATCAGCGATAGCAGCCAGTGATAATGAATCAGAATTTTTGAAAGAGATATAGTTATATTTATTTATATAAAGACTCCAGGATATTCTGAACCATAACAAAGAGAGTCACGGTCACATATCTTACTTTAATAACTCGAGATGGTTTTTTCTTGGTTAATAAAGCCGTCAGTGTAGATAATCGGGGCCGACAGAGAAGCGCTAGCGCGGGTCGATGGTGCGGTGGTGTGCTCGCCCCCCTGGGGGGGCAACACATTCTATGTCATAAATCATCAGAGTTATTATCCACCAGAGGGAAGATATTCTTTGTGAAAAGGGCATATTGCCTAATCTATGAGCTCTACCTCTACCTTAGGTGTTCTTCGGCATATTTGTAAGACATTTCAAATTTAGCAACATTCAGTGAACTAATAATTTCCAAATTTGTGTTTTTCTTTTTTTGGGGATTTTCAAATTGCAAAATCTGGAAGGCGGCTCTGAATTGGTTTAATCCACACCAGATTAAAGTAATGAATCTGAACTGGATGGAATAATACCCATTTTGCACGAGAAGTGATAAAAACTTTTTGTCACTTCTCGTGAGTGGAAAATGGGCATTCTAGAGAGTGATAGCAGTGATAGCGAAGTTCTTGAAATTAACAAAAAAGCAGGACAAGCATTTAATAAAAAATTCGAGACCATTTTCGTTTTTGATTCATAAATTAAATATTTTCTTCGATTCCAAACATTTGTAAACAGTTTCATTTTAACCCTTTTGAAAATAGTTTTAAAATTTCACGTTCGCTTTCTGAAAATAATACAGAAATAATAAAGTAATTATTTTTTATAGCGTCAAAGCTAATTTGAATTCATGACATCGTTAACATTAGCAATAGAAAGAGAAACATAGAGGGAACGGTTGCAAAATTTCAACCCGGCAATTTATTCTACGGCATTAGAACAATGATTGATTGCTTGCATGATATATTAATTTTCATGTTTACGCCAGTGCAGGTGTTAAACCTGTAATATTACACCACCTTTAAACAATTTCATTCTTTTAAACCATGATTAGGAATATCTAAATTTTACATTTTTATAAATAGAATCAATTTTATTTGTTCACATTCTCAATAACATCTTTTTTCTATACTTTTCTGTATAGGTACCACTTTATAGGCCCTGAGTTGGCCATGGACGATGAGACGGCAACTCAGATTCTATTCGAGTGTAAGGCCTTGGACCATAAACGGTTCCTCATCTTCGGTGACACGAACCCTGAATCCTATCACCACCTTCAGGAACTGGTCACGGACTCTGATCTCTTATAAAGGGAACTGCCTTGTGACAACAGTAACTCAAGGAACTTGGGACACCTGGATTCAAGCCTACCTGAAGATCAGCGTGGTGTTGATTTTCAGCTGAGCAAACTAGAGTCCTGCACGTAAGGACTCTTGGTGCCGAACCTGGTCACAATATTCCCATAGGAAGCAGTGCTTAAAACATGGGGCTCCATAGGAGTGACCATGCCAGGTTAAATTAGATTAGATTAGATTAGGCCCTGAGTTAAATCAATATCCTGTTCTTCGTCAAATTTACTTCACTTCTAAAATACTTACCAGTACCAGTTTTTCAATAGGAGTCTTGAGATGTTTGATATGGATTTGTCATTGGACCTCACTTCTATATAGACACAAAGGTAATTATCTTACTCTCTCTGGCTAACACTACCGTGATATAGTACAAAACTTTCTGGTTCCTCAAATCCAACAATTTAACCTGCAAAACATGTGGTTCTAGCAAGACTGAGAAACTTGTCACAAAGATAGGGTAACAATGGATCTTTCGAACAATCTTTCCGGGATGTTTAATTTCTTGATTTGGTAATGTCATCTGGCCACCAAGGTCACCGGGTTTAACGGCTCCTGCTTTTTTTTCAGAAGGATTCTGCGGGGTCTTTTCTTCCAACCACCAGAGTACACAATAAGTAATAATGACTGCCCATCTATCAGAAATCATCTAGATGAAGTTGGTCTTCATTCCTACACAGCTCAGTAAGAGTATATAAGTATCGTACAAAAAATCTTGCATGGACAGAAAATGATCTAAATTGGGACGAAGCAAAATAGATTAATCTTCTGTTAACCGAAGATCACGGTTCGGATTTCATTCTGATTATAGGAGAGTCAGAGGGTTGGCGTAAAAGTGGCGCGTTTCTGTCGTAGCTCGTTTAGGTACTTGGTATTTGGGAATCACAGAAGACTATAATCTTTTGATTTTGTACTAGAATTGCGCAGAAGGTGGTTCCAGCACCTTTCTGGTCGCTGAATGAAATGGTATAGAAATGGTTTAAGAATTAATCAGATTTGGACCAGGATCTATTTATCGATTCAATAAGAACTTGACTCTATTTTTAACTAGTTTCTTAATTTTCTTTGAAAAATTACAATACATACAATAGACATATATTGCTATGCAACGATAAGTAAAAAGGAATTAAGAATTTGAGTCTAGTTGTTTTTATACCTTTGGATAGAACCAGAAATCAACGAGTTTATTTACAAGTTCTTCAACTATCTTCGTAAGCTGCTAGCCCTGATCTAATCTACATGCACGAAACTGTTCGTCCTCATGTTGCTCGACATGTTCAGAAATGGTTTTAGATAGGGAGCCTCGCTATTTTACCATATGGCCTGCTCAGTTGTCGGATCTTAACCCTATTGAGCGAGTATGTATGGGACATGATACAACGAAGATTTAATCTTATCGTGGCTGGCATTCATGGACGGTTTTCGTTTAAAACTGTACTTAGAGAGCAATAGGAACTTTCGCTACAAGTGGTTATGGAAAGATAATTTTAAGTACACCTAGGAGATGTAGTTATAGCTATTATGTTATTTTTAGCTGTATTTGCAGTATATAAAGCACTTAAACAAAGGATGTTTCTTAATTTAAAATTTGTGATTGCCACGTACTTTTAGTAAAAGTAAAATAAAATCAAATTTTGAAAATTTAAACTTATGGTTTAAATTGAAATCTCCAACTCCAGTTAAGATGGGTAAGTGGTTTCTCTACTGGCAAATTTGTGCCCAGCTCAGCCGTAGAGGGTAATTCAAAACAAAATAATGTGAGTCGCGCCACCGATTTTAACGGTTCAAATCGGAAACCCCTGATGTTCCAGGCACTGACCTATCTTACTGGAGATAAATAATGAATTTAAGAATCTTAATTAAAAAAAAAAAAGAAAATTGATTGAGTAACAAATGTGGTGAGTGCGTGAAGATCTGAGTAAAACACAAAGTTAGATCTATCAATTATATTCACAAAAAAAAAATAATCCCCCCCCGCACAATAAACCCAACAGTTGAGTTATACAATATATAAAAATATATATAAATGAAATAAAGAAAATTAGCGTTTATCAGAAAATTTGTTCCACAATAATGTCAAAACCCTGGCAGATTTAATTATGAGTGATCACCCAGCGCAATATGAAAGATTTAAAAATTAAAAATTACTATAAATAATCAATATTCGACCAACAACTTTTACAATGTCTTAATCTTAAAATTAAATTTTTGGCTTATCTGTTATCTGCAGTGCTGGTAGTGAGGCTTTCGTTATTAGCCTGCTGCTTTGATGTTGGTAAGGCACAAGTTTAGCCTGATCCAGAAATATTCACCCGGTCCAAAAAGAAAACAATATTCGCCAGGTCCAAAAGCAATTGTTCAGCCAATACCAAAATTAATTTCAGCCAGAACCAAAAACAATTTTACTCGCCAGGTCCAAAAACAACTAATGTTCGCCAGGTCCACAAACAAGTTCAGCCAGGACCAAAAACCCCTTTTATATTAAGATTAAGGGTTAGCAGCCAAACTGCGATGTTAATTCGCCAACACCCGGTGGTAAATTTCGTGATCTTAAATCGGATGTCCACGCTTCGAAACGAATTCTCTTAGCAACCACACGAAGAAAGCACCATTTAATCAAATCCCAAAAATATGGATTTATCTATACGCCTACTCAAAAATACCACAAAGGAATAACCAAAAATGAGGCTTAGATAAAATAAATTGAAGTGAAGTTCAAAAACCCATACGGATGGCTTGAATATTGCCAAAAGAACCTTCAACTTCACAAAATGGCGTCACTTAATTCGATAATAGCACTGAAATTATTCGTTCAACTGTTCAAATCGAAAAGAAGGGTCTCGGATCCGGAAATTTACGCATATGTTTCTCGCGATGACATTTGGGAATAAGAAGGGGAACTGGTGTGTTCTGTTGTGCCAAAAATGACTTTGCTAAATGTTAAATTGATTTACAAAATGATGTTAAAATTAAATCGAATTCATTAAACTAAATGTATTATTAATATCAAAAGGAATCGATGCACTTATTTACTTAATTTAAAATTTTAGCTATTAGTGTGTTAGTTTAAACAGTAAACCCGATATGTTTTCGACCTGACAATCAAATTCTCTACTCTCCCCACGGGTCAGGTCAATAATATTCCCACCACACGCATCGGAACCCGTTTAGAGGCTAACAATCGAGCCGAAACATTAACTAAACTTTTAAATATTTTGACGCCGATTTCTGCACGTGACAACATCCCCCTCCCTTAGAAAGGAGAAAAGCTTACTCGTAAGATTTTCGACGATGACTTGCAGATTCGTGTGATCACTAAGAGTAATTCGGAAATAAGCACACGCTAGAAATTACCATACATACCTTCATATAAGACTCAACAAAAGTAAAAGAAACATAAAATTAAAAGGAAGGTCGCAGAACCAAAAGTACCTTCACAGATTTCGAGCTAAGCTCGGGAACAAAAGCACCCAGTGCAATAAAGTTGCACCAAACTGAAACAACTTCGGTTATCCGCTTCAGAGGACCATGAGCGATGTTCCCCGAGGCGAGCAGAGGCAATGCACTCTTCCAGGGGCGACCTCGCGAAAAGATGTTCAATCGCGTCGTGGTTACACACCCCTGGACCTCACACCTTACAGAGTACAAGGTCCACTCACCCGGTTAACAACGCTCACAAGCCTCCTCCACTTCTAAACCTCCGTCGGTATATCATGAAATAAAAAAGGGACAAGTTAAAGGGTATCAAAGATTCTGATACTGCCGAGACTTCCACGGGAGGCCCCGCAAGGTCATCTGACTCTGACAGCAGTAGTGGACCCCCGCATAGTGACAGTTTTCCCTCGGGTCCCTGCCGGCGAGCAATCCACCTCCCACTGACGGAGCGTAACCAATGCGGTTCCACTTAAGGCGACACCCCGTGCAGCCCCGGCACCCACCAGAGCCTAAGGCCATAAACAAAGAAATCGCGGAGGGACATTTTGGGCCGAAGCCCGGGACCTGAAGGGACCCAGTGTGATAAAGCACACACCAGACTAAAACGAATCAGAAGGATCCGGTGACAATTTGGAAGTGTACCTGAAGGGTACATCCTAAATACAAATAACAGCAAGAATGAACTAAACCCAACACCTAACGTTGAACAATACTCCAAAAAAAAAAAAAAAAAACCAAAAGGCATCTGGCTCCAATCAACCTCGGGACAACCAGTACAACTAGCAATTAAGGACCAAAGAGAAGGAAAAGAAAGGAGTAAATATATTTACCTGATATTAAAAGAGATGGAGATAAAAAAAAAGTTGGGATTAGATACAGAGAGAGTGAGAAAAAAAAGAAAAGAGAAATAAAGGAATTAGTAGCGAAGAAAACGAATAACGGAAGAGGATTCAGTGAACGGAAGATAAGACAAGATAAGGTAAGAAAAGTTACGACAAAACTGAATCCTAAAGTGTTAATGTCAACGATGGTCATGTTGCAGAAATAAAAAAAAAAAAAAAAAGTGCTGGATCCAAGTACGAAAGATAAGATATGACAATAATTTGATTTTACTAATCCGACTCAGAGAATCCCTCAACAAATCCCACAACTAGGTTTTTCCCACTGGACATTTAATAACCCAAACTAAAAGCCAAAACGCAAAAGGATTCAATGGTCCAGTCGGAAAATAGAGGTTAGGGTCTCAAAAATCCACAATTAAGTGACATAGATACACTAAAATTGAAACCAAAACCATGAGGTTACTACTAAAGTCGGTGATAACTGATACGGAAGCAGGTAAATGAAATAACTAGACATAAGGTAAATATAAGATAACGTAAAAGTTATTCATTACAACGCAAGACGAAATAAACCACGAAACTTGGATCCAGAAGTGTTAAGGTTGGGGGACTTTTACCCACCCCGCCTGGAATATCCTCGGGTGGTGAAATTCTTAGGCCTCCAGCCACAAGGCACGCAAAAGAGATCAACGATGGGATTGTTGAAAAGATTGGATTCAAGTGACGATAGGTAAGATGGAATAACAGTAAAACAACCCAAGGTATAACGAAACTTGAACCCAGAAGTGTTAAGGTTAGGGGACTCTTACCCACTCCGCCTGGAATATCCTCGGGTGGTGAAATTCTTAGGCCTCCAGCCACAAGGCACACAAACTAAAACAACGAAAGACAACCAAAAAGAGAACAAACAAACAAACAAAAGAAAAACGCAGACAGGTATCAACGATGGTTGTTGATTTGGCTGGATTCAAGTAATGTAGCAAAAGGTAAGGAAGGTAACGAACACATGTTTCCCACTAAGTCGACCAAAATTCCTCGACAAATCCCAAAACGTGGTAGGAGAGATAAGGTAAGATGTTCGTAGGATTCTCTCCAGAGAATCTCCCTCGACTACCACTAAGGCTTTTCCCACCGGACATTTAATAACCCAAACTAAAAGCCAAAACGCAAAAGGATTCAATGGTCCAGTCGGAAAATAGAGGTTAGGGTCTCAAAAATCCACAATTAAGTGACATAGATACACTAAAATTGAAACCAAAACCATGAGGTTACTACTAAAGTCGGTGATAACTGATACGGAAGCAGGTAAATGAAATAACTAGACATAAGGTAAATATAAGATAACGTAAAAGTTATTCATTACAACGCAAGACGAAATAAACCACGAAACTTGGATCCAGAAGTGTTAAGGTTGGGGGACTTTTCGATTTGAACAGTTGAACGAATAATTTCAGTGCTATTATCGAATTAAGTGACGCCATTTTGTGAAGTTGAAGGTTCTTTTGGCAATATTCAAGCCATCCGTATGGGTTTTTGAACTTCACTTCAATTTATTTTATCTAAGCCTCATTTTTGGTTATTCCTTTGTGGTATTTTTGAGTAGGCGTATAGATAAATCCATATTTTTGGGATTTGATTAAATGGTGCTTTCTTCGTGTGGTTGCTAAGAGAATTCGTTTCGAAGCGTGGACATCCGATTTAAGATCACGAAATTTACCACCGGGTGTTGGCGAATTAACATCGCAGTTTGGCTGCTAACCCCTAATCTTAATATAAAAGGGGTTTTTGGTCCTGGCTGAACTTGTTTGTGGACCTGGCGAACATTAGTTGTTTTTGGACCTGGCGAGTAAAATTGTTTTTGGTTCTGGCTGAAATTAATTTTGGTATTGGCTGAACAATTGCTTTTGGACCTGGCGAATATTGTTTTCTTTTTGGACCGGGTGAATATTTCTGGATCAGGCTAAACTTGTGCCTTACCAACATCAAAGCAGCAGGCTAATAACGAAAGCCTCACTACCAGCACTGCAGATAACAGATAAGCCAAAAATTTAATTTTAAGATTAAGACATTGTAAAAGTTGTTGGTCGAATATTGATTATTTATAGTAATTTTTAATTTTTAAATCTTTCATATTGCGCTGGGTGATCACTCATAATTAAATCTGCCAGGGTTTTGACATTATTGTGGAACAAATTTTCTGATAAACGCTAATTTTCTTTATTTCATTTATATATATTTTTATATATTGTATAACTCAACTGTTGTGTTTATTGTGCGGGGGGGGATTATTTTTTTTTTTTGTGAATATAATTGATAGATCTAACTTTGTGTTTTACTCAGATCTTCACCCACTCACCACATTTGTTACTCAATCAATTTTCTTTTTTTTTTAATTAAGATTCTTAAATTCATTATTTATCTCCAGTAAGATAGGTCAGTGCCTGGAACATCAGGGGTTTCCGATTTGAACCGTTAAAATCGGTGGCGCGACTCACATTATTTTGTTTTGAATTACCCTCTACGGCTGAGCTGGGCACAAATTTGCCAGTAGAGAAACCACTTACCCATCTTAACTGGAGTTGGAGATTTCAATTTAAACCATAAGTTTAAATTTTCAAAATTTGACTTTATTTTACTTTTACTAAAAGTACGTGGCAAATTTTTAATTTTAAATTTAATATTTTGACGCCGATTTCTGCACGTGACATGATGTTTTCCTGCATGTTCACAAACGAAGATGTAGAAATAAGAAATTATAGTTAATTGTATAATTGATTCAATTTTTAACAAAGAGAAATTATAAGTAAACATTTACCTTTTTTTAGTTTCTTTTTTCAGAGCTTGTTATATAGAAAACGAAAATAACCTTTACACTTTTCAATTTCGTGGTTGCGTGTTAGTCAGTCATTTCAATAAATAATAAAAAAATATAGAAAATTATAGTCTCATATGAATATATTCTTTAAAATTCATATTATATGTTCACAGGATACTTATTTTACCATGCTTATGACGTAAAAACGTTTTCTTCTTCTGGTTTTTATAAACAAAATTTTTATTTAAATGATGATTGATCGAGATTATCGACAGTCTAATCAATTTCTGTAATTTTTTTTTTAATCCAATCCGAATAATTTTTAATATTTTTCATTTTTGATACTTACTTTTGAATAACAGCCATCAGAATTATCATCATTAATATGGTATACCTAAACAAAAGTTCCCTCTTCTCCTCGAATCTTTTGAACGGTTATACTTATAATAGTAAAATTTGGAGGGAGGATATAAACGGACGTAGGCTTCCCAACTATCTCAATCTGTTCGACCAACAATTAGTGATGATAAAAAAATGATATAATTGCAGAAATGATAGTGAACCCTATTTCTTCTATAGCCCAAGTTGCGGGAGGATGCACAATGAGTCATATGTGGCCTCAGAGCTGGCTAAGCACTAGCTCGCCCCTCCCCAAATTTCCAGATCCAGATAGCCCAAGTTGCAGTTAAATTAACTAACAACCAGATTACACAAAAACAATTTGTTTTAGTGACAAAAGTACCTACTTTCTTCCTTAAGGGAAATGTGAGGTATTGGAGTGAAACAAATCCTTACGTCTTTCATAAAAAACATTCAATTTCCAGAGGCGTCAATTCTTGAAATTCTGGAAGATAATGAATTTGGCAACTTGGAAATAAGGTTTCAACATTATGGTGCAGTAAAACGTTACGTAGATGAGGAATATCGTGGTAGATGAATAATTGGAGGACGAGGTTCAATAGAATGGCCAGCTCGGTTACCAAACCTCACATCATTAGATTTTTTCTGTGAGGGTAGGTACTTAAAATTTAAGATTTACGCTACAGCACCCAACATTTTAAAACAATGAATGGCTGAAGAAGCGAAATCAAAGAACCAGTTTTAATAAAACACATAAAAGATGGTACAGGAGAGGCCTTCCTGACAGAAATGTTTAGAAAAGAAAACGAACAAACGCCAAATATAATAACTCACGAAAAGACCGAAATCACCAAAAAGATTTGAAACAAGAAATAGATAAATTATAAAAAATAGAAAATCACCAGGAGAAGATACCAAATGAACTCTTAAAATATGGAAGTGATTACCTTGTACAACAATTGCAACTTCTTATTCAAAAAATAATCACCACGGACAGAATACCAGATGAATGCTGATGTTCTTCAAGAAAGGAGATAAGAAAAACCCCAATAATTATCGATCAATATATCTTTTAAATCAAATTGAGAACAAGAATTATAGCCACAAAAATAAACGAACGAATATCTCTGCAAGAGGAACAGCAATGATTTCGGACAGGAAGATCATGCACGAATGCTGTTTTTGTAATAAGACAGATAAAAGAAAACTCGCTGGAATACAACAAACCAGCATATATGTGCCTGATAGATTTGAAGAAAGCGTTTGATAAAGTGAGAATTTAAGACGCGATACATTTCTTATATGACAGGGGAATACCATTCGATTTAGTAAAAATCATTGAGAATATATATAAATATAACATAGCTATGATGACATGTAAAGGAAAACTCTCACAACCTATCAAGTATGAAACTGACATAAGACAAAGAGATTCGCTGAGTCCATTAATATTTAATCAGATAATGGAAGAAATCATAAAGAAAGTTAAAAAAGAAGAGGATATAGAATGGAAGAAAAGGAAATACAGATAAACTGCTACGCCGACGACGCCATAATAGCCGAAAATGAAGATGACCTACAAAGATTAATTAAAGAATCGAAGATAGGGCAATCATATACAACGTGGTGATTTCTAAAGAGAAAACTAAATTAGAAGTGATACCAGCGGAACCGAGGAAAAAGAAGTACAAAAACAAGTGAGCATGACAAACAGAGCGGCATGATGTCTCACCAACACAATGTGGAGAAACAAATACCTCACAACAGAAACGAAAACTAGGATATATAAATCAACAATAAGACCAATAATGACGTACACAACGGAAACAAGAGCAGATACGGCGAAAACACAAAGATTACTGGAAACAGCAGAAATGAAAGTCTTACCAAAAATACCAAACCAAACTCTAAAAGAAGAAGAGAAGAAATTCGAGCGGAATGTGGTATAGAGGAAATAAACATGTGGACCAAAAAAAAGAAAAATAGAATGGAATCAACACATAGAAAGAATGACAGTTTATGGTTCTTCTGCTGGAGAACCAAAGCCCACTTACTTTTCGGCATTAGACTGGGTTCCTATTCCGCCATCTACCACTCCAATAGAACAGTACGAATAGCAAGAGACAAATCACCAAATGGATGAAGATCAATGGGACGACCGAGAGAAAGATGGTCAGACAACATCAATTGGGGCTAAAAACCGAAATAAAACAGGCATGAGCCTATTAATAAAGTAGGATGAAGAACAAGAAGAAATTTTACTATTATCAGTATAACCGTTCAAAAGATACGAGGGGATAAAAGCTTCTGGTTAGCACTGTAGAAAAATTCCATAACTGTATATTGTTTTAGGAATAGATTAAAAGTCATTTTGAATAAATTATATTTTATTAAGTAATTATAATAAGACTGATATTATAGCACAGACACACAGAAAAATTAGATACATAATCAAAAAATGCTTGCTTATATAAAATATGTTAATATTCGTTGTCTGCATCCTCATTTGTACTCAACAACAACAGTAAGTTGAAACTGGTGAATAATTAGTCATAAAATTAATAGCTGCCTTTAACTTTAAAGAGTATTAAATAAAATTATGAACATTCCCTGAACACACTTTTTTTATTAACAAATTAATAGAATGTCTTTACATAATTAGCTATAAAATTTGATGGGTGCAAATTTAAATTTTAATGTGTGAATACTGAGATTTCAAAATACAGCATACGGGATCCGCGAAAACAACTAAACAAATTATTTATAATATTATTACCAATAAAATGTTAAAATTTTGCATTACAAATTATTAAAAAATCGTTTAACAATACTTATTTATTTTATTTAAATAAAAGAAATAAAAATAGGTCTTTTCTCACATTAAAACCAATAGAAATGATCATTTTTGTCGTAAAAATTCTTGTTTAATCCCATTTTTTAAACTTTGGAGCTCAAACAATTACTTTTATTCGTAAATGTAAGTATTAGATATACGAGGTTTGTTCAGAAAGAAACAAGAATTTTGAATTTCACATGCAACATTCATTCGATCCTCGATTTTTTTTCTTATGTTGGTACACATATCTCTAATATATGTTGACAATATCAGCCATTCTGCATTGTTAGTTTGTTTTTGACAAACATAAAGGTTTGACGTGTTTTGGTGTCTTCGATTTTCTGCTACCGAACAATGTGGATCAAGGAATCTGCATTAAATTTTGCCTTCAAAATGAAAATAAAGTACCTATGCCAAGGTATTCAAAAAGTTAAATATGGCTTTTGGTGAATCTACTATTAGTAAACCAAAAGTGTATGAATGGTATAAACGCTTCACAGAAGGCCGAGAAAACATTGATGATGATGATTACTCTGGTCGTCCAAGCACTTCAAAAACTGCTGAAAACGTCGAATCGGTGAATCATCGAATTACTATTACAGAAGATGCTGAGGATGTTGGGATATCAGCTGGGTCATGTCAAGCGATTGTATCGGATGATTTGGACATGAAACGTGTGGCAGCGAAGATTGTTCCAAAATTGCTCAATTTTGACCAAAAACCACGTCAACCAAAAGGTTCATAATTGGAGAAGAAATATGGGTATATGGCTATGACATCGAAACAAAAGCCCAATGAATGCGGCCAAAGGAGCCAAGACCAAAAAAAGTACGTCAAGTTTGGTCGAATGTGAAGGTTTTGCTTACTGTTGCTACAAGGTCATATCTAATCTAATCTAAATAAACCTGGCATGGTCTCTCCTGTAGAGCTCCATGTTGTTTTAAACACTGCTTCCTATGGGAATATTTTGACCAGGTTCGGTACCAAGAGTCGTTGCATGCACCCCATGCGTGCAGGACTCTAGTTTGATCAGCTGAAGATCCACGGTTGATCTTCAGGTAGGCATAAATCCAGGTCCAAGTTCTTGAGGATTTGGATGACTATCCTTGAGTTACTGTTGCCACAGGGCAGTTCCCTTTATAAGAGATCTGAGTCCTGTGACTAATTCCTCAAGGTGGTGATAAGTTTCAGGGTTCGTGTCACCGAAGATGAGGAACCGTTTATGGTCCAAGGCCTCACACTCAAATAGAATGTGAGTTGCCGTCTCATCTTCCATGGCGTACAGTCCGCACGAGGTGGGTTCCTGTGTCAGAATCCCCATCCTTCGAAGGTATAGTCTAAATGGTCCATGCCCAGTGAGCAGGCCCACCAGTACTCTTATTCTGACTCCTGCCAAGATTCAGTTTATCAGACGTCGGTTTTTTGGAATAGCCATTGAGCGTCAGCTTCGAATGCCTCAGCTCTACAGTGTGGGAACTTTAATAGCTACTTTACCTCACGTTAACAGTTGTCTTATTGCGACTCCTTCCTCAGCACATTTTGAGGACACTTGGATCAAGGCCAAAATTCATGACACTAACTTTATAATTGGATGTGTCTACATTCCTCCAAATTCGCCATTAGAAAGCTATTTATCTTTCTCTAAGTTATGTGAATCACTCCATAAAAAACATACCAATCACAAGTTCATTATATGTGGGGACTTCAATCTTCCTCTTGTGGAATGGAAGCAGGAACTTAATAATATCGTTCCCATAAAAATACAGCTCACTTGCGCCAGCGCCCTTATAGACACCATGTGCCTGCTCGAACTGGACCAAATTAATTTTGTTTTTAATTCTCAACAACGTATCCTTGACCTTGTCTTTGTTGACGATCTTGATACTATTTCATGCAAGAAATGTGATCTTCCATTGTCAAGAACTGATATCTTACACCCTCCTTTGCTCATCTCTTTCTCTGGAATGAAAGTACAGTGTCTTCGAGACCCAGAAACAATTCTTTCATATCAGTTTCTAGTCCAGTAAATAAAGGGGTCAACCTATCGCAATCGGCCTTCTGCTTTCATATTGCCAGTAATAAGAGATAATGGCAAATAATTGAAAATAAGCCCAGTTTCCACAAAATCAAATTCCCGGGCGGGCCTGAAAATGACCCCCAAAAATCTGGGAAATAGGGTTTTCAGCCCATATCTCCTAAAATATGACCCTTACAGAATTTTTGTTCAAATAAAAAATGAAGATAATCCTATTCTCTACAAAAATGGTCTCTAGCATTTTTTTCGAAAAGTTGGCCGTTTTCGAGATAAACGCGCCCAAGCGCACGCTTAATTTTGAGTTCCTGCGCTACACATGGGAGATAGGGCTCTGCATTTTTATCAATGTGCGGTGGGACAAATTGTTGAATAACTTGGGTAAAAACGCATATTTTCACATGATTCAAAGTTCATGTGAAAGAGAAAATCTGTCGCTATCATCCCCTGCCACTGGAATCACGTTTTGACTCTTTGGACATATCGAAAAAACGGGTCAAACTTTCTGGTCGTCCGCAATTTTGACCTTGCACAAAATTTGCTCGTATTTTTTTTCTAGTACACGGATTCGCTGTGAATTTTCCCGAATATTGATCTTCGAAAGGTCCATAATCATCCCAGAAAATTGTAGAAATTAATTTTCTTGCGTTCCAAGAAGAAGCTTGGATGAAAATGTCCGATTTTTCCCGGTTTTTGGAGTCTTGGAAAATTTGTTTACAATGGGCCATTACTAATTATTATTTTAATAAAATGACCCTTCAAGATATGTCATTTGAAAGGTGAGATTGTCTAGTTTTTGTCTCTGTTATTATTTTTTGCGACAAAATCAGGGATTCCCCATAAAATTCCAAAAATGCAAGATCCCAGGAAAACCCAACTTTTTCGTTTCGTGATTATTTTCTTTTTGTTCTTTATTTTGGCCATTTTTTCACCTGGACCAAAGGAAAGATGACGTTCTCACCTTTCCATCCATGTATATAAAGTCATACTTTTTATTAGGGGGGGAAAACCCGTGGCACTAAAAGTAACACGTAATTTCTATCATTTTAATTCGTGCCGTCGTCCGCCGTGTATGCTCTGCATGTGGCGCTCGTGTCGTCTGCTAGTCCACGCGGCCACGCTACTATTTTCTTGTTTATAAACAGTGAATGTTTGGAGTCAAGTGTTTTAAACACTTTTTATAACAATAAATATTAATTATTAATCATTCCGAGGTCAAATTAAAGACATTGTTAGTGTTTTTGTCTTAACCTTACTTCTATAGTAAACCTAAAGAGGAGAAAGACAAGATTAAAATCTTCTCAAATTGGAGCACAAGGTGAGCATTTGTTTATTAAAAAACATAAGAAAAGATTCATTCAAATGTTACAATATTTTAACTTCGTGTACCTTCCAGTTTGTAGGAAGATGGATGACGACTACTCTATTTCGGCCTGTTTCCTGTGCAAGAAAGAGATTTCTGACGATGATGGGGTCAATGTGACTCGTGGCTTGGAAACCCTGGTTTGCGTCAGCAAGGAGAGGAACGACAATCACCATAGATTTCTGGAAAAGCAGTCATCTGTGCGTATGCACCCACTGTGCAGGAAACGCTACACTCTTAAGCGCAATGGCAGTTTTCCATACAAGAATTTCATCCCTGACGAGACGAAAAGATTTGACCATTTGAACAGCCCTAAGAGAAAAAGGGCTCGCGAGAGTCCCTTTGATTTAAAGGCCAATTGTGTTTTCTGTGCTTTGCCAGCGTCCAAAGAACACAACAGACAAATTCATGGGTCCGGGGACCCCTTTGTAGTCATTCAAAAGGCGGAATATCAGACGCGTGTGCTGAACAAAGTGAGAGCTGCAATCCAGGACGAAACCTGCAAAACTTTATTAGACAGGATTTCAACTGTTGATCTTGTCGCAGCGGAAGCAAGATATCACAAGAAGTGTCACTTGAAGTTTTTTGCGCCTCCACCCGTCCATTCAAAATGTGGACGTCCCAAGGACCCACATATTCTTGTCCAACTGGAGAGAGTGATACAGCATATTAAGGACACCAAAGAAGAGGTGTACAGTTTGGCCGATTTAACTGTCATTGGAGGTGAGTGTTTGAAAAAATTGGACCTTTTCAGGGCCACACAAATGTCAAACAGTGAAAGAACATTGATACTTTTCCTCAATTTCAAGTGGTTGTGTATGCTTGTGTTTTTTTTACTGGCGGCAAATATTGTACAATTCAAAGTGTTTCAACATCGGAAGCAAAAAGACATGTTTAATTGTAGACAACTGTGTGTACCTGTCGTGCTTTGGTTTGTGCAAGAGGTTCTTGCGCTTGTAGCGGACAATTCTAGTCTACTTTAGTGCATTATTGGTGGCTGTAAGTACTGAGCCGATGTTTACTATTCATCATTGTAAGTGGAAGTAAACGAGACTGTAGAAGCAGGTGAAATACACCAACAGCGAGAACCTGATAAGGACAATGTTGATGATCAAGAAGGAGAGTGGTGATTCACTCTCATATGTAACAATCTTTATATATTTTAAATAATAAAGCAAATTGAAAACAAATTAACTTTTTTGCAAAATTCATTGTTGCGAAAAGATTGCCGGAAATTCGCAATAAATTGATGATGAACGTTATGGTGAAAGTAAGTAACTGTTTAAATTTCCCTTCGTAAAGTCTCATGGACTTCAAGACGCGGACACGTGGGAAAAGGTGATTCGCAATAGTTTAGGGCCAATTTATAAGGTCCATCCCTATATAATTCATCTGGTGGTCTGTTCCCTTATACGCACAGTCTGAACACCCACCTCTGGGGAGAAAAAACGATCGATAAGCATAAAAACTCTTGAAAAATAAAGGGTTAACGGCGGTTCTCATTTATGATCCCAAAGATTTTGCAAGTGGGAGAAATGTCGTAGCGCCATCTACAATTGATTTCCAGAGGTCAAAACATCAAGGCCAGTTCATTTCCAACCCTCCCCACCTCAAATTTAGTAAAAAATTTGTATTTTTTTTCAAGCTCAAAATTTGGAATTTTTCACCTGCGTTTTTTGCAAAAAATAATAAAGTTGCGAAAAAAATGCTAGAGACCATTTTTGTAGAGAATGAAATTATCTTCATTTTTTGTTTGAACAAAAATTCTGTAAGGGTCATATTTTAGGAGATATTGGCTGAAAACCTCATTTTCCAGATTTTGGGGGTCATTTTCAGGCCCGCCCCGGAATTTTTTTTTGTGGAAACTGGGCTTATTATCAATTATTTGCCATTATCTCTTATTACTGGCAATATGAAAGCAGAAGGGTGATAACGTTAGCTTTCCCCTTTTTTCCTCCTTCAGTTACTGGACTATTCATAAAGCCAACTTCGTTGAACTAAATAACTTTTTTGCTGGGACTGACTGGTCTTCCATTTCAAATAATCACGACATATATTCTATCGTCCAACGTTTCCACAACATTATCAACGAAGGAATCGCCAAGTATGTACCCAGGAAACGTAATAAGAATTCAAAATATCCAATTTGGTTCGATCACTCACTTCGTAAACTGATATCAGAAAAAAATAAGCTGCACAGGAGGTTTAGACGGACTAGTCTTTATACAGACTACTCCGCTTATTCCCAAAAAAGATGTGAAGTTAAATACAGGACAGAGTTATGCTACCTTCTATTTGTTACTAACTCTGAGCACCTTATCCCCGAGAATGTGAAGTACTTTTGGTCATTTATCAAGAATCTGAAGAGATGCTCTGGCCTCCCAAATCTAATTACCTACAATAACATGAAATTAAGTGACCCCCAAGCTATAGCCAATGCTTTCGCAAACCACTTTCAATCAAGTTACACCGATGATAACTCAGATCCCATAGAAACTGCATCGCTGCCATTTTGGTCAACCTTATCTTCACACTTCTTTACTGTTGAAGAAGTGGCTTCTAAAATAAACAGCCTAAATGTAGCCAACAATGCAGGTCCGGATGGAATACCACGTTCACTCCTGAACAATTGTTGTAGTTCGCTCTCTCTTCCGCTGACTCAAATTTTTCAAAAATCTTTTAATAGTGGAATATTCCCCACAGTCTGGAAATTCTCCAACTTAATTCCAATTTATAAAAAGGGCGACAAATCTTACATCAAAAACTATAGAGGGATCTCTTTGATTTCCGCTATTCCTAAGTTGTTTGAATCTATTCTGACTGACGAATTATTTTCCACGTTTAAAAACTACATTTCTCCTTACCAGCACGGGTTTTTTAATGGTCGGTCAACAACCACTAATCTTGCTATATACCAGGATTACTTAACCTCCTCAATGGAAGCAGGTCATCAAGTGGATGCAATCTATACAGACTTGTCAAAAGCTTTCGATAGTGTCTGTCACAAGTTACTAGTTAGAAAACTGTCCCAAATTGGCATCTGCGGCAACTATCTAAAATTGATTAACTCTTACCTAACAGACCGTTCTCAGAGTGTTTCGGTTCTTAATTCGGTCTCTTATAACATTTCAGTGACTTCTGGTGTTCCCCAAGGTTACCACATTGGACCAATTTTATTTTTGTTGTTTATAAACGATGTATCCTATTGCTTTCAAAACAGCTCCTTTCTTTTATTCGCAGACGACCTTAAGTTCTTCAATATTAAAACCAGTGATAACTTTGCCTTACAATCAGATTTGGACCGTTTCATCAATTGGTGCAAAATTAATCGTTTGTCTCTTAACGTCAGCAAATGTGCGACGATTCATTTCTCAAGATCTCCCAACATTACCAAAAATGTCTATAAAGTCGATGAAACTGCAATAGATAGTGTCTCGTCCATTGTTGATCTGGGTGTCATCTTCGATACTGGTCTGACTTTTAATCAACATATTGAGTCGATCGTTTGTAAGGCCTTTAGAATGCTCGGATTCATTAAACGGCACACTCGTCATATTTATGATACTAAGGCCATTATGGCCTTATACACTTCTCTGGTTCGAAGCATTCTTGAGTACTGTGCTTCAGTCTGGATGCCTATCTACACATGCCACATCGACAGAATAGAAAGGGTTCAACGTAAGTTCGCCAAGTTTTTGTTATTCAAGCTTCATTTTCCATACCAAAACACGTCATATGAGACCAGATTGTTATTATGTGGTATGCAATCACTAGAAGAAAGAAGAAAACAATCTCTTCTTTTATTTCTTTTTAAACTAATTAATGGTGAAATCTCCTGCGACATTCTGTTGGAAATGATCACTTTTTTGACTCCTACTCGGCGAACACGACATACCTCACTGTTTCACATTCGGCATCATCGAACCAACTATGGTCAAAGGTCATTCTCGGATCGTATTTGCTTCAACTACAATAAGTTTTATTCCGAGTGCGATATATTTAGTGTTAAGCTACCAGCCCTTAAAAGAGCACTCAAATTCGGCTGCGAATGACTTGTTTATTCACTTCCTGTTTTTTTTTGTGTCAGTGATTTTATAACTTCTTTTAACCTGTCTGGAATGTTATAGTTTTTATTAAGTAATTATTTTAGGATTTTTGTTGTATGTACTAGTTAGGAAACTTATTCCTGTAATGTACCTTCTACCTAAATAAATATATAAATAAAAAAATAAAAGTATTACTCCAGTGTTTGGTCGACTCTTCCCAGACCCACTTCCTGACTTTGATCTTTACCCAGGCTGTGGGCAGTCCCAGTACAGGTTCTGGACCAATGAATCGTGTATCCGAATGTGAAGGTTTTGCTTACTGTTGCTACAAGTTCGTATAGTCAACAAGGAATATTACCTGGAAGTTAAGAGGTTATGAAACTTTTGTTTGTGAGTTTTTGGCCAAAAACAACACCGTTATCATGCCTTAACCACCGTATTCACCAGACTTGACCGGCTGCGCCTTTTTTTATTCCCAAAACTAAAAAGACCGATGAAAGGTTGACATTTCACCACAATTGAGAAGATAAAGGTCGCGTCGAAGAAAGAGCTGATGGCCATATATGAAATCGAGTTTCAGAAGTGCTTCGAAGATTGGAAGAAGGCTGGCACAAGTATGTTAAATCTGAGGGGGATTACTTTGAAGGGGAAAATGGATATTGATGAATAAATAAAGATTTTATGAGTTCTCGTTTTTTCTGAACATATCTCGTATATATAATTTAATTTTGGTAACAAGGATCAAAATAAATTTAACTAAAATTTTCATATTTATTGAATACCAAATAGACAATGTTTGATATTTTCTACATAATTTTTTATTTAATTTAGAAAATCTGTTTTTTATTGCTTTTTAGTTAATGACGCAGTTTCTGTTAACAATGAATATTCATAAATTTAAATGTTACAGCAAAGAAAACTTTTTGTGTCATTAATTTGTTAATAATATACACGGCGCTTTTTAAATTCAGAAGTTCATTTACAGCCGGTTTTAAAGTATCCATATCGTTTTACTGCTATTAAATAATATAAGTAAGTATGTAGAAAACATAGTCTCGTAGTTTTTATAACTAGATAATACGAAAATGATTATAGTATTCTATAAATAATACTTGGTTTTATAGATATGGTATTGATAGATGTAGATATCTAAAATGTTGCTAATTATGTATTTTGAGACATTTCTTATGAGATTTTGACAAACAAGACATTAAGTAGAAATCGAAAAAATGCCACATCTGGCACGCTTAGAACCTATGATCTCTTTCTATAGACGTACGTAAGTGGTTAAAGGCACCATCGGCTATGGGTAGAAATAGCAAGTTTGAATCCTACCAGAATGACATTTTTTGGATTTCTTTTTAAAGTGGTTTCTTGTTTGATAATTGAAATTTTGATCATATTTTTTTACTTTACTACAAGTTATAGTAAATATTTAATACAGAAAATTCATTAAATTGACTGTAAAAATTAGCGCATGACTTAAAAATTCATTATACTTTAACCACCAATATCTTCGCAACCACTGGAAGGATTGCAATGTTTTTTCTTTTTCAATTGTAGCTCTGCTTTCGAAAATAACATACTTTAAGGAGAATACAAAAAATTAAATCCACATATTATATAGGACCTGCGCTACCAGCGCAATGGAAGTCATACTTGGTCTCACCCCCCTTGATATATTTGTTAAGGAGGTCGCATTGATGACCATGGTACGCTTTCGCACGGTTGGTATCGAACCCACTGTTGGGACTGGCAGATATAGGGATAGTCTGTGGAGGGAATCGATAAAAGTGATACCACTCTTACAGGCAGTCACGGATGCCGTCGCACCAAGATTTGTCTTTGACAAACCCTACAAAATATTAACAAACAAAACAGCAGACCCCAACGTAGTGAACGCTCTGAGCGTATATACGGATGGATCAAAAACAAAGCAAGGTGTGGGATGTGGAATTTACTCTAGATCCTTAAGCCTAAAAACAAAATGGGCTATGGATGGCTTGTCAAGTGTGGTTCAGTCAGAACTCACAGGCATAACCATAGCTGCAAAAGAATTAATCAATAGGAACATCACAGGCAGGAGTATAAATATATATACAGACTGCCGACAAGCACTACTGACCTTGAATAGACCACGTTTCACTTCAAGTTTAGTACTAGAATGTCACCAATCTCTAACTGAGGCCAGCCAGAATAACGTGGTCACTCTCAGCTGGATCAAAGGACATGGGAACTCTAAAGGCAACCGCATTGCGAACAATTTAGCAAAGAGGGCTGTGGGCTACAGATATGTTAGCCCTCGCCCATCTACCAAGCTAACATTGTCCGCAGTCGGGGACCTTATCAAACAGCACTCTCACCAAAAATTTATACAGTGCTGGGATGAAACTACGAACTGTAGACTGGCCAGAGAGTTATTACCTCATCCTGGCGAGGAAACAGCAAAAAAATTTAAGGCATTGACCAGACAAAATCTCCGAACAGCTGTGGGAATCCTGACAGGTCACTGCCAATTGCGACAACATCTCTTTAGGATGAAACTAACAGAATCGCCGCTATGCAGAGGCTGCGAACAAGAAGAGGAAACACTAGAACACATTATGTATGACTGCTCTGCTTTTTCTGAAATCAGAAGAACCGTGTTGGACGAGTATTGACTTACACCAGCCGATGTCAGGGAGATCCCCCTCGGGAGCCTCATCACCTATTTTAAATCAATAGGCCTGGTGACGTCCTGAGGTGAGGATATCCCTACATACGGGAGGATGCACAATGGGTCATATGTGGCCTCAGTGCTGGCTGAGCACTTGCTCGCCCCTCCCAAATTTCCAGATCCAGAGGACCTGCGCTATATGAGGAATGGTATTTCTGTAAAGATAAAGGTAAAGGTGAAAAAAAAATCAATAATGGGTTACACTTCCTCTTGTATATCATTCAGTTGGGCATGGTCTATATTATGGTGGACACAACATGTATGGATGTTTTCCCATTCCTTTAGCAGTGCATGTTCTAGTTCTATAAGATTGGCTGGAGCGGGGTTTCGTCCTTTCACCAGCATTCCAAGAATGTCCCAAACATCTCTATCGGGTTGAGGTCGGGACTTCTTGGAGCATGCGGCAACAAGGCAATACCTACCTCTTCAACGTACGCCTGGACAATAGCTGCAGTGTGTGGTCTGGCATTATCATCCACCAATAAATGGCGAAAATAGCAACACATACCTGCTGCTCCAAAATTTCTCTTATAAATGTATCGGTCAGCCGTCAAAGATCCTCTTCTTTTATTATGTCCGTGCCCTCGCATTTATACCTGCTCAAACCATCAAATGAAACTTTAGTTGAAAGGTTGCATGAAGCATACCGTTCTCCAGGACATCTCCAAACCCTCTGTCTACCATCATGAGAATGAAGAGGAAATCGGGACACATCCACAAACAAAACTTTACTCCAATCAGGAATAGTCTAATTGAGATGTAAATGCGCATATTGCAGCTTGGCTACACAATGGCCTCTGGTCAAAAGTGGACCAACTGCAGGTCGCCTAGGTCTTAAATGAATTTCACGCAGCCGTCGTTGAAGAGTACTAGCTGAGACTTGTAAATTCCTAATTTCTGTCATCTGCATTCCAAGCTGAACGCATGTTACAAACCACTTGCTTAATACCTCAAGTCTCTATTTAGTGTTATCCTAGTTCGGCTTTATCCATTCCTCCTATGATTGCTCCCAGTTTTTGGAAATCAAGCAAAAATTCTTACAATTGTTGATTGGTTAACCCCTAAATGTCCAGCTTCTCTTCTGAAGATTATACTAACAGAGGTTTGACTTTTTGATTCGAATCCTGATATGTTACCTTGCAAATACAAACAATGATAATCTTGCTCTAATTTTAATTCATAAGAAAAAAAGCAAGAAATGTTAAAAAGTTGAATATCTCTGGAAAAATCCAAGATAAATTGATTTTTAAAACAGCAAAGTGGTCAGGAGACATGATGCTACAACAATCTGTAGTTCTTATAAGTCTCCAACCATCTGATACTGTCCACAGAACACTGTTTAAATGCACTGTATAATTTGTGGATTTAACTTTTTTTTTTCATTCTCCTCGCAGTAACTTATTCACCAGTAGCAGAGCTACAATTGAAAAAAGAACATTGAAATCCTACCAGTGGTTGGGAAGATATTGGTAGTCCAAGTTTAATGAAGTGATTCGCTAATTTTGACGGGCAGTTTATTTAAATCTAATCAGGAATACTCAAGGATCAAAAACAGGACTCATATATGAACCATCTTCAGATTAACATTTTATTGTGTTTCAACTTTCGGTTTATAAAGATTTCACGGATTTGTTCAGATGAAAAAATCTTCTAAAAATTAGTAATTATTGAAAATTACAGTTAAATTAATATAAATAGCTTAGTAATTATCTGTAGGTACGACTTTATAAAAATATTTTTAGTACCCAGATATTTTTTTTCGTTGTATGATATGTATCTACTTAATCAGCAAGACTTATAAGTACATAGTAGGTATCTAATTTCTCTGTTAAAAAATTAACATCAGTGTGTATTTCTACACTATCTACTTATTGTTTCCGTTGATAATGTAAAATCTGGTCAAAGTATATTTATTTGTATCATAATGCTCGTTCATAGTTTAAAAAATGATCTTGTATACTGTCAAATGGGGCAGATTGAATATTGGAATTTCCTATCTTTAAGTACAGGAAATTTATTAACTGGTAATATTACGGTTCAAATACTGACGATTGACCCCATTTTGCCTTATCAAAATGATGAGTACTTTAAGTTATACAGAATGTTGAATATTTTATTAACTTTTTGATTACTATCGATTTAAAATTTGATTGGTTTTAAATTCAGAAATGTCCAATTAGTCATATATAAGGGTTATCAGATCCCTAGTCTCCTATGCTGTGCTGGGGAACAAAATAACACAACAAAAAAGACAATAATAAAGTTGCAAAAGCTGTAATGACTCGATTGTATAGGGATCACTGGCGTAATGAAATCGTGGCCAAGTGTGGCTTTGGAGGTAATTCTAGACATTCCTTCCTTTTATCTACATATACAGAGGTTTGCTCTAAAAAGAGCCTCGAGGTTAACAAGGATTTAGTGTTTAAAAACTGGTGGTTTTACAAAACATCTGGGGATTCTTATGTTCGGAGCAACATGCCTAAAGATATTATACCTTCAAAACAATATTTAGAATTCACACTAAATGTTAGGATTAATAAGTAAGAGTTAACACAAAACGAAATCACTGAACTTACAAGAGGAGCTCTCACTTATTATACTGATGGGTCTAAAATACCAGAGTATTAGGTATAGGGCTTACATATCCTCTTACTAACCCTGAGAAATACTCCTACAATCTTCCAAGTGAAGCTATTAGCAATGGAATTCAGTGCTCAAGAGTGTATTAAAAAACGCCTCAATTCAGCCAGAATATTTATTGATTCGATTGCTAACTGCTTTGAAGGCTCAACCATCTACCAGATTCTTAAGTACAAACAGTCTCTTAAGCAACTGGATGAACACAACAGAGGGATTGTTGGTAATAAAAAATAGTCTTTTACTAGTACTTCTTTCATCGCATCTAAACCTGCCTGTGGCATCTCAAAATGCCGCATTATGAATTAAGTTCGAAATTGATAAGAGGAACTTAGTACAGTCTTAGGGCGAGGCTATGGCAACTGCTCACAGACTGCTACAAGGGCAGGCTCCCATTACCTTATTAAAAGGTAAAAAGCAAGCAGAGTTATACAATAGGGTTAAGGCAGATCAAATAATGAGTATGCCTCAGGACAGGATAGTCCCCAGGTATAACTTTGTGAGAAACTTTCGAGTAGAAATACTGGAAAGGGACTCATGGAACCATGGCCCCCCAATTCAAGGGGAGTCAATTTGGTATACCGATGGCTCAAAGACTGAGAAAGGCACAGGGTCAGGTATATACAGTAGAAGACACAGGATAAAAATCCAACTAAGTCTAGGTGCGTATGCCACAGTGTTTCAGGCTGAAGTAACGGCCATACAACACTGTGCAACGGAGATCGTAAGTCAGGGTATAACGGGTAAAACCGTAGTCATATACTCGGACAGCCAAGCAGCTCTAAAGGCGATAGTCTCAGCACAACTAAGCTCACAGCTGGTGTGGGACTGCGTTTGGGCCCTGACACATGCCGCTAGTCAAAATTCTCTGACACTGGCATGGATACCAGGACACTCAGGGTTTCGGGGCAATGAGAAGGCTGATGAATTGGCCCGTGCGGGAGCTAACACTCCAATGATTGGCCCGGAACCATTCGGCGGAGTTGTTAATACATTCAGAAAGGCAGCCATTAAGAAATGGAGGCTAGAAAAGGCCCAGGAGTGGTGGGAAACATCACCGGGCAAGCGACAAGCCAAACTCTTCATAAAGGGATACTCGGCGAATTTTACTGCAGAGCTGCTCTCACAAAGGCGAAATGATGTCAGAATGATTGTCAGTCTCTTGACAGGACATTGTAGGCTCAGAAAACACATGAGTCAGCTAAACTTGGCAGATAAAGACATTTGTCGATACTGCCAAGAGGAAGAGGAAACTGCATTTCATGTCCTATGCCAATGTGAAGGCCTTGCAAGGACGCGGTATCTAGTACTGGGAGAGGAGAAACCGGCTGCTCCAAGTTATGCGGAGTGGCCACTGTCAAGGCTATTAAGTCTCATTAAGAGGGCAGAGCTGGACAAGGTGCTCTAATCCTATTCCACAGATAATGGGTGTTCACAATAGATCTGCAAAGGTCGCAGTGATATAGGCTAACAGCCAACCCCAATAATATCTATCTAGTACAGTCTTCTATAAAAATAGTTCAAAGACAAACAAAAAGGTTAAGACGACTTCACTGCGCTTCTCAAAATAACTCTTAAAGATTTAGAAACCTGAACTCAGAGTAATCACAGGAATTCTCACATGACACTGTCCACTGAGGTACCATGTTGGTAAAATGAGCAAAGCGGGCAGTCTAAACCTTCTGGTTTCATAATTATGGAAACCTCTTATAATCTACAATTTATATTTTGATCTTATTTTAATATTTCCATCAGTTTTCAAGATGTAGCTTTTGTCCAATCAAGAACTTGACCCTTGGATTAATAGTCCAAGGCTTTATATAATGTGCTGCCCGAGCTGGTGTGCAGTTTTTCACAGGTTATCGTACCCTTACAACCATCTTATGTGGGAAAATAATGTTGGGTGGAAAAACGAATTTACCCAGACGTGGTACCCAGCTAGAACGTTTGTTCTTTTAGTTTTTAAATCGATTTGACATTAAACATATAGTATTAAGAGTTATTTTTGGTTCTGTTTCGCTAAAAAGCAAATTGTGGACAATTCTCAGATCAATAACCCTAGAAATTCCTTAACACAACAAAAAGTTTTAACACCCTCTATCTCTTAAAACCATTAACATTCAGCAAATTAGGGACAATTATCATTTGCCACCCGTAGTATTACCACTGTCATTCTTTATGTAGCATATATTTGATATTGATCATACGAAAGAAGAAAAATTGAAATATTCAATTTTTTAATATAAAATTGACAATTAAAGAACAAATCAATAAATATCTAATAGCGAGAAGAAAAGTTTCAATTAGAGGTTGTCTTGGGGAAAAAGTCTCAGTCTGCTATTTTGACTTGTTTATTGATATTTACAATATATATTTGAAACAAATTATTTGGTTAAAGGGTCCTTGAAGTCACCCCTTACCTGTAAACAGCGGGCCGTCCACAAATACGAACCTTTTCTCGACCCTCACAGTAGGCGTTGATATGCGCTCAATCTATTATTTAAACAATACTTAGATTGTAAAATGATGAGGGTGTAAGGGTCGAAAAAAGGTTCGTATTTATAGACGGCCCACTGTTCCCAGATAAGGGGTGACTTCAAAGACTCTTTAACCAAATTATTTTAATAATTTAATTGCATTATTTGGTATTTTAAAAAATTTATAAAATAAAAATAAGAAGATAATGTAGAAATAAATATTTTATTGTCTAAACTAGACATTTTGAACTGGTTTCATTCACATATTGCTGTAACTATGTGTCACTTAAATCTAAGTCTTCATAAATTAATAATAATGGAAGGTTTTATGGCTTATATATACAAAGTATGAGAATATTTACAAGGAACAATCGATTATTCAAACATATATTAAAAATTACGTAATCTCAGGATATGTTGACAAATATATTTACAATTATTACAAAAAAAAACGATAACGATATTAATTTTTTTGCGAAAATTAACTTCGATTGGTCAAGAAGATTCTTTTAAATAAATAAATAACTATAGATATATTCTTATATTTTTCTTGGATATGAACAGTTAGAGACTCTATTCTTTTGACTTAGCAAATGTTGCATCCAGTTTGTTTTAGTATGAAAGTGTTAGTTGTAAATAATATTATTGGTAATATGTAGTAAGTAGTTGGTAAAAGTATGCCATTACAGATGTAAGATTAATAAAACACCAACAGTTATTTGTATACATACTTGTAATTATTTTTTGTAGTAGCATCACATTCTAATAATTAGAATTCCTTTCACTTCTATGTTAATATTGAGAATAATTTTGAATAACAGAGTTAATTTTCAAAGATTCGACATTTGTACGAGGTCTGTCTCAAAGTAAACAGGACTTTTAAGAAATATCTGATACTAGTAGCGCGATCTGTTACCTAGCGTTCGATTTGTATAACTCTGATTGATGTTCTGTCAAAATTTTATGACATTTCACGCTGATTTATCGCGCTCAAAATGACAGTACCTTTTTAACATCGGTCGAAAAATGAGCATCGAAGAAAGAGACGATATTAAGTTCTGTTTTAAACTTGGTAAAACATTCACCAAATCGAATCGATTGTTGAATAAAGTTTATGGTGATTAATGTTTATCTTGTAACGAGTGGTTTACACGGTTTAAAGAGGATCGTAGAAGACAACGAACTAAAAATATATAAAATGACAAGGAGCGATTTAAAATGAGCAAACTATCTCAAATGATAGTGAACTTTCTAAAATACAGCGGAGAATCTGAAATGACAGCAAACTGAATAAAATAAAAATAAGCTTTGTAAAATTACAAAGACTTTTTAAATAACAGCGAACTCTTTAAAATAAAAGCGGGCTATCTGAAATGACAGCTGATTTTTTTAAATGGGAGCGGATTTTCTGGATTTTTGAAAAAAGCTTTATGAGAGCCTTCTAAAATGACAGCAAACTTTAAAAAGTTATCGAGCTTTCCAAAATGATAATGAGTTAAAATTTAATGACCTTTCAAAAATGACTAATAGGCTTAAATGACAGCAAATTTTCTGAAATGACAGCAATCTTTCTGAAATCAAAACAAGTTTTTTAAACTGACTGTGAGTATTCTTAAATGACACTGAGCCCTTAAATGATAGCGAAGTATTTTAAATGACAGCGGATTTTCTAAAACGAGAGCGAGTTTACTAGAATGACAGCAATGTTTCTGAAATGACTATGAGCTTTATAAAATGACTGAGAGCCTTCTAAAATGACAGCTAACTCTGAATTGATAGCGAGTTGTCTAAAATGTCAGCGGAAGTTGTAAAATAACAGTGAGCTTTTTAAAATGATAGCAATCTGTCTAAAATGACATCATGCTTTCTGGAATGAAAATAAGCTTTCTGACACGATAGTCAATTTTCTAAAATGAGAGCTAGTTTTCTAGAATGACAGCAAGCTTTCTGAAATGACAATTGAGCTTTACAAAATGACTGAGAGCCTTCTAAAATGACAGCGGATGTTGTGAAATGACAGTAATCTGTCTAAAATGACATCAAGCTTTCTGGAATGAAAACTAGTTTTCTGAAATGACACTGAATTTTCTAAAATAAGAGCTGGTTTTCCAGAATGACAGCAAGCTTTCTGAAATGAAAATAAGCTTAGATAATAAAATAACTATTAAGAGTTAAAATGACAGCGGATGTTATGAAATGACACTAAGCTTTCTGAAATAACAGTGAGCGTTCTAAAATGACATCAATCTGTCTAAAATGACATCAAGCTATCTGGAATAAAAACTAGGTTTCTGAAATAACAGTGGACTTTCTAAAATGAGAGCTAGTTTTCTAGAATGACAACATGCAAGCTTTCTAAAATGACAATTGAGCTTTACAAAATGACTGAGAGGCTTCTAAAATCACAGCGAATGTTGTGAAGTGACACTGAGCTTTCTGAAATGATAGTGAGCGTTCTAAAATGACATCAATCTGTCTAAAATCACATAAAGCTTTCTGGAATAAAAACTAGGTTTCTGAAATAACAATGGACTTTCTAAAATGAGAGGTAGTTTTCTAGAATGACAACAAGCTTTCTGAAATGACAATTGAGCTTTACAAAATGACTGAGAGCCTTCTAAAATCACAGCGAATGTTGTGAAGTGACACTGAGCTTTCTGAAATGATAGTGAGCGTTCTAAAATGACATCAATCTGTCTAAAATGACATAAAGCTTTCTGGAATAAAAACTAGCTTTCTGAAATGACAGTGGATTTTCTAAAATGAGAGCTGGTTTTCTAGAATGACAGCAAGCTTTCTGAAATGACAATTGAGCTTTACAAAATAACTGAGAGCCTTCTTAAATGACAGCGAATGTCGTGAAATGACACTGAGCTTTCTGAAATGACAGTGAGCGTTCTAAAATGACATCAATCTGTCTAAAATGACATCAAGCTTTCTGGAATAAATACTAGCTTTCTGAAATGACAGTGGATTTTCTAAAATGAGAGCTGGTTTTCTAGAATGACAGCAAGCTTTCTAATATGACAATTGAGCTTTACAAAATGACTGAGAGGCTTCTAAAATGACAGCGAATGTTGTGCATTGACACTGAGCTTTCTGAAATGACAGTGAGCGTTCTAAAATGAACTCAATCTGTCTAAAATGACATCAATCTGTCTAAAATGACATCAAGCTTTCTGGAATAAAAACTAGCTTTCTGAAATGACAGAGGATTTTCTAAAATGAGAGCTGGATTTCTAGAATGACAACAAGCTTTCTGAAATGACAATTGAGCTTTACAAAATGACTGAGAGCCTTCTTAAATGACAGCGAATGTTGTGAAGTGATACTGAGCTTTCTGAAATGAGAGTGAGCGTTCTAAAATGACATCAATCTGTGTAAAATGACATCAAGCTTTCTGGAATAAAAACTAACTTTCTGAAATGACAGTGGATTTTCTAAAATGAGAGCTAGTTTTCTAGAATGACAACAAGCTTTCTGAAATGACAATTGAGCGTTACAAAATGACTGAGAGCCTTCTAAAATCACAGCGAATGTTGTGAAGTGACACTGAGCTTTCTGAAATGATAGTGAGCGTTCTAAAATGACATCAATCTGTCTAAAATCACATAAAGCTTTCTGGAATAAAAACTAGGTTTCTGAAATAACAATGGACTTTCTAAAATGAGAGGTAGTTTTCTAGAATGACAACAAGCTTTCTGAAATGACAATTGAGCTTTACAAAATGACTGAGAGCCTTCTAAAATCACAGCGAATGTTGTGAAGTGACACTGAGCTTTCTGAAATGATAGTGAGCGTTCTAAAATGACATCAATCTGTCTAAAATGACATAAAGCTTTCTGGAATAAAAACTAGCTTTCTGAAATGACAGTGGATTTTCTAAAATGAGAGCTGGTTTTCTAGAATGACAGCAAGCTTTCTGAAATGACAATTGAGCTTTACAAAATAACTGAGAGCCTTCTTAAATGACAGCGAATGTCGTGAAATGACACTGAGCTTTCTGAAATGACAGTGAGCGTTCTAAAATGACATCAATCTGTCTAAAATGACATCAAGCTTTCTGGAATAAATACTAGCTTTCTGAAATGACAGTGGATTTTCTAAAATGAGAGCTGGTTTTCTAGAATGACAGCAAGCTTTCTAATATGACAATTGAGCTTTACAAAATGACTGAGAGGCTTCTAAAATGACAGCGAATGTTGTGCATTGACACTGAGCTTTCTGAAATGACAGTGAGCGTTCTAAAATGACATCAATCTGTCTAAAATGACATCAATCTGTCTAAAATGACATCAAGCTTTCTGGAATAAAAACTAGCTTTCTGAAATGACAGAGGATTTTCTAAAATGAGAGCTGGATTTCTAGAATGACAACAAGCTTTCTGAAATGACAATTGAGCTTTACAAAATGACTGAGAGCCTTCTTAAATGACAGCGAATGTTGTGAAGTGATACTGAGCTTTCTGAAATGAGAGTGAGCGTTCTAAAATGACATCAATCTGTGTAAAATGACATCAAGCTTTCTGGAATAAAAACTAACTTTCTGAAATGACAGTGGATTTTCTAAAATGAGAGCTAGTTTTCTAGAATGACAACAAGCTTTCTGAAATGACAATTGAGCTTTACAAAATGACTGAGAGCCTTCTAAAATCACAGCGAATGTTGTGAAGTGACACTGAGCTTTCTGAAATGATAGTGAGCGTTCTAAAATGACATCAATCTGTCTAAAATGACATCAAGCTTTCTGGAATAAAAACTAGGTTTCTGAAATAACAGTGGACTTTCTAAAATGAGAGCTAGTTTTCTAGAATGACAACAAGCTTTCTGAAATGACAATTGAGCTTTACAAAATGACTGAGAGCCTTCTAAAATTACAGCGAATGTTGTGAAGTGACACTGAGCTTTCTGAAATGATAGTGAGCGTTCTAAAATGACATCAATCTGTCTAAAATGACATCAAGCTTTCTGGAATAAAAACTAGGTTTCTGAAATAACAGTGGACTTTCTAAAATGAGAGCAAGTTTTCTAGAATGACAACAAGCTTTCTGAAATGACAATTGAGCTTTACAAAATGACTGAGAGCCTTCTAAAATCACAGCGAATGTTGTGAAGTGTCACTGAGCTTTCTGAAATGATTGTGAGCGTTCTAAAATGACATCAATCTGTCTAAAATGACATAAAGCTTTCTGGAATAAAAACTAGGTTTCTGAAATAACAGTGGACTTTCTAAAATGAGAGCTAGTTTTCTAGAATGACAGCAAGCTTTCTGATATGACAATTGAGCTTTACAAAATGACTGAGAGCCTTCTAAAATCACAGCGAATGTTGTGAAGTGACACTGAGCTTTCTGAAATGATAGTGAGCGTTCTAAAATGACATCAATCTGTCTAAAATGACATAAAGCTTTCTGGAATAAAAACTAGGTTTCTGAAATAACAGTGGACTTTCTAAAATGAGAGCTAGTTTTCTAGAATGACAACAAGCTTTCTGAAATGACAATTGAGCTTTAAAAAATGACTGAGAGCCTTCTAAAATCACAGCGAATGTTGTGAAGTGACACTGAGCTTTCTGAAATGATAGTGAGCGTTCTAAAATGACATCAATCTGTCTAAAATGACATAAAGCTTTCTGGAATAAAAACTAGGTTTCTGAAATAACAGTGGACTTTCTAAAATGAGAGCTGGTTTTCCAGAATGACAGCAAGCTTTCTGATATGACAATTGAGTTTTACAAAATGACTGAGAGGCTTCTAAAATGACAGCGAATGTTGTGCATTGACACTGAGCTTTCTGAAATGACAGTGAGCGTTCTAAAATGACATCAATCTGTCTAAAATGACATCAATCTGTCTAAAATGACATCAAGCTTTCTGGAATAAAAACTAGCTTTCTGAAATGACAGAGGATTTTCTAAAATGAGAGCTGGATTTCTAGAATGACAACAAGCTTTCTGAAATGACAATTGAGCTTTACAAAATGACTGAGAGCCTTCTAAAATCACAGCGAATGTTGTGAAGTGACACTGAGCTTTCTGAAATGATAGTGAGCGTTCTAAAATGACGTCAATCTGTCTAAAATGACATAAAGCTTTCTGGAATAAAAACTAGGTTTCTGAAATAACAGTGGACTTTCTAAAATGAGAGCTAGTTTTCTAGAATGACAACAAGCTTTCTGAAATGACAATTGAGCTTTACAAAATGACTGAGAGCCTTCTTAAATGACAGCGAATGTCGTGAAATGACACTGAGCTTTCTGAAATGACAGTGAGCGTTCTAAAATGACATCAATCTGTCTAAAATGACATCAAGCTTTCTGGAATAAATACTAGCTTTCTGAAATGACAGTGGATTTTCTAAAATGAGAGCTGGTTTTCTAGAATGACAGCAAGCTTTCTAATATGACAATTGAGCTTTACAAAATGACTGAGAGGCTTCTAAAATGACAGCGAATGTTGTGCATTGACACTGAGCTTTCTGAAATGACAGTGAGCGTTCTAAAATGACATCAATCTGTCTAAAATGACATCAATCTGTCTAAAATGACATCAAGCTTTCTGGAATAAAAACTAGCTTTCTGAAATGACAGAGGATTTTCTAAAATGAGAGCTGGATTTCTAGAATGACAACAAGCTTTCTGAAATGACAATTGAGCTTTACAAAATGACTGAGAGGCTTCTAAAATGACAGCGAATGTTGTGCATTGACACTGAGCTTTCTGAAATGACAGTGAGCGTTCTAAAATGACATCAATCTGTCTAAACTGACATCAATCTGTCTAAAATGACATCAAGCTTTCTGGAATAAAAACTAGGTTTCTGAAATAACAGTGGACTTTCTAAAATGAGAGCTAGTTTTCTAGAATGACAACAAGCTTTCTGAAATGACAATTGAGCTTTACAAAATGACTGAGAGCCTTCTAAAATCACAGCGAATGTTGTGAAGTGACACTGAGCTTTCTGAAATGATAGTGAGCGTTTTAAAATGACATCAATCTGTGTAAAATGACATCAAGCTTTCTGGAATAAAAACTAACTTTCTGAAATGACAGTGGATTTTCTAAAATGAGAGCTGGTTTTCTAGAATGACAGCAAGCTTTCTAATATGACAATTGAGCTTTACAAAATGACTGAGAGGCTTCTAAAATGACAGCGAATGTTGTGCATTGACACTGAGCTTTCTGAAATGACAGTGAGCGTTCTAAAATGACATCAATCTGTCTAAACTGACATCAATCTGTCTAAAATGACATCAAGCTTTCTGGAATAAAAACCAGCTTTCTGAAATGACAGAGGATTTTCTAAAATGAGAGCTGGATTTCTAGAATGACAACAAGCTTTCTGAAATGACAATTGAGCTTTACAAAATGACTGAGTGAGAGCCTTCTTAAATGACAGCGAATGTTGTGAAGTGACACTGAGCTTTCTGAAATGATAGTGAGCGTTCTAAAATGACATCAATCTGTCTAAAATGACATAAAGCTTTCTGGAATAAAAACTAGGTTTCTGAAATAACAGTGGACTTTCTAAAATGAGAGCTAGTTTTCTACAATGACAACAAGCTTTCTGAAATGACAATTGAGCTTTACAAAATGACTGAGAGCCTTCTAAAATCACAGCGAATGTTGTGAAGTGACACTGAGCTTTCTGAAATGATAGTGAGCGTTCTAAAATGACATCAATCTGTCTAAAATGACATAAAGCTTTCTGGAAAATAACTAGTTTTCTGAAATGACACTGGATTTTCTAAAATAAGAGCTGGTTTTCTAGAATGACAGCAAGCTTTCTGAAATGAAAATAAGCTTAGATAATAAAATAACTATTAAGAGGCTTCTAAAATGACAGCGGATGTTATGAAATGACACTAAGCTTTCTGAAATAACAGTGAGCGTTCTAAAATGACATCAATCTGTCTAAAATGACATCAAGCTTTCTGGAATAAAAACTGGCTTTCTGAAATGACAGTGGATTTTCTAAAATGAGAGCTGGTTTTCTAGAATGACAGCAAGCTTTCTAATATGACAATTGAGCTTTACAAAATGACTAAGAGGCTTCTAAAATGACAGCGAATGTTGTGAAATGACACTGAGCTTTTTGAAATGAGAGTGAGCATTCTAAAATGACATCAATCTGTCTAAAATGACATCAAGCTTTCTGGAATAAAAACTAGCTTTCTGAAATGACAGTGGATTTTCTAAAATGAGAGCTGGTTTTCTAGAATGATAGCAAGCTTTCTAATATGACAATTGAGCTTTACAAAATGACTGAGAGGCTTCTAAAATGACAGCGAATGTTGTGAAATGACACTGAGCTTTCTGAAATGAGAGTGAGCGTTCTAAAATGACATCAATCTGTGTAAAATGACATCAAGCTTTCTGGAATAAAAACTAACTTTCTGAAATGACAGTGGATTTTCTAAAATGAGAGCTGGTTTTCTAGAATGACAGCAAGCTTTCTGATATGACAATTGAGCTTTACAAAATGACTGAGAGCCTTCTAAAATGACAGCGAATGTTGTGAAATGACACTGAGCTTTCTGAAATAACAGTGAGCGTTCTAAAATGACATCAGTCTGTCTAAAGTGACATCAAGCTTTCTGGAATAAAAACTAGCTTTCTGAAATGACAGTGGATTTTCTAAAATGAGAGCTGGTTTTCTAGAATGACAGCAAGCTTTCTAATATGACAATTGAGCTTTACAAAATGACTGAGAGGCTTCTAAAATGACAGCGAATGTTGTGAAATGACACTGAGCTTTCTGAAATGAGAGTGAGCGTTCTAAAATAACATCAATCTGTGTAAAATGACATCAAGCTTTCTGGAATGAAAACTAGCTTTCTGAAATGACACTGGATTTTCTAAAATAAGAGCTGGTTTTCTAGAATGACAGCAAGCTTTCTAATATGACAATTGAGCTTTACAAAATGACTGAGATCCTTCTAAAATCACAGCGAATGTTGTGAAGTGACACTGAGCTTTCTGAAATGATAGTGAGCGTTCTAAAATGACATCAATCTGTCGTAAATGACATCAAGCTTTCTGGAATAAAAACTAGCTTTCTGAAATGACAGTGTATTTTCTAAAATGAGAGCTGGTTTTCTAGAATGACAGCAAGCTTTCTAATATGACAATTGAGCTTTACAAAATGACTGAGAGGCTTCTAAAATGACAGCGAATGTTGTGAAATGACACTGAACTTTCTGAAATGACAGTGAGCGTTCTAAAATGACATCAATCTGTCTAAAATGACATCAAGCTTTCTGGAATAAAAACTAGCTTTCTGAAATGACAGTGGATTTTCTAAAATGAGAGCTGGTTTTCTAGAATGACAGCAAGCTTCCTAATATGACAATTGAGCTTTACAAATTACTGAGAGGCTTCTAAAGTGACAGCGAATGTTGTGAAATGACACTGAGCTTTTTGAAATGAGAGTAAGCGTTCTAAAATTACATCAATCTGTGTAAAAAGACATCAAGCTTTCTGGAATGAAAACTAGCTTTCTGAAATGACACTGGATTTTCTAAAATAAGAGCTGGTTTTCTAGAATGACAGCAAGCTTTCTGATATGACAATTGAGCTTTACAAAATGACTGAGAGCCTTCTAAAATCACAGCGAATGTTGTGAAGTGACACTGAGCTTTCTGAAATGATAGTAAGCGTTCTAAAATGAAATCAATCTGTCTAAAATGACATAAAGCTTTCTGGAATAAAAACTAGGTTTCTGAAATAACAGTGGACTTTCTAAAATGAGAGCTAGTTTTCTAGAATGACAACAAGCTTTCTGAAATGACAATTGAGCTTTACAAAATGACTGAGAGCCTTCTAAAATCACAGCGAATGTTGTGAAGTGACACCGAGCTTTCTAAAATGATAGTGAGCGTTCTAAAATGACATCAATCTGTCTAAAATGACATAAAGCTTTCTGGAATAAAAACTAGCTTTCTGAAATGACAGTGGATTTTCTAAAATTAGAGCTGGTTTTCTAGAATGACAGCAAGCTTTCTGATATGACAATTGAGCTTTACAAAATGACTGAGAGCCTTCTAAAATGACAGCGGATGTTGTGAAATGACAGTAATCTGTCTAAAATGACATCAAGCTTTCTGGAATGAAAACTAGTTTTCTGAAATGACACTGGATTTTCTAAAATAAGAGCTGGTTTTCTAGAATGACAGCAAGCTTTCTGATATGACAATTGAGCTTTACAAAATGACTGAGAGCCTTCTAAAATCACAGCGAATGTTGTGAAGTGACACTGAGCTTTCTGAAATGATAGTAAGCGTTCTAAAATGACATCAATCTGTCTAAAATGACATAAAGCTTTCTGGAATAAAAACTAGGTTTCTGAAATAACAGTGGACTTTCTAAAATGAGAGCTAGTTTTCTAGAATGACAACAAGCTTTCTGAAATGACAATTGAGCTTTACAAAATGACTGAGAGCCTTCTAAAATCACAGCGAATGTTGTGAAGTGACACCGAGCTTTCTAAAATGATAGTGACCGTTCTAAAATGACATCAATCTGTCTAAAATGACATAAAGCTTTCTGGAATAAAAACTAGGTTTCTGAAATAACAGTGGACTTTCTAAAATGAGAGCTAGTTTTCTAGAATGACAACAAGCTTTCTGAAATGACAATTGAGCTTTACAAAATGACTGAGAGCCTTCTAAAATCACAGCGAATGTTGTGAAGTGACACCGAGCTTTCTAAAATGATAGTGAGCGTTCTAAAATGACATCAATCTGTCTAAAATGACATAAAGCTTTCTGGAATAAAAACTAGCTTTCTGAAATGACAGTGGATTTTCTAAAATTAGAGCTGGTTTTCTAGAATGACAGCAAGCTTTCTGATATGACAATTGAGCTTTACAAAATGACTGAGAGGCTTCTAAAATGTCAGCGGATGTTGTGAAATGACACTAAGCTTTCTGAAATGACAGTGAGCGTTCTAAAAAAAAATAACATCAATCTGTCTAAAATGACATCAAGTTTCTGGAATGAAAACTAGCTTTCTGAAATGAGAGTTGATTTTCTAAAATGAGAGCTGGTTTTCTAGAATGATAGCAAGCTTTCTGAAATGAAAATGAGCTTTATAAAATACCTGAGAGTCTTCTAAAATGACAGTGGATGTTGTGAAATGACACTAAGCTGTTTGAAATGACAGTGAGCGTTCTAAAATGACAGAAATCTGTCTAAAATGACATCAAGCTTTCTGGAATGAGAAGTAGCTTTCTGAATCGACAGTGAATTTTCTAAAATAAGAACTGGTTTTCTAGAATGACAGCAAGCTTTCTGGAAATGACAATTGAGCTTTATAAACTGACTGAGAGCCTTCTAAAATAGCGAATGTTGTGAAATGACATTGAGCTTTTTGAAATGACAGTCAGTTATTTAAAATGATATTGAGCCTTCAAAAATGACTGAGAAGCTTTTAAATTGACAGTAAACTGTCTAAAATAACGCTTTCTGAACTGAAAACGAGCTTTCCATAATGACTAAGAGCCTTCTTAAATGAGGGCGAACTCTCTAAAATAATAGCGACTTCTGAAATTTGTGATTTCGCCAGACTCTGTCGAAAAAGTGTGTCTGTTTATTTAAAATGAGCCTAAATCATCATTGAGGTACATGCAAATGAATTGAAATATCTCGTTTTTGACCAGGAATTTGGACAACACCGTCGCCTAAGATAAACCTGATTGAATAACACCGTAAAAAGTTTATTCTTTGTATACGTTTCAGCGAGTGTTTTGGCTACTTTCTCTTTTTCTACTATGATTGCTGGATTTTGTCGTTTGTCAAAAAATATTATATAATCAATTAACAAAATAACAAAGTTCATATGAATAACTTTTCAATATCCTCATCATTGCGGTTATCACTATTATTATCACTCTCACTCATGATTATTAATTAATAAAAAACAAACAAGACAACTCATTTGTCTATTCAATCTTCAGACATCATTGACGATTGTAAAAATTACGGGCCAATTAAATGACTTTTATATCTACTGATTAAAAGATAATTTTCTTTATAAACTCGATACAAATTAAATGTCAAAGTTTATTCTATTAATATATTCATATCAATTTTAATCTATAATAATGTTATCGTTTTATGCCCGAAAAAGTTAATTCTGTATTAAAGAATATATCTACAGTCTAACAGATATATAGATTATCTCTACATAACGTTTCTATATTGTCATTTTATTTTCGCATTTTTTTTGTACAGTTTTATGCATATTGAGACATAAACAGATATTTAATTGAAAAATACTTTAATAGTCCAGTCACTTCGTCGGAAACGAATTACACTCGTCTTGAACATCTTTACACAGTTTCAAGTGTATAGCATTTTTTGTTTGTTCTGTGAGAGGCATAAAGATTACAGATAAAGTTGACAGTTGAATACGGGAATCTATTTTAAGTAAAAAAAAAAGATTACAAGTGGTATAAACTTTTCCAAGAAGACTGATATGACTCCAATGAACAATCCTCGCTCTGGACGCCACCGGAATATCGACAACTGATGAGAATGTTGAAGAAGTGGAGAATTGTATAAATGGATTTTGGGCTATTAGGCCGGCGTCGATTGTCTTGCTCTCTTTACAAAAGTGCCCCTAAGCAATGCAATGGAACATATAGATGATAAATTCCCAGAGGACATCTCCAATTTGTTTAAACATTGCCTCACCACCACTTATTTTTCATGGGACAATAAGATTTACGAACAGATCGAAGGAGTAGCAATGGGAAGCCCTCTCAGCCCGGTAATAGCAAATTTCTTTATGGAAAAGTTCGAACAACTGGCGTTGGACAGTGTCCCATACAAGCCAAAAGTTTGGTATAGGTATGTAGATGACACATTTGTAATATGGAGCCATGGGCAGGATAAATTGCAAGAATTTCTGACACACATTAACAGCATCCATGAAAATATACAGTTTACGATGGAAATCGAAGACAACAACAAGCTGGCGTTCCTTGATGTGTTATTATTACGAAAAGGAAGATCATTGAGCCACACAGTGTACAGAAAACCTACACATACGGATCGGTATTTACATAGGGATTCCAACCACCACCCATGTAAGAAATATGGAGTCATCAAAACCTTAGCAGAAAGGGCAAGAAGGATTTGCGACCCTGAGGCACTAAACGCAGAGCTAACTCATATTCATGATGCTTTAAGGGCCAATGGTTATTCAGAACGGGAAATCAAAAGATCGAATGGACCAACAAATCGTAGACCCAAGGTTAATGAGCAAATCCAACCATTTTTATTCCGGGAGTGACAGACAGAATTGGTCGATTGCTGAGGAAGAAAAATGTGAAGACTATTTTCAAACCAACGAGAAAAATCAAAGAATGTCTTCGATCGGCAAAAGACAGAAGAGATCCACTGTCGGCTTCGGGAATTTACCGCATTCCGTGCACATGTGGAAGCGTGTACATAGGAACCACCAAACGCTCGATCAACACCAGAATTAAAGAGCACAAGGCCAATTGTCGTCTGGGACACACAGACAAATCCGCCGTAGCGGAACATGCCCTCAATTTGGACCATCGGATTAAGTTTGAGGAGACCCAAGTCCTCGCTACTACATCAGCATACCATTCCAGACTCTATAGAGAAGCACCCGAATAACTTTAATAAAAAAGAGGAAGCAGTCAAGATTAACAAAACATGGGTCCCGATAATAAAGAGTGCGAAAACTCTACCCTTAGCGAACAACACCGACCAGAACCGATTGGAATCGAAAGCAACTGAGGCCCCGCCCACTTCCTTCCCGACGTATAAATACGGGCTGCGATCACGCACAGCTTAGTAGTTCGCAGACTGTCAACCAGGAAGCAACTTCTGAAGATGTCAACCGCTCGTGTTGGCGAAACGTCAAGTCAGCAAGACAATCGACGCTGGCCTAATAGCCCAAAATCCATTGATACAATAGACAATGGCCGCGAAAGCCCTTCACAGTTTAAGTGGAGAATTGTTGAGAAATTGTCGAATTACTATTAGAAAAATTGCTGATAATATCGGCATCTCGTTTGGTTCGTGCCAAACAATTTTAACGGGTGTTTTGGGCATAAAATGTGTGTCAGCGAAATTTGTTTCGAAATTGTTCAATTTCGACCAAACGAATCTTCGCAGGAGCATCGCTCAAGAGCTATTAACCAGATTTACTTAAAAGAGTCATAATAGGTGATGAAATATGGGTATATGGTTATGATGTCGAAACTAAGACTCAATCCTCCCAGTGGACTCATTCTGGATCACCAAAAAAGCAAAGTTTTGATCAAATGTGATGGTTTTGTTACAGTTTTCTTCAAATGAGGGGTTTGGTGCATCATGAGTTCTTGCTACAGGATAAAACGGTCAATAAGGAATATTACCTGCAAGTTATGCGGAATTTGCACAAATTGATTGGCCAGAAACGCCCGGAAAATTGGCTTTTGTACCATAATAATACCCCTGCTCACACATTGTTGCTTGTGCACGAATTTTTGGCTAAAATCAACATACTAATGATGCCACAGGCACCTTATTCACCAGACCTGTTGTCCTGTGACTTTTACTTGTTCCCAAAACTAAAGAGGCCCTTGGAAGGACCGTATTTGAAGGGGAGCAATCGGGGAGATAAAGACCACGTCGAAGATTGGAAAAAGCGCTGACACTAGTGTCTGAGCGGGACCAAATAGAAATGAATGAATAAATAAATAAAGAGTGAATAAGTTATTCAAAAATTCTCGTTTCTGAACATAGATACCTCTATTTTCCCTTTTAAATAGAAATACCTAAAGGATTATTTAGCTTTTTTATATACTCTAGCTGGTTCTTTATTAGATAGCATTTTTAGAAACCATTTCGATGGTATAAATTCTACAAGGGCACTGTATAAAATAAATGTTGCAATAAACATTTTTACTATTTAATTTTTAATGTTATTTAAAAAATGACAATGATGCTTAGAAACGAAGCATGGATGTATAAAAACTTTATTCATTAAATCAAAATTGTATAACTTTAATCATGCTTGTGGTATCATAAAGGTAAAAATCAAATGCTACGATTTATTGTCACAATCAAGTTTTATTGTGATGGGAGTTTATTAAATTACTACATCGTAGCTTGTCAATTATTTGATTTATATTGTACACTTTAATTTTATAAATTTTCTTTATTGCTAACGTATATTATAAGAAGAAACTAATATCTGTTAATTGTCTCAATAGTGCTAAATGAAATAAATTTAACAAACAAAAATATCACTTACTTACACCAAAATACGAACAAAAAAAACTATTGCACGATAACACCAATACCACCAATCTTTCAAGTATTGTTATTCAATAATGAATCTATACTAAAAGGATTAGCACGCCTCATCTTATCATCCTGAGATCCTGCAGTCAAGTCTACTCCTGATTCCGAAACCGAAGAAGAATACCTTCCACTTTCGCTATTATTAAAGTTTTCCGATTCCGCCCCTGAATCACCTACAACGTCTATATCGCTATCACTTTCTATTCCATCACCACCTCGCTGCGCTAAATATTCGCGCTTCAGCGCAATGAGATCAACAGCGATACCTTTTGCACGTAATTTACGCGCTTGGCGCTCGAGTGCTTTTTGCAGCTTTTTCCTGCGTCGTGAACGTTCACGCGCTCGAAGCTCCGCAGGAGGAATTGGCTCTCCAGAGCACGATTGAGGATGGGCGTTGTGCGCCGGTCGTCCTGGACCTTTTTTCGTGTGTTCCTTCTTGCGCCACTTTGCGCGCCTGTTTTGAAACCACACCTGAAACAAAATACAGTAAATAACTTTAAAAAATTCAATTCACATATGCAGTGTATTGCAAAAAATATAAAATATGGAATAAATTTAAGATATAAATTTCTATTATAGACTGTTTTTAAATGGTCATTTTCCATAGGAGTCTATTTTTTTCTTGGATGAACCTTATACCTTGTGCTTAATTTTTATATAACAAAATCTGAAACAAAATCAAAAATATGTGCTTATGCGCCCATTTTTTGCTTAAAACTCGAGAGATAATATTCCTCATATAAAAAAAATGAAAAGTAAAAGTTTCGTTTTTCAATCTATAATATATATAATATCTATAATATAAAAATGAATCGCTAAATGTGTTGGTAAGCGCAAATCTAATGAGCAGCTAAACCCATTTCCCTAATTATTTTTTTATAATATTCTTTGATATACGAGGATGGTTCTTACGGAGAGAAAAATTTAAAAAGTTAAAATCTTAAATATTTAAACGAGCAATGTTTACTTTACTTAGTACCATGACGCCACCGTAAGGTGGCGCAGTTAATATCAAATAGTTGAAAATAAAAAAAAAATTAAAACCGTAAAATTTAAAATAAAATATGAAAACAATTCTAAAAAAGTAAAAGAATGATTTCATAACAAAATTGAGCTAAATAAAACTTCAGAATATAATTTATTGCCTAAGGTTTACCCTGATAGATCCAGGAAAAGTAAGAAAAACAAATTGCGGAATAAACCTCTCGAAAATCAAAGCTCAAAGCCCTTTAGATCAGATTGTCGGCACAAAGAAACTAAACTCAATATAAAGCAACGTCTTTAACCCTGATATTCCCTAAGGAAGCAACCTTTTCACGGAACGTAGAAAAAAATATGTTCGTATCTTGTATCTGGCAGCCAATACTTGAGAAATCTCGAGAGGTCAACAGAGGGGTTGAAAGAGGGTGAAAAAAGAGGTTTTCTCCCTTAGGATCGATTCACTGACCGCAACATTACGCCCTTCGATATACATTAACTCACTACATTGGTTCAACTTTTGGAAAGTTTGCTATTCTAAGACCATTCTTTATTGTTTTTAAATCGATGCTTTCCGCGAGAATAAAATTCAAATCTACACAACAATTTCTCTCAACTTTATTCAAAAATTAACTAAGAATTTGACCACAATAAATATCCAATAGGAATTTCAGATGTAAAATAAATATATACATGAAGATGTTTATTTAAGGTTATTTAGAAAGTAGGTAAGTATATCATTTTAGATTTTTGTTTATTATTCTTACAAAGTGTGGTTTAAATGTATTTTTTTTTCTATATTTCGATATTTTGATTATTATTTATTTATTAAACATTTTTTTTTATCACTCCGTGTCCGTGCAGAGAGCACTGCTTTCGACCATGCAGGACCATGCGGAAAGCAATTCTTTCTTCAACGTTACAAAATTATAAAACTTTTCGTCACTCCGTGCGGAAAGCATTGCTTTCGGCCATGCAGGACCGTGCGAAAAGCAATGAATGACCGAAACAGAGTTAATAAGTGTTTCCCAATTAAAAATAAATGAGATAGCAAGTGAATTAAGAGAAATTGAGGATGAATTTTCTAATAGTTTTGCATTTTTGTTTTAATGGGGGGATCCGCATCCCCCCAACCCTCCTTCAGCGCCATCGGCGTTGCCATACGTCCCGATTTTGGCGGGACGTCCCGATTTTTAAGTCAAAATTAAATGTCCCGCGCGGGACAGGCTTTATCCCGCTTTCGGGGATAACTTAACCGTTTGTGCAGCTTGCTAAGAAAGTGCGTCCGGATGGCACAGATGGATGTGGACTGGCCTGTAATGAGTGCTTTTGGTGCAGTGATGAAAGAGTCACAGGGAAATGATATTGTCATAACAGAAATGCATGAGTCATTATGCATCTTTCGCACAAGGTTGACTCAAAGATTAAAGGATGGGTTTTTCGGCTTCCAGACAAAACAGATGTTAAATAAATTGGTTAAATCTGAACGGACCAAAGTCATTGAAGACTTCAACCATTTTTACAAAAATTGCCAACAATATTTGGACAAACGTTACAATTTTTCAGACGAAAATATTTTTTCTAGACTTAAATTTATAAACCTGAAACATGAAGTTAGTTTTGACATGATTGAAAATGCTGTTTCGTTAATAAAATTGACAAGCGATATTTTGATGGATAGGTAACTTATATGAGGAATTCAACTTGTTAAAACCTTCTTTGGACGTATTAGTGGGAAATTGTAAAGTCTCCACTGCCACCACCGCACAGAAATGGCACCAGCTATTTCAACAATTTTCAAAAAAAGATACCAAGAATATGTTTAAACTTGTGTTTTTTATATTAAGTATCCCAACATCAAATTGCTTTCCTGAACGCGTTTTTCCCAGATGAATTTAAAACTTATTGTCAAGTAATCGTATTTTAAAATACGTCTAATTATATACGTATTTTACTATGTCCCGCTTTCGATGAAAGAATCCCACTTTTTTCACTCAAAACTTTCAAAATCCCGACTTGACAAGAATAAAAACTGGCAACGCTGGCCATCGCCTTCTTTCCTTTTATTTTAGACAAATTCAAGAATGATGAAAAATAGAATACGCAACTTGTGCGGTGCGCAGGTAATTCCATCACTCGTGCTTTTTATCGCGCTCGCCGACAAACGCACTCGTGGTCCGATCACCTGCTTTCCGCGCTCGTTACGTATTTTTCCATTACTCATTGAAGGTTTCTAGTTTGTTGTTTGTCGTATACATTCTAAGGTTGAAAATTGTCAAAAGAGCACTTAATGTTATTTATTTAAATAAAAATAATATAAATGTTTAACAACTATAGTGGTTATGTAATTTCAAAACAATAACTTCCTTAAATGTTAATGTCTCTCCATTACCATCATAAAAATGAGCTGAGCTTTTTATAGTTTGCATATTTTTTTAAATATACATGCAGGAGTAATAAGCAACCCAATAGGCTATTAAAAGTCGTCTTAGATCATTTAATTGTTTGTAAAGAACTCAAGAAATTTTGTCTTTTTTATTTTTAATATCTATTCAGTTACATAATTCATAATTTACACATCCACCAAAACTGATTTTTTAAACAATACGACGGAGTACTTTATTGCACATATTTGTGTGAGCTTTTTGGTTATATTTTATTATTTCTGGTTTGTCTTTGAAATTGTTATACAAATGTGGTGTGTGGTGCCTAAATGTACGAATTCAACAATAGGTTTGTTCCAACTGAACCAAAGAACCATTCTAGAACCGTCCGGGAACTGAGCAGTGGACGAATTCTCGTTATCTTTGTTGTTTAGTAACGGTTCTAGAACGGATTTGTGATCTGTTGGAACAGACCTAATAAAAACTCCTGAAAAGATATTGGCTATTAAAAATTAAAGGTTTTTGTTACATATTCAAAGGTATATATAGTATGCGTAGCTCTTTTTTATAAAACATGTATTATTATTTGATTAAATACAGTTGTATCTGTATAGCATATACGTAGTTCACATCACAATGTACGAAAGGTATCAACCTTAAAACAATCAATTTGTATGCATGACATGCGATTAAAGTAGAGCGTTGGATAGCATAGAACTAACTGGTTTCGGGGGTGTGAAATAAATAACGAATAGGGTTGCTCTGATTGGATAACGGTTTCGTGTTATGTGACATGATTTCGGAAATATATCCTATCAATAGAATACACTATACACTACATCGAAAATATATATATATACTTTACTGTCAAGCTTTAGAATTATATATGAAAACCACAGTTTAAAAAAAGAAAGTTTATTTAATGTTTCTTAATTCATCATGTAAACTTACTCATCGTGAGATCGTTTAGGAAACCATTGAACATACATTGCATACATAAAATAACACATTCATTTGCGTAGTAACTAGATGTTATAATTCTACATTTAGGGGATGGAATTTGGGAACGCAAACCACCTTCTATTTTCACTCATCCTGTAAGGTGCGTGTGCCACAGTGTTTCAGGCTGAAGTAATGGCCATAAAACACTGCGCAACGGAGATCGTAAGTCAGGGTATAACGGGTAAAACCGTAGTCATATACTCGGACAGCCAAGCAGCTCTACAGGCGAAAGTCTCGGTACAAATAAGCTCACAGCTGGTGTGACATTGGCATGGATACTAGGACACTCCAGGGTTTTGAGGCAATGAGAAGACTGATGAATTGGCCCGTGTGGGAGCTAGTACCCCAATGATTGGCCCGGAACCATTCGGTGGAGTTGCTGACATATTCAGAAAGGCAGCCATTGAGAAATGGAGGCTAGAAAAGGCCCAAGAGTGGTGGGAAAAATCACCGGGCAATCGATAAGCCAAGGTCTTCATAAAGGGATACTTGGCGAAGTTTACTGTAGAGCTGCTATCACAAAGGCGAAACGACGATGTCAGAATGATTGTCAGTCTCTTGACAGGACATTGTAGGCTCAGAAAACACATGAGTCAGCTGAACTTAGCAGATAAAGACATCTGTCGATACTGCCAAGAGGAGGAGGAAACCGCATTTCATGTCCTATCCCAATACTAGGAGAGGAGAAACCGGCTACTCCAAGTTATGTGGAGAGGCCACTGTTAAGGCTAATAAGTCTTATTAAGAGGTCAGGGCTGGACAAGATAGTCTAATCCTATTCTTGCGATAATGGGTGCTTACAATAGGTCTGCAAAGGTCGCAGTGATAAAGGCTAACAGCCAACCCAATAAACTTCTAATCTAAAAAAGGCTAAGTTAGAGTTTTATTAGCCCAGAGAACAATCTGGATTCAGATCGGGGTATGATACAAACGACCATTTGCTAGTGATTATGAGCCTAATAGAGAAATCTGTAGAATATAATAAACCTTTGGCACTGATATTTACAGATTACGAAAAGGCATTTTACACTATAAACCAGCAAAAAATGTTAAAAGCTTTCACTGGATGTCGCATAGACCATCGCTATACCAACATAGTCAAACATGTTAAACGAAATACCACAGCTTGCGTAAGACTATCCGAAACAGAATTAGGTAAATTCTGTATACCACAAAAATTACGACAAGGAGATACCATCTCTCCAAAACTAATCACGACACTTCTAGAGAGTGGGTTTAAATGAACATGGTATCAAAATAAGCCGATATAGCCGATAGTATAGATAATGCAAAAAAATGTTGGAAATATTATATCATTCTTTTATGATGGTCGAACTAAAGATCAACAGAAGTAAGACGCAAGTAGGTAATGACTAATCTGGTGCTAAATCGAAATAATTCTGTCGCAGGAATGGACATAGAGCTGTCTACATCGTATAAATACTTAGAACATGAAATAAGGTTAGGTAGAGATAACCAAACAAGTGAGTGGTTCCGTCGCATAGGATTAATCAAATTATGTCTTTAAGTCGGACCTACTTATGTGCCTCAAAAGGAAAGTCTTAGACCAATGTGTCTTCCACGTTCTCACTTCATTAACCCTCACAAAAAAGACAGTAAACAAGATTTGCGTTTCTCCGAGAGCGATGGAGCTGCGGATGTTGAGTATCTCTCTTAGAGACCGTATCCCAAATGAAGAAATACGATAAAGAACAAAAACAACATACACTATCAGAATAATCACGAGGCTAAAATGGAATTGGGCAGGACACGCTGCCAAATTATCAAACAACCGATAGACAAGACGTATAATCGAGTGGAGGCCCAGACAAGCACACCGGAGCAGAGGCCACCCACCAACCAGATGGACCGATGATCTAAAGCGAGTTAGCGCAAAACAAAGATAGATGGAAGGAGCTGAGGAAGACCAATGTCCAGCAGTGTACGCATATGAGTTGTCAATGATGATGAAAGCAAACAACGTTCAAAATTTTAATTTATCTTTTACAATGTTTATTTGTTCATTTTTATGTGTTTTATGATTTATTTAATTATCTTCAATTGAATGTAGTTACTCAATTTTATTTTTGATGATTACGCGTTACTTTATAACATGTAAGATATACCGAACTAAATTTCGACTTAATGTCATTATCTTTTTCACCCTTTATACCTATCAAATTTCCCGATCCAAAGAAAATTAAGTCATAAGCAATATTCCACGCTTTGTAAGCCAACAAGAAATAAGGTTCTGCTTGGCAAAAATCATGGAAATTAATATTGCTCTATATCACGCTATAACACTCCTAACAAAACAGAACACTATAATTAACATGGTAATTTGGGGGCGGATTGTTGCTACTATAACTTGGTGGCGTGTAGTGGCCAGTTTACCCTTATATACACAACCCAATTCAAATTTTAGTATAGACTAGACGGATTTTTAATATTTTAAATAAAAACTACTCTCAAACCTATTTATTCAAATACCATATTTAAACATTTGAAAGGAAAAAACAATGAAGAAAGAAAAATGCAGAATTTTGAAGTGAAATTATACAGAAGTTATAGAAAATAGCTTTGATCTGAAATGCAATAAAAGCGTAAATAGACTTTGCGCGCAGCCTATGTATCACATTTCGCTCCGGTTTGCCGACTTTTTTGTGCAGTTTTATGAGAACTGGTGAGCAGCAATGCCAACTCTACCGCTTTTTTGGTAGATCTACCGATATACCGTTTTTTATACCTCACCTACCGATTTTTAGATTTTTATTAACTTTTTCATTGGGTTATAGTACTTCAATTTTTGTTATTATAACGTGTATTATACATATTTCTACTTTTTTTGTATTAACCTACTGACTTAAGAAGTTTTTGGCTGGCAACCCTGCTGGTGAGCGACAATAATGTGGACCAAAAGCTTTGGTGGAGTTTTTGTCAGACTGATCCTACAATTTTTGTCTATGTGACAATTAATTTAGTTAACATTGACATACTAGGTAACTTAATTAAAGTCAGACAATTTTATCTTTAAAATTTCCATTTTCTAAAGAACATGAAGTTAGGGTCTCAGATTACAGACTATAACAAGAGTGGTAAGTAACTGTTTTCGCATGAGCCGCACTACGACAAGTTTGTAAAATTATGTACTATACTTTATCTACACACACGACTAAAATTTCAAATGATAACACAGAAAGTTACATTGTTATTAACACACTAACACAGTACTTAATGTAATTGTTCGCAAAACTGATCAAAACTATAATAATTGTTTATATAGTAAAAAGTAAAATGTTAACAATCATAATAAAATGTTGTTTAAACTATATAAAAACCTCCTGTTTATAACCTAATCGGTTGTTCTATATTAAAAATAACGAAATCACCATCTCCTATAAATATAATGAAAGGCTTGAAAGAGCAATTTATTTGCACTTTTATAACAACTTTCCGTGTTCGAAGCTAAAATCAAAGTGAATTTGAATTGAGTTATTATTTCTCTATTATAAGCCGAGTAGAAGGCAATTTGTAAAATCTTACGAGGCAGTCATTAATAAAGTTAGTTTTCGTTTTCCCACTTGCCGCAGTTACACACACGGCGTTGCCCGTAATTATTTTCGAATTAATTTGATATTATATTGATAAGCGCTATTTGAATGATATTAAATTGATAAGCGCTGTTTCTTAAATATGTAACTACTCAAACATCAGTGCTTGAGCGTCGGTAAATAAAGGATGTAGGAAAAAAACTGTACTCTTCTAAATGATTTTTAGGACCCCCTGTATACTGTTCTAAATGACAAATTTAAAAAATTAAATACACACTGAAAAATATACAATCTTTATGTCATTTTTGATTAAAATCTTTATAAAATAAATATTGAAAATTTACGGGAGAGACTCATAATGTTCTTATAGGTATTCAAGATTCTTCTTGAAAATCGCTCGTATATATTTAATCCAGTAAAAAAATAAAAAAAGTGAGTACATTACTGGAAAGTATACACATTTTTCTACATTTGTACTAAATTTTACCAAAATTCAATTAAGTTAAGTATAGAAAAATTAAGGGAGAGACCGACGATGTTTTTTGGTGATATAAATTTGTGGATTTCTTTTATATCACCCCGTATATACGCTGACACATAATATATTTAAAAAAATTCTTTACACCACTGGAAAATATATTATTTTTCCTAAATCTTCACCAAATTTGATTAAAATCTCAATAAAATTTATATTGAAAATTTACGGGAGAGACTCAGAATGTTCTTATAACAATCAACAAACTTCTTGGTAAGCTCTCGTATATATTTTATACAGTAAAAAAATCATAAAAGTTAGTACGTTACTGGAAAGAATACACATTTTTCCACATTTGTACAAAATTTTAACAAAATCCAATTAAGTTAAGCACAGAAAATTTAAGGGAGAGACCAACAATGTTTTTGGTAATGGAAAATTTGTAGATTTTTTGTATCACACCCTGTATACTGTCATAAATGACAAATTTAAAAAAAAATAAGTACACCATTAAAACATATACAATTTTTTCTACCTGTATTTCATCTTTGATTAAAATTTTTATAAAATAAATATTGAAAATTTACGGGAGAGACTCATAATGTTCTTATATTCAAGATTCTTCTTGAAAATCGCTCGTATATATTTAATACAGTAAAAATATCAAAAAAGTGAGTACATTACTGGAAAGTTTACACATTTTTCTACATTTGTACTAAATTTTACCAAAATTCAATTAAGTTAAGTATAGAAAAAATAAGGGAGAGACCGACGATGTTTTTTGGTGATAAAAATTTGTAGATTTCTTTTATATCACCCCGTATATACTCTGACACATAATATATTTTTAAAAATTGTTTACACCACTGGAAACCATATCATTTTTCCTATATCTTCACCAAATTTTATTAAAATCGTAATAAAATTTATATTGAAAATTTACGGGAGAGACTCAGAATGTTTTTATAACAATCAACAAACTTCTTGATAAGCTCTCGTATATATTTTATACAGCAAAAGAATGATAAAAATTAGTACGTTACTGGAAAGAATACACATTTTTCCACATTTGTACTAAATTTTATCAAAATCCAATTAAGTTAAGCACAGAAAAATTAAGGGAGAGACCAACAATGTTTTTGGTAATGTAAAATTTGTAGATTTTTTTGTATCACCCCCTGTATACTGTCATAAATGACAAATTTAAAAAAATTAAGTACACCATTGAAAAACATACATTTTTTTCTATCTATATTTCATTTTTGATTAATATCTTTATAAAATAAATATTGAAAATTTACGTGAGAGACTCATATCATAATGTTCTTATATTCAACATACTTCTTGAAAAACTCTCGTATCTATTTCATACAGTAATAAAATCTAAAAGTGAGTACATTACTGAAAATTATACATATTTTTCTACATTTGTAGTAAATTTTACCAAAATTCAATTAAGTTAAGTATAGAAAAATTAAGGGAGAGACCGACGATGTTTTTTGGTGATAAAAATTTGTAGATTTCTTTTATATCACCCCGTATATACGCTGACACATAATATATTTAAAAAAATTCTTTACACCACTGGAAAATATATTATTTTTCCTAAATCTTCACCAAATTTGATTAAAATCTCAATAAAATTTATATTGAAAATTTACGGGAGAGACTCAGAATGTTCTTATAACAATCAACAAACTTCTTGGTAAGCTCTCGTATATATTTTATACAGTAAAAAAATCATAAAAGTTAGTACGTTACTGGAAAGAATACACATTTTTCCACATTTGTACAAAATTTTAACAAAATCCAATTAAGTTAAGCACAGAAAATTTAAGGGAGAGACCAACAATGTTTTTGGTAATGGAAAATTTGTAGATTTTTTGTATCACACCCTGTATACTGTCATAAATGACAAATTTAAAAAAAAATAAGTACACCATTAAAAAATATACAATTTTTTCTACCTATATTTCATCTTTGATTAAAATTTTTATAAAATAAATATTGAAAATTTACGGGAGAGACTCATAATGTTCTTATATTCAAGATTCTTCTTGAAAATCGCTCGTATATATTTAATACAGTAAAAATATCAAAAAAGTGAGTACATTACTGGAAAGTATACACATTTTTCTATATTTGTACTAAATTTTACCAGAATACAATTAAGTTAAGTATAGAAAAATTAAGGGAGAGACCGACGATGTTTTTTGGTGATAAAAATTTGTAGATTTCTTTTATATCACCCGTATATACTCTGACACATAATATATTTTAAGAAATTGTTTACACCACTGGAAAATATATTATTTTTCCTACATCTTCACCAAATTTGATTAAAATCTCAATAAAGTTTATATTGAAAATTTACGGGAGAGACTCAGAATGTTCTTATAACAATCAACAAACTTCTTGATAAGCTCTCGTATATATTTTATACAGCAAAAGAATGATAAAAATTAGTACGTTACTGGAAAGAATACACATTTTTCCACATTTGTACTAAATTTTATCAAAATCCAATTAAGTTAAGCACAGAAAAATTAAGGGAGAGACCAACAATGTTTTTGGTAATGTAAAATTTGTAGATTTTTTTGTATCACCCCCTGTATACTCTCATAAATGACAAATTTAAAAAAATTAAGCACACCATTGAAAAATATATAATTTCTTCTACCTATATTTCATTTTTGATTAAAATCTTTTTAAAATAAATATTGAAAATTTACGGGAGAGACTCATGATCAATACATAGTATAAAACAAAGTCGCTTTTTCTGTCCCTATTTCCCTTTGTATGCTTAAATTTTTAAAACTACGGAACGGATTTTGATGCAGTTTTTTTTAATAGATAGAGTGATTTAAGAGGAAGGTTTATATGTATAATAACATCCATTAAATAGTGGAGAAATACTGTTATTTTTGAGGTTTCTAATGTGATGTCGTTAATTATCAGTTTTTTTCCGCTTACATTGCAAACGCAGTGTGAACCCTACGAGATTTATCAAAATAATGTACTAATTATTTGTAGGTACACATTGAAAAGGTCTACAGAAAACTCCGCGATGGTATATGTCTATCTCTTATGGATATCCCACAATAACATTTTTTTGTCATTTACTTTTTACGACAAATAATGGCTAATTTTCGAAGCGATTTTAACAATACAGCATTAATTCTTATCCAATTAAATAGCTTAAATACATTGTTGATTTAATATAGATCTATATGGTCCTTTACAGCACAAGATTTAAATGAATATTTTCGAAGATATTACAGATTTAAAATTGCGGGACGTAGCGCTTGCGGTGGTAGGTACTGGCCGGCCGGTAACGTGTCTATAAATAGCGCATCGGAGTCCACGATTTTCCTTATAGCACTTTGAATTTTGCAGCGATCGGACGCGTTTATTATGAAATTAATCATTATGACGCTACCCTAAGGTGGCGCAATTGAGATGTTATAAATTTACACCTGTAATTCTTACATAACTAAGTACTATGACGCCACCGTAAGGTGGCGCAGTTGATATCTCATATATTTAAAAGAGCAAAACTTACTTACCTAAGAACTATGACGCCACCGTTAGGTGGCGCAGTTAATATATAATATACCTAACCGATAAATTACAAAGTACTATAAATAATAGTAAAAACTGGTAACTAACGAGAAAATACAAAAAATTAATCGTAAAAAAAAATTGGAAAAAACATTAGTGTTAGGCGGTGCGAAGTTCGCCGGGTCCGCTAGTGTTCTTATATTCAACAAAATTCTTGAAAATCTTTCGGATTTAGTTTAATTCTATTTGCATGTATCTAAATAAAGATTTTGGCTTACTTTTTCAACAGTTTCTGGCATAATCACAAATTTTAGCCGGTCAACATGTTCTTCGTCTTCCAGCGATCACGACCTTCTTTGAACTACTCGTGAACTTGGCTACCATAATTTTTGTCTCAACGATCGATCGAACTTAATATTGTCTCTTTGTACGATGTTCATTTTTTGACCGATATTAAAAATGCACTTTCACTTTGAGCGCGATAACTCGGCGTAAAATGTCATAAAAGTTTAACAGAACATCAGTGAAGGTGATACAAATCGAATGCTAGAAAACAGATGGCGCTGTTTACCTCGTATTCTTCTATACATATCAAAAATGGTAGTTGAATATTTGTTAAATTTAATTTAAATTAGTATAGGTTAAAGAGAATTTAACTGTTTATTTATTAATCCCAAAACACTTAAGATTACGTTTATAATTATAAGATTTATGTACAAAAAAAGTAAATTAATAAATATAAAGCGTTTGCTAAGATTTTAATTGCATATTTCAACACTTTAATAAGTTTAGTTATTTCATATGGTAATAAAAATAATTTTAATTTATTTTTATCATTTTTAATTTATCTATATTTAGTTATATTATGTGGTTAGTTATTATAATTACAATGTTTATGAATTTGTTGTTTTCAAATATAGCAATTTGTGTATAGAATTTTTAATTATCTGAGTCGATTAATAACATTTAATTTGGCTTTATCCAAAATTGATGCAAGAACTGCATATGCAAATTAGTGAGGGCAACGCCTAAATATATTATTTTGATTTTTTTGCATAATCTTCCTAATTAGATGCCCTAAAACCCATGAAGAGGTCACAATTTGCTTAAAGATTATTTTTGAACAAATGACAAATTTATTTTTTTAGTTCGAAAATATTTACTCTAGTTTAAAATTTCTTCGAGAGGTCAATTTTCAAGATTATATTACAGATTTTTAAGTGTATGAAATTAGCGGAAAGTTGCAAGGATGGCCTGCAGAGTCAACCTATTTTTCGATTCTTTTTATTTAATAAAACAAGCAAGCTAGGCACCTATAGCTTAGTTGTTAGAGGGTCAGAGCGTTGAGCTAAACGTTGCGAGTTCGAGTCTCACTGGGTGTGACATTTTTTTAATTTCTCATTAATGTCATTTAATATATTCTTGTTTGTATACGTTCTGAATTTCAAAATTTTGAAAAAATAAATAAAATAAAAGTGAATTTTTGTTTATATTTAGATCTGTACATGGAAATGGAGAAGCCAGAATTAGGGAACCAAAAAATAGGTAGGTAATTTATCAAAATTGACACAAAAATTATTGCATGCAGCATGCAGCGTATTTGAAATGCATAATATTCTTGAAAAGTATATACATATATCCACCAAATAATCATTTAAAAATATTCTATTCGATTCTTTTAAGCCAAAGAATATATTAATTTAATAGACTACCTGAAGACCGACCGAAATTGCCTGTTCTAATTCTCCGTCGACCAAAATAACAGGTATTAAAGCTACAATGCCGGTTGTAACAATATTAAATATGTCAAGGGTTACATAATTTATTAGGATTGTCATGCACACAGTTATAATATTATTACAGGTCCCTAACGATGGATAATTTTTATAAAATTACTTGTTTTGGGAAGCGTTTTATTGATTCAGTTTTTATACGCCAGAAAGTATAAATTTAAACAAAAGCTTAGACTGATTTTAGATAGGTTGAACACTATCTGAATTAATCCACAATCTAACAGCACAAAATTCCAAATGAATGGCGAACCAGCACCACGATCCTTATGTTCAAAAAGGGTGATAAGAAGCTATCGAACTATAGAAGCATAAACTTGCTAAGTACCACGCTAAACCTCATAGGTACACCGCAGAAACCAGACTAGAAACATCAAAAACCAATCGATTAATGGAAAAAACAGATATGAGGTATACGCAGTATAGTTGGAAAGACACCTTTAGACAAAGAAACAAGCGAAAGCATAAGAGATACATGTACGGTCGAAAGTGTTAATGACTGGGTGCTAAAAAGAAAAAAAAAGGGTGGAATAAGCATATTAGTAGGATGAACGATGGAAGAATTGTGAAAATAGCTCGAGACAAATCACCAATGGGACACAGAAGCGTAGGCCGCCTCCGGAAAAGATGGAGCGATAACCTAGACAGAAAGGCAGGTGGATAAAGATCAAACAGGCGAATTGCCTAAATTAGAAAAGCAAGAGAAGAAGAAGAAGCCTATCTCTTTGTGAGCCTGTATAAAGAGTAAAAAGGGTGGATCATACATACTCAAACTCCATTTTTTACTTATAAAGAAAAGAATACTCACTGCTACTCTACTTTCTTTGAGATCCAGTCTCATTGCAAGTGCTTCTCTCATAAAAACATCGGGATAATGACTAGCAACAAATGCCCTTTCTAATTCTTCTAATTGCCAACTATTAAAATTTGTTCTACTTCTTCTTCGCTTCGACGCCGCACTTTCCGAATCGGCTTCTCCACTGCTACCAGCACCACCTACAACAAGAAAATTACTATTTTCATATAAATAAATCCATTATCTAATGAATATTTTGTGAATAGTGTCACATACAATAGGGTAGTTTAATAGTTTTATATTTTATTGTATTATTTTTAATTGTAATTATCCAGGCCAAAGTCAGTACGTTAGATTTCAAGGCGACCTTATATAGTTTAATTCTTATTCTCACGTAGCGTAAGAATTGGCTATAAAAGAGCGTCGTTGAGGTCGTACTCGGGGAGTTCGGAGTCTGAGGTTGTCTGTAAGGGTCACCCTTTAGGGTGTCCCTAAAACAAACCCTTGGGTCTGGGCCGTTGTGACTCTTGACGTATTTGCGTGAGTAAGTGTGACATGCCACCATATAGTTTATTTGGTAAGATTAGTTAAGATTTGTATTTAGTTATCCGTTATTCATTGTTATTGTTTCTTTGTTAATATATTTGTTGTTTATTTCCTGTTGTTTATCTCATCTTGCCCTTGGTTAGTTTTCTGCCTTCAGCAGGATACCTAGCCAGGGGGTAGATAACCACGACCTGGATGGGAAGTGCCTTCAGTAAGCTATCCCTCATCCTATAACATTAAGGCAAGACCGATGATGGTGTATGGCTCGATAGTCTGGTGGACCAAGGTGATGCAAACTACCGCTGTAAAGAGACTACAAAAGATCCAGCGAGTAGCGTGTCTTGGCATCACAGGAGCCATGAGAGTTACTCCAACTGCAACCCTGGAAGTAGTGCTAAACCTCCCACCTCTCGACATTATTGTGAAAGGGGAGGCAAGGATGGCAGCCTACAGAATGGGTTGCAGTGGCAACTGGAAGTATAACGCCGCCAGTGGGCATACAAGGATTGTGGACACTGTACAGATGGACACCTTGGAAATGCTACCAGACAGGATGGTGAAGATCACAGATCTAGAAAAGCCATACAATGTCAATATTATTGACAGGGCTGCCTGGGAGAAAGGTGAACCTGAATATATGAAAAGGGGGATCACTTGGTATACGGATGGCTCGAAGAAGCCAACAGGCACTGGGGCGGGAATATATGGAGTCAGACCCAAGGCGCAGTTTTGCGTAAGCCTGGGTAAGCTGGCTACTGTTTTCCAGGCTGAAGTTGTTGCCCTATCAGAGTGTGCAAGAGTGTGTTTGGAGCGTGGTATGACAGACCACACCATATACATAAACTCGGATAGTAGAGCAGCGCTTATGGCACTTGACAGTTTTGACTTTATCTCTAAAGCAGTATGGGACTGTCATCAGGCCATGAAAACCCTGGGAGAGTACAGTTATCCTTAGTTGGGTTCCGGGGCACAAAGGTATCGCTGGCAATGAGGGAGCAGACAAGTGGGCAAACAAAGGAGCTGAAAGCCCGCTCATTGGCCCAGAGCCGACGTGTGGTATTGCTTACAACACAGCACGAAGAGCTGTTCGCCAGTGGATGGGCATAGAACATCGAAAGAGCTGGGAAAGAACAGAAGGTAAAATACAGTCAAAGAGAATGCTGCAGACACCTACTGGTACTATAGCGGCAGATGCCCTTGGGCTGAGGAAGAAGACCCTGCGGAAAGTGGTTGGCTTCATCAGCGGCCACTGGGTATTTCGCGGACACCTACATAAGATGGGAATTCAAGTTGAAAACCTCCTTTGTAGAAAATGCGGTGAGGAGGAGGAAACAGCCTTCCACGTGATATTCATGTGCCCAGCCCTGCAAGGTCTGCGTGTGAGATCCCTTGGCCTACCGACTGGAGATCAAAGGGAAGAACGGGCAACCATAGTCAAAAGAATCTCTTGGTTCATTAAGAACCTGGGATTTGACGAAGAATGAGGACCTGTGAATGAGGGTGCACAATAAGCTGTACTAGCTGCGATGCAATCCCATGGACTACCTCTAAGCCTGGCCCTCTTTAAAAAAAAAAGGCACATTCTCCTGACTCCCCCCAGGCGTGACAATAGGGCGTAAGGTAAATTTTTGCCAATTTGTGATACTCGTAAAAAGCTTATGTTACTTATTTTTAACTTTCGTTCATGATACAAATTCTAGGCTTGTATAAAAACTCTCTGTCATTAACATTATATATATCTACATTTAAGAAAGAATCGAGTAAATATCAAATGGGACATGAGTTGAATCAGATCATTCACAAACGGACTAACTACTAATGCATCTGTGGCTGAAGTGGTTAAAGATGTTATATAAAGGTAAGGTACGGATTACAAGCAGTTTTTCACGCGCATGAAAAGCGGCTCATGCCTTGTCATACACGTCGGTTTTTAGTTCTTTGCTTGACATAGATATAAATATAAATATTGACCAGTCTATACAATGGCAAAACCAAACTGTAGACACGTGTTTCGCTTTTGTTAGAGCTCATCAGTACAGTATAGGTCTGTCTCTTCAGTCACTAATGAAGAGATATACCCGGTATAGACCGGTCACTATTTGATGTATTGCGAAAGTATAAACCAATCGCAAGTACCGCTATCTTTACTCCAAAAATGGCTCTCTAGTGGTCGCTTTGCATATCATATGAAACCTTAGACAAGTTAAATAATAAACAAACGGAGCGTTTTTTTGAGTCTTATATATAACATGATGAAAAAAATTGATACAAACGTATCTAGTGCCATGCTGTCATTGTATTCTAAATATATAACCTGGATTTGTGCACAGTTAGAATTCCTAACTTTGGGACACAGGATGCTGCGACATAGATATAAATATTGGAATACTAACGATTTCGTTGAAATTTGAAATATAGCTTTACACGGAAGCAAAAAATCGATCTAGCTGAGTACCGGATCTGGAAAAATTCGTTTTTTCCATTTTTTCACCCAAAATCATTTTCCTACATAAGATTGTTGTTAGATACGATAATATCTCCCAGGTACTAAATATTAATATCAAGACAACTTTTAATATATATTTTATTATTGTTGAAAACTCGTTAAAATATTAAACAAAAAATTTAAACAGTGTAGTAAAATAATACAAAAAGAATAATTATTCATTTACCATAAGGTGAACAAGTAGTTTCTCATAATTAGTTATTAAAATTAGCAAAAAAGTTGGTAGAGATAATCATCTTAGCTACTAAGAATATAAAAACCCTTAAAAAATTTTTGACTAAACTAAAGTTGCAACATAAATGAATAACAATTGATTTAGAGTAACATCATTTACAAATTCAATTATGAACCAATTGAAGCAAGATAGAGTAATGCTGATAATAGTCACAATATCGCATTATCGAAAATCGGTTTGGTCTGAATAAACTATTAACAGCACTAATGACACGTAATAGTTACAAATTGATAAAGGTTCGAATTAACAAGTAAACACGTCGATTTGTCTGAACTGAACTGAACTGTAGGTATCAGTGCTAATCCGTTAACCAATGGAAACGAAGCAATCATCCCCTGATCGTAAATCAAGCAACAATTGAATCCGATTCAATCGTGAAACAACAAATTATTTGCATATTGGCGTTTCTCTATATTCGCTATTTCATTATTCGAAGCTGTCAATTAATTTATCATCCATTTTTATATTTTTCGTTTAGTTTCTTTTTCATATAAATTGCAATGATTAAAACTATACAAAATAGTAATTTTGAATAATAAAAACCGAAATATCTTACACACAATTAAAGTAATAAATAGTTTACAAATTATTTCAAATCCAAATTAAACCTGGAAGTCTTGGAATGAATAAGACCAATAAGTCTGATGTAGTTCGATAGGCACATTAGGAATCGTATATTGGCTGGAAATCCTGTTTAGCCGAGACCAGTTTCTCTATAGAGCATTCAGATTTACATAAACAGCTCGACACCACCTAGTAAAAAGGGTAAAGTACGTTCTGGAAAACGAAGAAGTAATATTGGGCGCCTTTTTAGAGATAGAGGGAGCTATTGACATAATTTATTTTGAAGCAATAACAAGAGCTCAAGCTGCAAATCGATGGACTGTTTACTAAAGAATTCAACATTATTAGTATACACATTGTCAGTAGTGTTTTATTACCCATTTTGTGGAATCTGGTCATGGACGAACTGATAGTAAGACTTAACAATAAAAAACACCACATGGTGGGTATAATCGTGGTGACCTGGACATCCTAGGTCACGAGAAATTTAACACTACAAGAGATAGAATGCAACAGGCTCTGAATGTAGTCACGGAATCGATCTTGACTACATGAATTAAATTAAGTTCTTGAAAGTCGAAGGTTTTTATATTTACCAGTACAAGAAACTTACATAGGTAGATCACAAAGATATACGCTGTATTAAAAATTTGTATTGGAATCAATCAGCTACGGTTGCATGTGGCAACGAAGTTACAAAGGCACAAAATATCCTTAGAGGCGTAAGACAAGTCCTCTCGCCCCTTCTGTTTAACGTTTACCTTGAAAACATCTTCCAAGAAGCTCTCGAAGGACAAAAATTAGGTATCAAAGTAAACGGTACATGGATCAATAATATACGGTATGCGGAACACAGCCCTTATAGCAGACAACATGAATGACCTCCAGAAGCTCTTGGATATAATAGGAATACACAGTCGGCTTATGGGAATCAACATCAACACAAAAAAGACAAAGTTTCTAATAATTACCTGTAAGCCAGATAAGTTCCAGAATGCAAAACTATCATACAATAGTGAGGACATAGAACGAGTAGAAAAATTTAACTATCTGGGAACTTGGCTATGGGAAGACTGGTCTTTAGAATTAGAAATCAAGTGCCGGATAGAAAAAGTGAGGAACTCATTTATGAAAATCAAAACCGTCTTTACGAATCGTACTTTGATCTCAACCTCAGAATAAGATTCACAAAATGTTACGTATGGTCATCCGTGCTATTGTACGGCATGGAAGGCTGGACACTGAACGTTAATACCATGAATAGGCTGGAAGCATTTGAGATGTGGATCTACAGAAGAATACTGAAAGTTTCTTGGACAGCAAGTGCCACGTATTTTAATGAATTTAAAACAAAATCAAATTTAGAAAAATAAAGAATTTTAACTAAAGAAAATACAACTCCAGCTGAGTTCGGTAGTGGTCTCTACTGGCAAATTAGTGCCCAGCTCAGCCGTAGAGGTAAGTAAACAAATTCTAGTGAGTCGCGCCACCGATTTAGACGGTCAAAATCGGAAACCCCTGTTGTCCCAGGCACTACTTTACCCACTGGAGGTAACTAAATAAATTCTGAATATTTAACGGTTCTAATTGAATTACACAAACTGAAAATAACGATAAGTGAGCTAAATAAAACTAAAATATCAACTAGACTCTTCTTTAATGAAAATATTAAGAATACAGACTGTCAAGCCTCGTGCCTGACAACACAATTGATATTTATAAAAAAAAAATTATGCGAACAATAAAAAAAGTAAATTTATCAAAAGGTGTGATCACACGCAATACAAAAACAAGGAAAAATAGATTTTAACTACAACTAAAGTCCGACTTAAGACTAATATAGCTTATCTGTAAATCTAAATGAATTGCCGCAGTCCTTGGCTTCTCCAATACTTAGGCCGGTACCAAAATCAAGCCTTATCCAAACCAAAAGGCTTGCTCCAAACACAATTACTTAAACTCGTACTAAGTATAGGGTTAGCGATCAAAATTCTGCCTGTCTCAAGGGCTTAAGCCCGTATCTAGGACTTTTAGCCGGTAACTAGAACCCTATTTAAAATAGGGTTTCTTTTACTTCGTTAAACGATATCCCAGCTGGTAGTTGGGTAACTTAAAAAAAAACAATTTCCTCGCTGCTAAATGTAATGTTGAGCAAATTCCAACCACGATTGTAATCCAAAAGGTTTCAAAAATACCAATCTCCACTACTGTCTGTTTCATAAGGAACAAAAAGGACCATAAAAATCGAATAATTGCACGGATAAAGAAGCATGTACTCACCAACAGAAAATTTCACTAAAAAGCCGGACACAAAGCCGTATTTTCCACCGAATTTACCAAAATCCAGAAAATAACTCTTACACAGTTTTCGATGGAAACAGATTAAACTTAATTACGCAAATCCAACCTAAGTTGTCCCCGATGTACAAGGATGCAAATTAAGTTCTCAAAAATTTTCTCGTTAACACACGTTCACTACAAGAGCTAGAAGTGAAAAGAAAGAAGGTCCCCCAATTATCAAACTTCACTTAGATTTGACACACTTCAGAAGAAAAATGATGGCCTCTACTACGATACGGACAATAACCATAGCTTATTCAGCCAACAACTTATGAACAAACAGAGGTCATTTGATACATTTAATTTTATTATTTTAATTAGCTAACCATAAATAACCCAACATTACTTAGTTTCCCTATTTATTTTTGATACCAATAATAAAGTTACAAATATAACGGAACGCTGGCTGCAAAACACTATACGTCAGACTATTGACAAAAGGAAAGAAGTAGCACTTACAGACAGATGAAAGTGAAACGTCAGTAATTCAAACCATAACAAAAATAATACTTGACTACAACCAATTTTAGCGACAACTAAATATAATTTTATGGCCGAAAATGATAAACAACAGTTGGCGACTAACTACAATCGAACCCAAATCAACCGGTTTTGCCTCGATAAATCCTACAATATTATAAGGTAAGCCAACGATTTTGTTTACAAATTAAGATCTATCGCTAACGCGAAATTAGCCCGTGACACAAGGAAAACCAACGAGGATATTCTGAGGAGGATAGGAAGAGAACGTGAATTTTTGCTCACGATAAAACGCAGAAAAACAGCGTATCTGGGACATGTGATACGCAACGAGAGGTACCATTTGCTCCAACTGTTAATTGAACAAAAGATAGAGGAAAAAAGAGGACTGGGCAGAAAAAGGATGTCGTGGCTTCGAAATATCAAACATTGGACAGGGATAAGGACGACTGGAGAATTAATCCAGAGCATTAGAGACAGAGTTAAATGGTAAGAAATGATCACAAACATCCATTAATGGATAGCAGCAGAAGAACAAGAAGAAACTTAAGAGGCACAGGTTCTCCAAGCCTTAATGCAAATATAAAAGTGGTAAGAGAGGTTAAGTAACTTAAGGTTATATTAAACTCAAAAATTACCTGGAACCACAATCTTAAATACGCATTTACATCAAAACGTGAAGGTTAAAACTAGACATCTTTTACTGGATTTATAAAAAATAGTTTAACGAACAGTCATGTATCTTTGTTGTGGTGGCCAAGATACAAAAAAAAAACAAAGCCATCGACAAGCTAAGCAAAGTCCAACCACTTGCTTGCCTTGACATAACTGGAACTGTGAGAGACACTTCAATAACAGCAGGAAGTTATGTTAGACCTTCCTCCTGTTCACATAATTTTAAAGAGAAAACCTGAGCAACATTTTTGTTAGATCAGAAGACTACAAAATAAGGCAGGAAATTGTAGAAGATAGCTAAGAGATAAAATTTAGCAGATGAAGACATCTGTCGATACTGCCAAGAGGAGGAAGAAACCGCATTTCATGTCCTATGCCAATGCGAAGGCCTTGCAAGGACGCGGTATCTAGTACTGGGAGAGGAGAAACCGGCTGCTCCAAGTTATGCGGAGTGGCCACTGTCAAGGCTATTAAGTCTCATTAAGAGGGCAGGGCTGGACGAGGTTGTCTAATCCTATTCTTGAGATAATGGGTGGTCACAATAGATCTGCAAAGGTCGCAGTGATACAGGCTAACAGCCAACCCAAGAAACATCTAATCTAAAAGAGATAAAATGTAACCACATGGTCCATCCATCACCGTAAAGAATGGTAAAATGCGAGCACTCAACCCAAGTTTTAGGGATATACCTGGTACACAGACTACACAGAATGGCTAAGATTGAACAGAATCCAGGAGCAGGATTTAAGATAAAAACAATTATCCCTCTGGGAATATGCATATACATCGGTATTTCAAGAAATAGTATGAACAACAGAAAATAATTTGTGTACTTACAAATCTAAACAGATCAAGATATGCACGAATAGTCACGCGGCTATTGGGAATTTAAAGTGGTCTCCAGACTAGTACACGAATTCCGAGTAAAAGTAGATATTCTGGCGGAACATAACAATGTCAAACTAGTTTGTATGCCATAAAGCATAAGGCAAGGAACAAAATGTTAAACTTTCAAGTAAAAGATCAGCAACAACATTCTACGGTTTAGAGCCAGCTCTAGAAATACCTACAAATTGTTTGCATATTGACCTTTCTTCATATTTGCTATTTCATTATTTGAGTCTACCGAACTATCAATTAAATTTATCATCCATTTTTGTAAGCATAAATTATTCTTAACTGTATATACAAGAATGCATAATATATTTAATAAGATTTTATTATAAAAGTAAAGAAAGGCCTTGGGTACGTTTTGCTTACGATCAAAATGACAAATAGTTTACGTATACCAATTATTTCATATCAAAATTAATCAAAAAAATCTGTTCAACTTATGCATTGTATGAATAATATGTCGCTGAAGGTATTTTCCTGGTTATGGTGCTTGGTCACAATTTTATATAGATTACCTTTTCAACAAAGTTGGATTATTTTATTGTAAAGCAGACTATTAACTTCCTGACTTAAGGCAGTAAAATATAAATGGTAGAAATAGTTATGGTGTAGGAGGTGATGAGGAAAATCATAAACCCTATAGCTAATGAGTAAGCTAAAGATTTTGTTTATTTTGTTTTAACGCGTTAATCTCAGAAAGTGCTGATTCGAATTGAAAAAAAATCCGAGTATATCGAAAAAAGGAATATGAGAAAAGAATATGATTGATTACTAGGCTGTACAAAGTTCGCTGGTTCAGCTAGTGAAATAAAGGTAAACATAAAACATGAAATATAAAAATAAAACTACAACTCTGTGTTGTTCTAATAACCTGGGACGTTGATTTTGCCCCAAAAGCCGTCTTCATAGTGTGTTTCTGCTAAATCTATGAATCAAGGGAATCGCAATAAGAATAATGTTGCCATATGCTTAACGATATTTATACACTTACCGACAGAAAATCTTTTTACAAATCCCACTGGACACGAAATAAACCAAAAATATAACCAAAACGTAAATTGATTCGATGGCCCAGTCGGAAATAGAGGTTTGGTCTCAAAACCCACAATTAAATGCCGTAGATGAACCACGATTAAAAACCAAACCCAAGAAATCTTCTTAATCAGTTCCTATTTGAAAGCAGGTTGAAATGAAAATCAACACTGACAGTCCCCAGATTGTCATATGGCAACTTGCACAGAAGAGGCCTTTTACTATTATACTAGTTGAATTAATTACAACGTTAACCGTAGGGAAACTTAACCTTAGACCGAGTACAGGGAAAAAGAAAACGAATTGACGTAAACCAATAGTTGTTATTACTAACAAGAAATATATTTTAATGAACGAAATATTCCTCACTTAAATGATAATATAAATATACGAAGTCATCAAAAGCTCTGACGCTAGTTAAAATGAGATAAAATAAAATTATGGAAAAATAAAAGACGGAACCCGAATAATTACCTGAATAATATTTAGATAAACATTGTAAAATTTACTATCAGACAACAGGTGAGTTTTATACAATTATTTATAATTTCAATAGCTAACAATAATAATACTAAACGAAAATACGCCTGTTACCAATCAATTTAACAAAAAATGACAATATAAACTTTTATAATAATCGTAAGTTGGAATAGAATATTAAATTTTCAATTTTGTCCGTATAATTGTTTCTAAGAATAAATCGTAACATGTTGTCGTTTATCAAATCGAATATTTTTGTTAGTATCTCGTAATAAATGTGATTTATTGAATTTATGGAATTGGCGCAGTCAAGTCGGTCCGGCCTGCAGCCAGGACTGAGATATATGGACGAGATAGATAAACTTTTCGTTTCGCATAAAGCAAAATATGTGAAGATATCGCTGGGGAATACGTTGAAATAAGATGGATATATTTATCAGATCGAAATACTCGATATAAATTTTTCTATTTATTTTTCCTGTTTTCTTCGAAACCATTTTCAACATGTACAAATACATACATAGGCGGACCAAAGCAATGCAATCAAGAATTTAAATTTAAATTACATTAACAAGAATTGTTATAGAATATGTACTTTAATACAAAAATTTGAAGATAAGGTTATAGGAAATATAAAAAACCAGAAACAATTTGTGGAAATAAGAACATACAAAATAATCAACTAGCTGACTCGGTGAACTTCGTTCCGCCTAACAATCATGTCTTCTTATTTTCCGTTTCTTTTAGGATTTCGTCAGGTTTTTATTACTTTTTTTGTCGTATTTTGTAATTTGTAGATTCTCCTTCTTTTTAATCTTTTATTAGATCTGTTGATCTGTTAACGTTGCGATGTTGTATTTCCTGTGATGTGGACTGCCAGGTGTCCCTTCATCTCTTCGGGGGTATCCACAGCGGTCGTTTTCCTGCTGGTCTTTTTCGGTAACCATTCTTCTTACGTGGTTATGCCACTGCCTTCTTCGTTGTCTTCCCCATCTTACTACATCCTGCGTATTCCGCATTGCTCTCTTACTTCTGTGTTCCTGACTCGATCTCGTGTTGGTTTTCCTACTATTGTTCTTAGTATGATCATTTCAGCAACTCTCAACATATTTTTGGTCTAATTCGTGTCCTCACGAGCTTCTATTCTGTATGTAATGATTGGCCTCGTCTTGTAGATTTTGATATCCATCTGCATATACTTATTTGCCCATACCGTCTGTCTTAGACTGCCTGCACACAATACTAATTCTTCTGTAATCCATTCTAAATTCTATTCCCATACTAGTTACTTCATCTATTATTTGCTTCATTAGCAAGTTAAACAGAAATGGGCTGAGGCTATCTTCTTACCTTATGCCTCCTGAGGTTGATATGGCTTCTGTCATTTTCGCTCCATGCTTAATTTTTGTCGTATTTTGTTTATTTAGATCGTGAATAATTTTTATTATGTGATACGGTATTTTTACTTTTTGTAGTATCTTAAGAATATCACCTAGTCGGACCTTGTCGAAAGCCTTGGAGAGGTCTACAAAACATATGTATGCGGATTTATTGTATTTCAGTGATTTCTCCTTAATTTGTTTCATAAAGAATATAGGGTCGGTTACTGATCTTCCTTTCTTTAACCTTGTTGTTTTTCTCTATTGTTAATTTGTGTCTCTAGTTTGTCCTTTATAAGGCTCGTGAATAGTTTTATTGTGGTGTTAAGAAGTGTAGATAAATAAATTAAATATTAACTGCGCCACCGTACGGTGGCGTCGTAGTGCCGCTCTTTACCTTTACTGTAATCTAATGTTGATACGACTAAAATTAAGCAAAAAACTCCATCTTTACTGTAATCTAATACTGAGACATTTAGAACTAATGAAAAAATCAACTGTACTGTAATCTAATGTTGATACGTCTAAAATTGAGCAAAAAACTCCATCTTTACTGTAATCTAATGTTGAAACGTCCAAAATTAAAGAAAAAATCAACCTTTACTGTAATCTAATGTTGATACGACTAAAATTAAACAAAAAAGTCCATCTTTACAGTAATCTAATGTTGAAACGACCAAAATTAAAGAAAAAATCAACCTTTACTGTAATCTAATGTTGATACGACTAAACTTAAACAAAAAACTCTATCTTTACAGTAATCTAATGTTGAAACGACCAAAATTAAAGAAAAAATCAACCTTTACTGTAATCTAATGTTGATACGACTAAAATTAAACAAAAAACTCCATCTTTACTGTAATCTAATGTTGAAACGTCCAAATTTTTTTTTTTTTATGGTCAAGCACAAGCACTGCAGGAAAATTTCTTTAAGGCGCTCTGAGAGCGGTGCGTGTGCGAAGAAAGCGATTCACGTTGTTCTTGAATCGTTGAAGGTTATATTCGGTGGGAAATACGGCCTCAGAAAGGCCGTTCCACAAAGAGGATGTCCTCCAGAAGAAAGAGTTCTTAAACAATGATGTTCGAGGAGTATTAAGTTGAACCACATAGGGATGGGCGGAAGTGGTTTGTCGTGTATTTCTGCTATGAATTGCTCTAGGTGGAATCAAGCGGGCAATGTCAGTAGAACACTTGCCATGGAAATATTTGTAAAAGAGGGTCAAATCACCAACCTGTCTTCGATGTTCTAAGCTGTCGAGGTTCTTGGTTAGCTTGTGGTCACCGATCAGGCGAATGGCTCTCCTTTGGATGGAATCCAACAACCGAAGGGTATGCTTCGGTGCAGAACTCCAGACATGAGAGCAGTATTCCAGTGATGGTCGAATCTGGGCTTTGTAGAGTGTCAAAAGTTGTTGTGGTGTATACAGCTTTTTGGTACGGAAAAGTACTCCGAGTTTCTGAGAAGCTGTCCTGGCGATTGTTACCACGTGATTATGCCAAGACATATCTCCTCCCAGATTGACACCCAGTAAGTTAATAGACGAAGCCAGTGGAATTGCGTGTCCTGCCATGACTATATCTGGTTCTGCAATGTTAACCTTCTTAGAGAAAACTGCTGCCTGTGTTTTTTTAGCGTTAAATTCGACTTGGTTACTGTCACCCCAAGACAAAATTTCTTCCAGGTCTTTATTGAGTCGTGATACTTCATGCTGTCTGCGAAGATGTGCGTCAGCAGCCGATGTTCGAGAATTCAAAGTAAACGATGAGATAAGTGTGCTGTCGTCAGCAAAGCTATAAATTGGATTTTCTGTCTTCGCTAGAAGGTCGTTAATGTATAGTAAGAAGAGGGTTGGGGATAATATGGACCCCTGAGGAACACCAGCATTAATGGTATAGGTGTCCGAGAGAAACCCGTCAATCGCCACTTGCAGAGAATGGTCCTGAAGAAAGCTAGAAAGCCATGAACAGAATTGACCGGGCATACCGTAGGATCGCAGTTTACTTAGGAGCCCCTCGTGCCAGACACGATCAAATGCTTTAGAAATGTCCAGTGCAATAGCCCGGGACTCCCCATGATGTTCGACTGCGTTGCTCCAAAGATGGGTGACATATGCTAGGAGGTCTCCTGTTGATCTGGACTTACGAAAGCCGTACTGATGGTCGCTGATAATATTAAGGCCCACTAGGTACCTACTTTAGAAGTTGTTGATTAAATTGAAGAAAAAATCTACCTTTACTGTAATCTAAGGTTGATACGACTAAAACTAAACAAAAAACTCCATCTTTACTGTAATCTAATGTTGAGACATTTAAAACTAATGAAAAAATCAACTGTACTGTAATCTAATGTTGATACGTCTAAAATGGAGCAAAAAACTCCATCTTTACTGTAATCTAATGTTGAAACGTCCAAAATTAAGGAAAAAAATCAACCTTTACTGTAATCTAATGTTGATACGACTAAAATTAAACAAAAAAGTCCATCTTTACTGTAATCTAATCTTGAAACGTCCAAAATGAATGAAAAAATCAACTCTACTATAATCTAATGTTGATACGACTAAAATTAAACAAAAAACTCCATCTTTACTGTAATCTAATGTTGAGACATTTAAAACTAATGAAAAAATCAACTGTACTGTAATCTAATGTTGATACGTCTAAAATTAAGTAAAAAACTCCATCTTTACTATAATCTAATGTTGAAACGTCCAAAATTAAGGAAAAAAATGAACCTTTGCTTTAATCTAATGTTGAGACATTCAAAACTAATGAAAAAATCAACTGTACTGTAATCTAATGTTGATACTTCTCAAATTTAGCAAAAAACGCCATCTTTACTGTAATCCAATGTTAAAACGTCAAAATTAAGGAAAAAATCAACTCTACTGTAATCTAATGTTGATACGACTAAAATTAAACAAAAAACTCCATCTTTACTGTAATCTAATGTTGAGACATTCAAAACTAATGAAAAAATCAACCGTACTGTAATCTAATGTTGATACGTCTAAAATTAAGTAAAAAACTCCATCTTTACTATAATCTAATGTTGAAACGACCAAAATTAAGGAAAAATTGAACCTCTGCTTTAATCTAATGTTGAGACATTCAAAACTAATGAAAAAATCAACTGTACTGTAATCTAATGTTGATACGTCTCAAATTTAGCAAAAAACGCCATCTTTACTGTAATCTAATGTTGAAACGTCAAAATTAAGGAAAAAATCAACTCTACTGTAATCTAATGTTGATACGACTAAAATTAAACAAAAAACTCCATCTTTACTGTAATCTAATGTTGAGACATTCAAAACTAATGAAAAAATCAACCGTACTGTAATCTAATGTTGATACGTCTAAAATTAAGTAAAAAACTCCATCTTTACTATAATCTAATGTTGAAACGACCAAAATTAAGGAAAAATTGAACCTCTGCTTTAATCTAATGTTGAGACATTCAAAACTAATGAAAAAATCAACTGTACTGTAATCTAATGTTGATACGTCTCAAATTTAGCAAAAAACGCCATCTTTACTGTAATCTAATGTTGAAACGTCAAAATTAAGGAAAAAATCAACTCTACTGTAATCTAATGTTGATACGACTAAAATTAAACAAAAAACTCCATCTTTACTGTAATCTAATGTTGAGACATTCAAAACTAATGAAAAAATCAACCGTACTGTAATCTAATGTTGATACGTCTAAAATTAAGTAAAAAACTCCATCTTTAGTGTAATCTAATGTTGAAACGTCCAAAATTAAGGAAAAAATGAACCTTTACTATAACCTAATGTTAATATGAAAAAATAAGCATTTATAAGCCAAACAATTAAAAAAATATGTTGCATTTATGTGTCAAAGTGACGAAATTTGAGCATAAAAAAATAAAATCTAAACACAGCGTCATCTATTGCAAATTTAGAAAAGTATGTTTTTTAAGGAAAATTTTATAACCCTATCTTTTCAGTTAGAACAAATAACACATATCTTCAAAATTTCATTGAAATCGGTTCACTGGTTTCGAAGATTAGCGCAAACAAACATCTTAACACGAGATTTTTATTTATATAGATTTATTTGAAAATACCAAAATGTACAAATCTTTGATTTATTACACCTTGAAATAATCAATTAATAATCCCGAATTCTTAAATCCCCTGTTACAATTTTATTTTCTAAAATAGTTCCCTCTGGAATTTCGATTTTACATCCATCATTGGCGACTACAATAACAGTACCTCGTACTGAAACATTCTTACCAAAACTAACATCTCCAGATACTGTTAAATTATCAAGTTCTAAAAAATCTGGAGAATCGTGGAATCTTCTTAGACATGAATCTACATTTTTGAAGTATTTATCATCTAATGAAATATTTGGAATACTGGGAAATAATCGTGCTGGTGATACTATTAATGCTCCATTTTGTAACTCGTATAGATTACTCATTATTAGTACAAGATCAGAGGTTTTTTTAACAGGTGCAAATCTATAACGTGGCACATTTACTCCAATACTTTTATTAAAATATTTCATCCCAGCACCAATTGCTGTTTCTAGTTGTATAATCTTTTGACCATTCGATAGTGTTTTATGATTAACAATAACATCTAATTGTAATTTATCACATCGTACTAATCTATCAATAGCTTTTAAGCTAATCCATATATTATTGGTATTAAAATATTTAAAGTGTTTAATTGATTTAAAATCATTAACATGCTCATCTGGAACTTGTGCAATTTCTAATAATCCAACTTTACCTTCATATTGAATTAATGTACCTCCTTTAACATCCGCTCTAGTTTTATCTGTAACTTCCATTATAAATTCCACAGTACCACAACTATTATTACTATTATTTAATATTAGATTTAATATTTTTAAATCAACCACAGCACCTAAGTTATCTATATTAGATATAAAACAATATTCTCTACCTTCTCTTAAAAATCGCTCTAATAAACCCGATTCAAAGAAGCTAGTATAAAAATCTCCATGTCCAGGAGGATACCAAGCTTCAAGTTGATCTCGAATACTCGCTCTTCTTGGTATTGGCATATAATCATCTTTAGCTATTCTTGGGTAACAAGATTGATTGAAAGAATATAAAAGCATGTTACTACTTCTAAAGTTCTCCATAAGTCTTTCGGTGGCATCGTCTGTATTGAAAGAGTTCATTAAAATTAGTGGAATACGTGTTTCGTAGGTTTTGTTGAGGTGTTTCACCTGTTCAATAGTAAGATCCAAAAATGTTTTTCCATCTTTGACAGGAATTATAGATTTAGGACCTTTGCATCCCATCGATGTGCCTAGACCTCCATTTAATTTTATGATAACTAATTTTTTAAGTAAATCTATATGTGTATCTTCATCTGGTTCTGTTAGTCTATTATAGTTGATTATAGCATCATTAGGCAATTTTTCTATTCTATCCCAGTCTATGGATTTACCTTGTTGATTATAAAATCTATTAAACAATTTATAAAATCCTTCAAATTCTTTTTGCTTTTCTTCTGCTGCAAATTCACCTGCAGAATCAGCTAAACTTTTTAATGCTCCTGATAATTTTTCAATAACTTTATTGTCAGGAGGCATGCTTAAACAGGAATTTTTCCATTATTAGTATAATTCACATATTTCGAAAATTTTGACCTACACACTTCAAATTTGATTATAATGGCAATTAAGATTGTCAGGGAATCTTCTTTAAAAAAAGTAGAATATAGTTGAACTTGTACAAATAGGTTTTCAATCACTTAAAATGAAAACAAACATTAAAAGTATCGAGGGAACAGTTAGGTAGGCTAGTCCGTATTTCAGAAAGGAGTCGAATATTGTTTTACAAGCTTTTTTATTATGAGGATGTCCTCGTAGGTATAGACCTAAATACAAATGTACCGAGAACATCTATTAGGACAGAAGAGGCAATTTATCAATTTGGGATCTAAAGGACTGCAAGTTAGGACGAGTGGGGAAAACGTGGAAGGTGCCATAAGAATTCAACTTCTTTTCTTAGGAATTGGCATTTTTCAGATTGTATTTTAAGAATTTTTCTCGTAGTCTCTGAAATCCAATTTTAGATTATTGATTTGTTCGTCAAGTCCTAAGCTATTGACAGTTTTGACTTTACCTCTAAGGCAGTATGGGACTGTCATCAGACCATGAAAACCCTGGGAAAGAACAACAAGGTTATCCTTAGTTGGGTTTCGGGACACAAAGGTATTGCTGGCAATGAGGGAGCTGACAAGTGGGCAAACAAAGGAACTGAAAGCCCGCTCATTGTTCCAGAGCCGACGTGTGGTATTGCTTACAAAACAGCACGAAGATCTGTTCGCCAGTGGGTGGGCATAGAACATCGAAAGAGCTGGGAAAGAAAAGAAGGCAACATACAGTCAAAGAGAATGCTGCAGACACCTACTGGTGCTATAGCGGCAGATGCCCTCGGGCTGAGTAGGAAGACCTTGCGGAAAGTGGCTGGCTTTATCAGCGGCCACTGGGTATTCCGCGGACATCTTCATAAGATGGGAATTCAAGTTGAAAGCCTCTTATGTAGAAAATGCGGTGAGGTGGTGGAGACAGCCTTCCACGTGATATTCATGTTGTGCCCAGCCCTGCAAGGTCTACGTGTGAGATCCCTTGGCCTACCGACCGAAGATCAGAGGCAAGAACGGGTAACCATAGTCAAAAGGATCTCATGGTTCATTAAGAACCTGGGATTTGACGGAGAATGAGGACCTGTGAATGAGGGTGCACAATAAGATGTACTAGCTGCGATGCAATCCCATGGTCTACTTCTAAGTTTTGTTTAAAAAAAGCTAAAAATGATCAAATCATCCATATCATCCATTTCTATTTGGTAGAAACTGGAATAGAGACCCAAAGTGGTGAAATAGGTACACCTACCTAATTTATCGATGATTTTTGTTATATTGGGTATTGTGTAACAGTCCTCGATCGTTTTGTCATTAAGATTTTGATAATCTAGTACTAGTCGAAAGCGTTCTCGACCATCGGCTAAGGGTTTCTTACCGATTATCCCATTTCGGGCTACTCCAAGGGCTATCACTAGGTCGAATAATTCCATCTCCAAGCATTTTAGTAATTTGTCTATGGTCTTCTTCTTGTAATGCAAAAGGATTTCGAGTATACTGGGATCTCGTCTTTTGATTTGACTTCAAGTTTGATGCGGTCCGTAAAAGTCAGTTTTTCGTTGATCTTTTAAAAAATGACGTAATATTCCCTATTATAGACAAGTAAATGAACATTAAATATGAAAAATAATGGAAATGAATGAAAATGAGACAGAAAAAAAAATTAATAAAAACCTATGTTTTTTATATGAAAGTGGATATAAGTTTAGTATGAACGTCTAAAGAAGAAAATCGTACAAATCACAATATTCAAATTAACTCAATAATTTAATTCAGAATTCCGTTTACAATTGAATATATTGGAACAATAAAAAGCCAATATTTCAAGATTACGTCAAAACAGTAGATTTCCGCAACATATTCTATTATAATAAATTAAACAGAAATTGCTTGTTCAATCTTCTATTCCAAAATTGAATGCAGATAAGTATGCTTGTCGAATAGCGTATAATTTTGTTGACTAGTTTCTAGGGAGCCGGCGTTATTTGATATATAGATTCAATTCGTTATGCCGAATAATATTTCTCAGATAAGAATAATTCGTAAATAGCGTGGCAAGTCGATTGCTAAAATAAAAACCAGTTAACTTTATACGTATACAGAGGAAATCATGAAAACAATACTAAATTAGAATATGATCATTATATGAAATTAAAACAGTGGTTGAGTGGTACTTAAGGTGCGAGTACACTAGATATTAAGGGTACCACAATGTTTGTGCTAACAATGTTCACACGAGTTGCGCACTGATTATATATATACAACATTGTATCGAAAATAATGAGCTATAATTGTTTCCACCGGCTGTAAGCTGTGTCGAGAAATTTGTAATTTTGTTTTTTGCTCGATTATTTTGGGTGCAATTCCATGAAATAAAATTGCTGTTGCTTTTATGGCTTTCACAAATTTAAAACGGTGATCTGCGAGACGAACCAAAAGGAAAAGTAGATAACTGACTGTATAGCAAATAGGAATGAAAAAGAGGCTCATAACCAATTGGTTTATAGAAAAAAATTGGAGTGGTGCCAGCTGATTTCGATAGCATTTGTATGAGGAAGGCAATTACTCCTGGTGAACTTCTTGCCGTCTACAAAAATTTATTGTTTGAGGTTCCCTGTTGCTTATTCTCTGTGCACTGGACCAGAGATGTGTTTCTAGTGTTGGTTGTGTTGTCTATGTAGGCCAGGCTTTCATTCGCTATTTTTGGGAACCCTAAAGTTGACTCTGGACGATATATAATAATAATATTGTGGCTGTTAGTTTTCTAGAAAGTTTATCAACAAGTTCGTTGTCTCGAATTCCACTATGTCCTGGCACCTAAACTAGTTAGACACTGTTATATTCTAGAGACCACTTTAGGAATCTTAAAAACCCCCTACGAGCAGAAAATTATCGTCTGTTGCAGCTAATAATGAATGGTAAAATAGCATGAAGGCGTGGAGTTGGTCGCAAGCAAATATCTTGGGTTAGGAAACATCCGGGAATGGACTGGAATCCGTGAAGCTGGAGAACTTTTTAGAATGGGTGAAGATCGAGAAGCCGTCTCCAATGTAATCGCACTAATCACCAACGTTCGGGGGACCGAACACGGTACATAAAGAAGAAGAAAGCCCCAATAGCCGCCTGACTATCTGTGCATCTATTGGTCCGCTGAGATTTGTAAGCACTAATATTATTTTCTCTTGATGCGCATTGAAAGATTGCATATACTTCTGCTTCGAATAAAGATGTATATGTTCCCAGAGGGACAAAAAATTGTTATATTCCCTTCACTATTGTAAATTCCTGCTCCTACGTGTTGTCGGTATGTTTCGACATTTAGTAACTGGTAACCTAGCCTGCTTATCAACACCAAGGTAGCACTTAGTTATTTGTATTTATTTTTTTAAAGAGATTCATATAAATTTCTTAAACAACTTAAAGGTAACTAGGTAAGAGGGTGTATTCATTAATAACAACCAAAATTAACAAAGAAATTAATAAAACAGATTATTTTTTTAAATCGTATAAGGATGAGTTTGCACCTACCATCTTCAGAATTGAATTGAGATTTACTAGTTCCTTGGTAACAGTGTAGAAATGCTTCCACAGCATAATTAAAAGGATGTAGAGCTTTATCTAAAAACAAAAAAACGAAATGGTGTAATTGCAGACTTTGAAATGTGTTATTATTGTTTCCTAGTCACTTTTGTGAAGGTTCATATCATAATGTTCCCGAGAGATTGCAGCACAGTCATTCGTAGTTTATGCAAAATATGTGATGCGGACTGTTGTGGGTTAAATTTTCAACAAATAAAACTGATTAAGCCCATTAAAAATCGGCATATTTTATAAAAATTTTGGATCTTTTCAACTCTTGTCAACCTTTGTCGACTTCATTGGTTCTGTTCAAAGAAAATGTGTTGCGGTATAAAAGTATCTAATGGACTCGCACCTTTAGTTTTTTCTTGACTTCACTTTCTATTAAAAAAGTAGTTAGTTAATTCACATTCAGTTCAATGATTCTAATTTAGCAAATCAGTCTGTTTTTAAAATTGACTGTCATTTCATTTTATAAATTAATAAAAAGAAAGTTAATATAGCGATTCAATAAATTTTAAAGCATCATTTACTAATAATTCATTAGGAGTATCATGATAGATTGCGCTATGAATATTTCATGTTTAAATAATATAATTTGAGTCGCCATGTTTACCATATTGTAATGCTACAATTGTAATTATGTAGCACGTCGCGTCTACGATCGCGTATCGCATATAATCACTTGATCAGTTGTCGAGACAAGAATTTTTTAAATTGCTTTTTAAACAAAACAAATAAAAGGAAATTTATGTAAACTTGTTATTGATGTTAAAAAGATGTATAAATAACATTTATGAACTAAAATGTAAACGTGTAGAATATGATTCTTCTAACAAAAATGGATGTTTATGATATAAGAGGACTTCCTCTAGAGCTTTTTCGATCTCATTTAAGTCATAGAATTCAGGCAGTCAATGTAAATGAGAACATCACTCCTGCAACCATACATCGGACTTACTGATTCGTATGTCAAAGATTCCACCCATTTTATTTCAAAAATTAAAGACTTAGTTCTTGAAGAGAATGATATTAGTAAGTTTTGATGTAGTATCTTTCTTTACAAAAGTGCCCTTAAGCGATGCAATGGAACATATATATGATAAATTCCCAGAGGACATCTTCAATTTGTTTAAACATTGCCTCACCACCACTTATTTTTCATGGACAAAAAGATTTACGAACAGATCGAAGGAGTAGCAATGGGAAGCCCTCTCAGACCGCTAATAGCAAATTTCTTTATGGAAAAGTTCGAACAACTGGCTTTGGACAGTGCCCCATACAAGCCAAAAGTTTGGTATATATATGTAGATGACACATTTGTTATATGGAGCCATGGGCAGAATAAATTGCAAGAATTTCTGACACACATTAACAGCATCCATGAAAATATACAGTTTACGATGGAAATCGAAGACAACAACAAGCTATCGTTCCTTGCATGTGTTATTATCACGAAAAGAAAGATCATTGAGCCACACAGTGTACAGAAAACATACACATACGGATCGTTATTTGCATAGGTATTCCAACCACCACCCATGTCAGAAATATGGAGTCATCAAAACCTTAGCAGAAAGGGCAAGAAGGATTTGCGAACCCGAGGCACTAAACGCAGAGCTAACTCATATTCATGATGCTTTAAGGGCCAATGGTTATTCAGAACGGGAAATCAAAAGATCGATGGGACCAACAAATCGAAGACCGAAAAAAAATGAGCAAATCCAACCAGTGGCAAAAGCATTTCTGCCTTTTATTCCGGGAGTGACAGACAGATTGCTAAGAAAGAAAAATGTAAAAACTTTTTTCAAACCAATGAAAAAAAATCAAAGAATGTCTTCGATCGGCAAAAGACAGAAGAGATCCACTGTTGGCTTCGGGAATTTACCGCATTTCGTGCATATGTGGAAGCGTGTACATAGGAACTACCAAACGCTCGATCAACACCAGGATTAAAGAGCACAAGGCCAACTGTCGTCTGGGGCAGACGGACAAATCCGCCGTAGCGGATCATACCCTCACTATGGACCATCGGATTAAGTTTGAGGAGACCCAAGTCCTCGCTACTAAATCAGCATACCATTCCAGACTCTATAGAGAAGCCATAGAGATAGAGAAGCACCCGAACAACTTTAATAAAAAAGAGGAAGCAGTCAAGATTAACAAAACATGGGTCTCCATATTTAAGGGTGCGAAAACTCTACCCTTAACGAACAACACAGACCAGAACCGATTGGAATCGAAAGCAACTGAGGCCCTGCCCACTTTCTTCCCGAAGTATAAATACGGGCTCTGTCCACGCAGAGCTCAGTAGTTCGCAGACTGTCAACCAGGAAGCAACTTCTGAAGATGTCAACCGCTCGTGTTGGCGAAACGTCAAGTCAGCAAGACAATTGACGCCGGCCTAACAGCCCAAAAACAATTGATACATTTCACAGTTTAAATGAGAACAATTCATCCTTAAAAAATATAATTACCATGGTGTCCCACTGGGCTTCGTATTAGGACCTTCACATTAATTTCGTCTCATAAAAGCATTGATCATCTCAGCAATATTTGCGAAACGGCAAAAGATATGGTTCACAGTAAATAAGCTCCAATTACAATAACAAAACCAAGAACACTGTTTTCTCTACCAATTATAACAATATCATAGAAGAGCCTTATGCAAAAATACTTAGATTAACTCTGGATAAATCCTTATCTTGGAAAAAACTCATAAATGACTTGAAAAAGAAGATTTTTGCATTCGGACAACTCAGGTGAATCTACTTTGATTGAACCAAGAGTTGAAGCGGAATTTAAGCAAACAAAATTTTGATTCGGATATTTAAAAAAAAATATTAGACGCTTATAATGAATCATATTCCGAAATAGAAAAAAAAATAATTAACATTTCATTACAAGCATATTAATTTCATTTTATATAAAATGTTATTATTTATTATTAATTAAAAGTTCAGTGACACACCCATACCTCTTTAATTTCAGCATAAGCACGTGTGTTAAAGATCTGAAGAAGTTACTGCTTCCGTTGTTAATGGATTTAACCACGCATTTATATTACATGCTTAAGCGACGGACAGTTTTCTGAATCGGGTTCTTAATTTTCAAAATCCTTCTTTATGGCTTTTCGTATAGATTAGGTATGCATGAAATTATTAAATGTCTTCATTTCATCGGACTTGTTTACTACTGGTGGTAACCGTGTTCTCAATAGATAAAATTCTGTTGCTATAATAAATAATACTTTACTGATACTTTGATTGAAATTATTGATATAATTCAATACGGTAGAAGAAATATTTATTACTTATTTGTATAAAGAAAATTGCCTTTGATAGAAGCTTTTATTTAATACAAATTAACAGAGTACAGTTGTACCACATATTCTATCGAAAACTCATTTTAGATGGATATTTTACATTATACGGTAAAATCTCGATTATCGGTCTGTATCTGGAAATCTATGCCGGCACCGAGGCCACACATGGCCCATTGTGCATCCTCTCATGTGTAGGGATATCCACACCTCAGGCTGTCATCAGGCCTAAAAATTTAAAATAGTTGATGAGACTCCCGAGGGGGATCTCCCTGACATCGGCTGGTGTAAGCTAGTACTCGCCCAACATGAATCATCTGATTTCAGAAGAAGGAAAGCAGTCATACATTATATGTATATATACTGTTTCCTCTTCTTGTGGCGATTCTGATAATTTCATCCTAAAGAGATGTTGTGGCAATTGGCAGTGACCTGCTAAGATTCCCACAGCTGCTCGGAGATTTTGTCTGGTCAATGCCTTAAATTTTCTTGCTGTTTTCTCGCCAGGATGAGGTAATAACTCTCTGGCCAGTCTACAGTTCGTTGTTTTATCCCAGCAATGTATAAAATTTTGGTGAGAGTGTTGTTTGATAAGATCCACCACAGCGGACATTGTTAGCTTGGTAGATGGGCGAGGGCTAACATATTTGTATCCCGCATCCCTCCTGGCTAAATTGTCTGCAATGGAGTTGACTTTAGAGTTCCCATGTCCTTTGATCGAGCTCAGATTGACCCCGTTATTCTGACTGACCTCACTTATAGTTTGGTTACATTCTAGTACCTACTAAACTTGAAGTGATTCGTGTACTGTTCAGGATTAGTACATTGGCGTATAAAAGTTTTAAAACGAAATTAATTGGTTCGTCGTATGATAAAATATATCCTATAATTTGTCCATATCTATCCAATTCAAATCCAGGAATGTATGAAAATGTTTGCTTTCTGGTGATTTCTTTCTGATTCACAGCTTTGTTTTCTACAGGCAACAATTGATTCCAATTTTTATTCAAAGTGTTTGCAGGTATATTGGTTTAATAACCCTTTGGTGATCAAGAATATTGTTTTGCAGGCAAAAAGTGACAAGTTATTTTACCATTTTCGGACCTCAACTCTTTAATAGGATGAGTTGGCGTTTTGTCCTTGAAAAAATTAGTATTTTTTAATAATTTTTAATTCTTAAACAAATAATAAATTTCTCTTGATTTATCTATGCACTATCTCAAATGGGTGACGAATAGGGGGAATTCGCGAATAACTGAGTAGGTACAGGATAATCGAGTGTGTACCTATTATAGCTACGACAGTTTTCGTTTATCTCACGTTTTCCAACTTTTTTATTTTTATCCACTTTTAACTATTAATCCATTATTTTTGTTTCCTTTTTAGGGTTCCGTAGCCAAATGGCAAAAAAATGGAACCCTTATAGTAGTCGAGGCAATAAAGCACTAAAAGGGCCAAAGATAGGAAATCTTTTAGGATAGGACGGATCGGAACGCGGTTTGTTGCATTTGCTTTCACCAGGTGTCTGTGGGGTGTTTGCCGGTGCCGTATTTAAATTCAGCGAGCCAAAAAATTGCCCGTAACAATTTTCGGTTCGTCGTTTGCAATTGTGTCTGGGGATTAAGTTCAGAGCCAGGTTAGGACACACCAGGTGTTCGGGGAATCGTTTTCCACATAAAATTCGGAGTCAGTGCACACAAAATTCCCCCATAGCGATTTTCGGTTCGTTTTTGTCGCTATTTCCAGGAAACTTCTCGAACACGACGTCTGCGTCCAGGTAAGGGCGCACCAGGTGTCCTTGGAGTGTTTGCCGGTGCCATATTTGAATTCAGCGACCAAAAAAACCCCCGGGTGACGAGTTACTCTCCTTCCTGGCATGAAGTTCGGGATAGTCCCCGGAGATGACGTTCGTCGACGTTCCTGAGCTCAAGGTGTTCGTGGGGTCAATTTGAACATCATAATCGTGATCAGCGACCTCAAAAACTTCTGGGTACCAATTCTGACTCTTGTTTACAAAGTAATTGAATTTATCAAAAGGCCTCTCAAAAAATGCATTTTTTGAATGCATTTTTTGCTGCAGCAATGCAACTTCCAGTTTGTACTAGGTAGAAAGTAGGTAGGAATGGTATAAATAATTTTTGAAACCATATGCAAAAAACCGCATTCCGATCCGTCCTATCCTAAAAGATAATGCTTCATTGCCTCTACTATAGATTCTTCTTGTCTGTCTGTCCGTCCGTATTTCACAGCCACTTTTTTCCGAAACTGTTGAAATACTGTTGAAATTTGGTAAGTAGATGTATTATGTGAATTTCACACACAAATAGAAAAAATAAATAAATTTTGGGGGTTCCCCAGATGCAAAACTGATACTCAATTTTTTTTTCATCAAACCCATACGTCTGGAGTATCTATGGATAGGTCTTTAAAAATGATATTTAGGTTTAAAATATCATTTTTTTCTAAACTGAATAGTTTGCGCGAGAGATACTTCCAAAGTGGTAAAATGTGTGTCCCCCTCTGTAACTTCTGAAATAAGAGAATTATAAAACTAAAAAAATATACGATGTATAGTCCATTTCACCGTTTTTGGCCGATTTGATATTAGAAAGCACTGAAATAAAATTAAACTGTCATCCAAGTTACCAAAGGCGGAGAGTTTTTTTTGACTAAATAAGGTCGTAAGTTTTTGAAACTATCAGTGTGGTTTGACATCTACAAAAATATGACATTAATAATTATTAAATTCAACCCTTCAACAACGAGCCGTACATGAAGGTTACTAGGAATGTGAATTAAGTCAAGACTTCCGTATTGACTACTTTTTATCTACCGGTGAAACAAGATGCAGTTACGTAAGTGTTGTATTAAAAAACAAACGTCCTCATTTAAATTTCTAACTTGCCTGTATCTGAGAGAGATGTAACTCTAAATTTACTTCGAGTATGATTTCTGTGATCGGCCAAAAACGGTGAAATGGACTATACATTACTACGTATACTTGCACAGAAAATTAGTTTGACCGAGATCTAGTAAGTAGCTTTTTTAACCCAAAATTGAAGCTATAACAAAATGTGCGATAAAAAAATGTTGAAATAAGTAGAAAAAAACTCTTCTAGGCTATCTATTTTATATTGTTAATATAAAATGATGAATAAAGTAATTTTTTAAATAAAAAATAAACATTACAAATAAAAGTAGATGTATCAAATTTACTATAATTGCTTGTATCATGTATATGCATTTAATAGGAATATCTTTTTAAAATGTCGAATAAATAAACCACAAATCCAATAAAATCCGAAACACTTGATCAATACATAATGGAATAACAAGCTATTTAACCGCATCCAAACAGACCCCTCAGAGTACAAAAGGCAAAAGCTATCTACATTCCCAGTTGTTTTCCTAAATCCCCCGTTACATTTTTATTTGGCGATGATTTATATTAGTATTACGTTCATTCTTGTTCAACCTTCTGATTTGTTCTATACAATAATAATAGAGTCTGGCTGGTAAATGGGACTCGAGGGGGTGATAGCTCAACGGGGAGTCCAACCCTCACTCAATTTACCGCTACATTATAGCATCGCGTTGGTTAAAATCAACCCCACAGTGCATGTCATTAACACGACGAAGAATTGTCACTCTGCTTGTTTTTTTCCTGCAAATAAAGCGGAAATATCAATTAGAATCTTGATTTGAAACTTAATTATTTGCTTTCAAAAAGTGTGTGATAAAATAAATGCAAATAACAACAGGGTAGAATGATGATTTATTTAATAGGAGGGTTAAATGTTATTTTTTAACTAACTGAGTAAAATAAAGATATTTCTTCTGCAGTAGGTATAGAGGAAGAAATCTACAAATTTCCACGTTTTTTTCTCTCTCTTAACAAAAGGTTAAGGGCTATTAAAAATTTTATTGTTAAAAATTAAACGAATTGCACAAGGTTTGTTAGTGGTTTCTCTCTACTGGCAAATTATGCCCGAGCTCAGCCGTAGAGGGATGATTCACAAGTGAGCCGCGCCACCGACTTAGACGGTACAATCCGGAAATCCCTAGTTGTAATAAGCACTAACAACCCTTCCACAATCAGAAAGAATAAGATAAAGTGAGCTAAATAAAACAATTCAGGTTCGTAAACTAGACCCTTCCTTAATAAAAAAAATATGTTATAGACCAAAAAAAAAAAAGAAATACAAACTTCAGTCCGGTTTCAAACTCCTGTAATTCAAAAGCTGGTACCAAAAAAAATGCCAGAACCAAAAATGCCGGTACCAAAAACCCTACAATAACCTGGGACGTTGATTTTGCCCCAAAAGCGGTCTTAATAACGTACTTCTGCTATATTGACATAGAAAATCTCTCTACAAAGCCCACAATGTTGTTTTCCCACTGGACACGAAATAACTCTAAATTACAACCAAAACGCAGAAGGATTCAATGGCCCAGTTGGAAATTAGAGGCTTGTCTCAAGATCCATAATTAAATGACGATTAGATTAGATATTTTTTGGGGTTGGCTGTTAGCCTATATCACTGCGACCTTTGCAGATCTATTGTGAACACCCATTATCTGTGGAATAGGATTAGAGCACCTTGTCCAGCTCTGCCCTCTTAATGAGACTTAATAGCCTTGACAGTGGCCACTCCGCATAACTTGGAGCAGCCGGTTTCTCCTCTCCCAGTACTAGATACCGCGTCCTTGCAAGGCCTTCACATTGGCATAGGACATGAAATGCAGTTTCCTCTTCCTCTTGGCAGTATCGACAAATGTCTTCATCTGCCAAGTTTAGCTGACTCATGTGTTTTCTGAGCCTACAATGTCCTGTCAAGAGACTGACAATCATTCTGACATCATTTCGCCTTTGTGATAGCAGCTCTGCAGTAAACTTCGCCGAGTATCCCTTTATGAAGAGTTTGGCTTGTCGCTTGCCCGGTGATGTTTCCCACCACTCCTGGGCCTTTTCTAGCCTCCATTTCTCAATGGCTGCCTTTCTGAATGTATTTACAACTCCGCCGAATGGTTCTGGGCCAATCATTGGAGTGTTAGCTCCCGCACGGGCCAATTCATCAGCCTTCTCATTGCCCCGAAACCCTGAGTGTCCTGGTATCCATGCCAGTGTCAGAGAATTTTGACTAGCGGCATGTGTCAGGGCCCCAACGCAGTCCCACACCAGCTGTGAGCTTATTTGTGCTGAGACTATCGCCTTTAGAGCTGCTTGGCTGTCCGAGTATATGACTACGGTTTTACCCGTTATACCCTGACTTACGATCTCCGTTGCACAGTGTTGTATGGCCGTTACTTCAGCCTGAAACACTGTGGCAGACGCACCTAGACTTAGTTGGATTTTTATCCTGTGTCCTCTACTGTATATACCTGACCCTGTGCCTTTCTCAGTCTTTGAGCCATCGGTATACCAAATTGACTCCCCTTGGATTGGGGGGCCATTGTTTCATGAGTCCCTTTCCAGTATTTCTACTCGAAAGTTTCTCACAAAGTTATACCTGGGGACTATCCTGTCCTGAGGCATACTCATTATTTGATCTGCCTTAACCCTATTGTATAACTCTGCTTGCTTTTTACCTTTTAATACGGTAATGGGGGCCTGGCCTTGTAGCAGTCTGTGAGCAGTTGCCATAGCCTCGCCCTGAATGTAAATGTGCAATGGTGGTAGGTTGAGTAAATGACGAAGATTGACTTTGATTAAAACAAAATCACGAGATTACTTCTTAGTCAAAAAGTATGTTACTCAGGAAGCTGGTTTCGGTGAAATGAAATCTGATAGTTTGCCCCCAAATTGTCATATAGTAACAAGCGTAGAAACGAAAAGAGAAGTTTAATTCACGTCGAAGATAATTGTTTACTAACTTCAAGAACTATGTTCTTAATGATAGAAATAATTCAACAATTAAGTAATAATATATATTTCTGTAGAAATTTGAGGCACAGACGATAGTTAAATTTATATTAAACGAAATTATGGAAAAATAGAAGGAAGAACACGATTAATTACCGAATAATATCTATGTAAACATTGTAAAATTTCCATCAGTTAAATAGGTAAGTTTCATATGATTTTACCCACGACTCATAAGTAAATTGCGTATTTTTTAACCTATAAATCTGTCAGTAAGTGTCAAATTATTGAGGAGTTGTGTTTTATTTACTAAACTAGTGGAGTAAGTAAATAGAAACCTGTATTATTATGTTGGTTACTTACAGTTTTCATTAAATTAAACTAACATTTGACATTTCTCAGACAGAAGTGTCTGCGAAATCGAATACTTTGACAACTTATGCCAAAATTTAAATTTTATATTTGTTATTTTTAGTTTTATACAAAACTATTTGGTAAGTGGTGGGTAAAGCATAGTACTTCACTCGAGGAACAAATTGCATATTTAGCTCGTTTCTTTAGCCCCTTCGCTCGCAAGCTCGCTCATGCGCCAAACACACTCGCTGTAATATGCAATTTACTTCACTCGTAAAGTAATATACTATTACAATTTCAATAGTTAATGATATAACAATAGTAAAAAAATAGGCCTGTTACAAAATGTTCTAGCTGTTGGAGTGCTCCTTTAAGACCAAAAAATTCTTTCTACGCTTCGTTAACATCTCAATCTGCATATTTTTTTATGGTCTTAGTAGTTCAACGTTTTTATCTCTTTGTAGATCTCAAGGTTCTTTCAGCTTTTAAATATAGTAAAAACATACACCAACTATGAAATGCTCGTATTCATAGTGTAGCATGAAGACATAAATTTTAAGGTCACCAGTTAATTTTTTATAAATCTACTTTCTTATTGTTTGATATCTAATTTTAAATCCTATAAACTATAAAGATATCGATAAAAAATAAATAGACACTCCCTAGATATAGATTCTTTCAAAGTGCGCTACTGAATCAATGAAAAAGGATTGTTATTTGTCCGAACTCGATATACATCTGTCGGATTCCAATTTCGATTGCTCTTCATCAGGTTGCGTTAATGTAACATTACAAATTGAACAAATTATCAATTCAGCCATAATAATTTAAATGATGGTAATAATAAACTGAGACTGTTGAAGCATCGCTTATGTAGTTCCACTTCAATTAACAATTAGTTTCCTGTCAAACTACGAAATTATAAATTGCCCTTAATCACATTATTATATAAAATAAATTAACTAATGTGTCAATTTCTATACTTAGTGTATATTTTGCATCGTTGATATTGTTTTATGTTTTATGTAAAAACTTTTCTTTAGATTGATCTGAAATATTGTAATTGTAGTAAAAAATAAACGGTAACTAATCTATACTTATAACAAATCTGTAGGGAGGTCAATTCTGTACATGAAATATATTTCCAAAATAACTATCAGGGGGTGATTAGGGATCGATACTGATGCCAAAAATGAAATCAGTAAAATTTTTGTCTGTCTGTCGGTCTGTCTGTCTGTCTGTCTGTCTGTCTGTCTGTCTGTCTGTATAACCGTTATAGAAACAAAAACTACTCGACGGATTTTAACGAAACTTGGTACAATTATTTTTCATACTCCTGAGCTGGTTATAGGATACTTTACATCACGCTACAATCAATAGGAGCAGAGCAGTAAAGGGAAATGTTGGGAAAACCAGTTTTACGGCGTGTGGGCAGAAATTTTTATACAACAATCTATACGTCACGCGAACGACGTCGCGGGTACATTGTACATCGATATAGAACCCAAAAATGTGGTTAGATTATTTTTGTACGTCTGTCTGTCTATCTATGTTTGTGCGCGTACCACATGAAAACTACTGATCCGATTCGAATGTGGTTTTCACAGATGTATTTGTCTTCTTTCAACATAACATCTGGTGTATAAAAAATTCTCCTCCCAACCCTTTAACGGGGTGAGTGAAGAAATTTTTAAACAACAATCAACACGCCACGCCACGCGAACGACGTCGCAGGTACACCTAGTATGGAATATTTCTGTATCTCCTCAAGAAATGAGTTAATTTCATTTTTTTATGTAGGTGATATGGAGTTTTAACACAGATCTTCATTTATCGCATTGTCAGAATTCAAGAAATGTTTTTTCTTGTGTAATAATCAATTCAGCTTACCTAGCTAATGTGGGCCCTTGGCGAAGGTTTCTGTGGTTCCCTTCGTCCTTGCCAAATGGAAGGGATCCACGACGGAAGGAAGACACTCCACAGCGTCAATCTCCCACCCCCCCATTGCACCACGTCGGTCACACTTCCATACAACACGTACACCCACACCAAAGAAGAAAGACTGTTTAGGTACGTTCAAGCACCATGGATGAAGAGAAGATCCAATCTGCACATGGGAAATGCAAATGGGAAAATTTGTGAGAGCGGGGCCGACGACAGATACTAACTACATCCTAACTCTTTCATCCATTCCTACAGCAGTGTCCTCTTACCTACCATAATCCTATAAATTACTTCTTTTATCTACCAATCTCTCTCTTGAACTTGAACTTACCTAGCTAGGTATAGGTAAAGTATATTCACAAATATAGTGTCTTATTATAAAAGACATATTGATAACACCTATAAAACTAAATAATTCCTGTTATGGAATTATCGCAGTAGTACAAGTTGCCAGGACTGGCTTTTAGGCGAGTCAACTGTAGGTCAAGCGTAATCTCAACAAAGTAACTACATAATGATCTCAATTATAAAGTTTGCGAAAAGGGGGGCTGCGGACTACTAATATATTGGCCCTCGCCTATCTGCCAAGCTGACAATGTCCGCTTTCGTAAACTATATCAAACAGCACTCTCACTAAAACTTTAGGTATATAGTGCTGTGATAAAACAACGAACTGTAGACTGGCTAGAGAGTTATTATCTCATCCTGGTGAGGAAAGTTGTGGGAATCTTAACAGGTCACTGCCAATTACGACATCTTTTTAGGATGAAATTACCAGAATCGCCCCTGACGAGAGTTGACTGCCTGAGCGAAGCGAGTTTTGATCTCTGTAGCCAGTTGAAGTAAGACTATTTCAGACAAATAGCGTAGTAATATCTTGGCAACGATTTGACCACAGCTGTCAGACGATTAAGATTTTATTCGCTTTTGTTTATTACAAATGAGATTCTGAAAGACTTGAAATAAAGACATAAATAATAAATAAATGAATGTGCCGGGCAGAAACAACTTTATTTCTCCCCTAAGGCAGAAACAACTGTCAGTTTCTGACTGACAGTTGCTTTGGTCTGAAATTGTCTTATTTCGACTGGCAAAACAGAAATCAAAGCATGTAATATGAAAATATATTTTTTTAATTAATATAATCACGTTTTATGTTAAATACTGAAATTCTGTTTAACAGTTTGTTATTTATATAGCTAGGTTATAAATCTAAATTGTGTATAAAAAATTAATTATGAAATGTGTCTGAAGAACGAAGAGAAGTCGTTTGTTAGTTGATTTTTAAAGATTTAATAACATCGAGGCCATCAATTCATCCACCAAATAAATTTAATTATAACCTGTAAAACTGTCAGGTATCGCACGCAATCTTGCGAGATTCAAAATTCAAGCGAAATCGTTAAAGAATGGTGTGAAGTTCCAGTACAAATTTTATACACAATGTCCCAATTGTATTTTTTAAAATAATGGATAAGTGCATGATATTTTTTAAAATTCTGTCAGTGTCTGAATGACGGTGGACCTTCCCATTAAAATAAAGATCTCATTTTTGCAGTGCATTTTCCGAGATGGCTTGCAACCTATTTTTTAGACTAACCAGTGGGAAAAAATCGTTTTTTAGCCCACTTTTTATTTATTCATCAATATCTATTTTGTGCCAGCACTTCTGGAACTCGATTTTGGATATGGCCATCAGCTCTTTCTTCGACGTGGCCTTTATCTCCTAGATTGTGGCAAAACAAATTTTATATTTAAAAGGTTTTTCACTAGTGTAAATTACCGGATCCTATCAAACATTTTGAACAAATTTTACATTTATAAGGTTTCTCGTCAGTGTGGGTTCTAATATGAGTTTTTAAGTTACTGGAAAGTGTGAAACGTTTCGAACATATTTTACTTTTAAAAGGTTTCTCGTTAGTGTGAGTTCTAATATGAGTTTTTAAATTACAGGATTGTGTGAAACATTTCTTATTATTTATTTTTTTTTATTATTATTTATTTACGGGCAAGCCCAATTCAGAAAATATTAATACAAAAAAAAATATTACAAAGACAAAAGCAAAACCATAAACACTGTCAACACAAAGAACAAACATTGTAAAATGTATTGAATAACAAAGCTAATAAGTTAAAGGAAAAAAAGAACTTTATGATATAAAAAACAAACAAAGTTTAAGCTTAAAAATTGCTGATAGAAATTATACCACTAACATTGTATAATCAACAAATGGTTTTTAAATCTATCCAAGGAATTGCAGAATATATTTAAGTCATTTAGAGAATTCGCAAGTCTAAGTTTTCGTGCTAAAAAATTGTTGTAAGTATAGTTATATCTATGAAAGCTGATGTAAATAGTTTGAGTTTGTCTTGTTGACCGAGTAGGTACAAAAAGACCAATTTTTGACAGAAGATCGGGACAGCTACTTTTACCATTAATAATGTTGAATAAGATTGTCAGATCTTTTCTTTTTCTACGGGTTTCTAATGAAGTAATATTCAATAATAATTCAATATCTGTGTAGCTACGATATATATGTTGTTTAAAAGCTACGTATCTGAGAAAGGTGTGCTGAACTCTATCAAGTTTATTTTTATGAACCAGATAATATAGAGACCACACAGAGGAACAAAAATCAAGAGATCTAACAAGTGAGCAATATAAAATTTTTATTGAATTTATATCTGTGAAATCACGAGATGTTCTTTTAATGAAACCAAGCATTTTCATAGACTTTTGGGCAACGGTACTAATGTGGTGTTTAAAGCTGAGTGAAGAGTCTAATATTATGCCTAGGTCTCTGATTTGAGTGCACGATTGCAATGCTTGATCGTTAATAGTATAGTCATGTGTTAGCAAATGGTGATTCCTACAGAAACGCATAATATAACACTTACCAACATTTAATTCCATGCCATTAAGAGAGCACCACTGGGATAATTTATTAATATCTGATTGTAGTCCAAGAATATCATCATGAGATCTTATTATTGTAAAGCACTTAAGGTCATCAGCGAAAAGGAGAGCTTTTGTATGGGAAAAACAAGTGGTAATGTCATTAATGAACAGATTAAATAGTAGCGGTCCCAGGTGCGAACCTTGAGGAACACCTGAAGTTACAGGAAAAATGTTAGAATAATAGTGATTTACTCTAACCATTTGAGTTCTGTTTTCTGAATAACTACATAACCAGCTAAATATCAGACCATCAATACCGTAAGAAAGTAATTTATGTAATAGAAGGTCATGGTTTATCTTATCAAAGGCTTTAGAGAAGTCAGTGTACACTGAATCAACCTGCAAGCCTTCCTCCAGGGCTTCAGATAGGTAGTCAGTATAACTGAGTAGACTTAACTCAGCAGATTTATCGGAAGAAAACCCAAACTGTGAGTTAGTAATAACACTAGAGCAGTCGTAAGTAAGAAATTCAGTTATAATGCTTTCAAATACATAGTGCTTAGAATAGATATGGGGCGATAGTTCTTAATATCAGATTTAACACCAGATTTATAAATAGGAGTTACATAAGATTGTTTCCAGAAGTCGGGGAATTCACCAGAATCGAGCGAGGCATTGAAGATATGATAAAGTGGTCTAGATAGTATAAAGCTGCATTCTTTTAGAATAATAGGAGGAATCCCATCGGGTCCAGGTCCCTTATTAATATTCAGTTGTGACAATCTCTCATATATTTTTGATATTTGAATGTGGTAGGAAGATACATTAACGTTGGAGTGGATTTGGTTATGGTAATAATTTAGTCTTTGGTTAGTATACACAGATAAAAATGATTGGCAAATAAATTGAATATATCATTTCCATAAGAGGCAATTTCGAACAAATTTTACAGTTAAAAGGTTTCTCATCAGTGTGAGTTCTAATATGAGTTACTAAATTACTGGACATTGTGAAACACTTCGAACAAATAAAACATTTTGAACAAAATTTACATTTATAAGGTTTCTCGTCAGTGTGGGTTCTAATATGAGTTTTTAAGTTACTGGAAAGTGTGAAACGTTTCGAACATATTTTACATTTAAAAGGTTTCTCGTCAGTGTGAGTTCTAATACATATGAGTTTTTAAATTACAGGATTGTGTGAAACATTTCGAACAAATTTTACAGTTAAAAGGTTTCTCATCAGTGTGAGTTCTAATATGAGTTACTAAATTACTGGACATTGTGAAACACTTCGAACAAATAAAACAATTTGAACAAAATTAACATTTATAAGGTTTCTCGTCAGTGTGGGTTCTAATATGAGTTTTTAAGTTACTGGAAAGTGTGAAACGTTTCGAATATATTTTACATTTAAAAGGTTTCTCGTCAGTGTGAGTTCTAATACATATGAGTTTTTAAATTACAGGATTGTGTGAAACATTTCGAACAAATTTTACAGTTAAAAGGTTTCTCATCAGTGTGAGTTCGAATATGAGTTACTAAATTACTAGACATTGCATGTGAAACACTTCGAACAAATAAAACATTTTGAACAAATTTTACATTTATAAGGTTTCTTGTCAGTGTGGGTTCTAATATGAGTTTTTAAGTTACTGGAAAGTGTGAAACGTTTCGAACATATTCTAAATTTAAAAGGTTTCTCGTCAGTGTGAGTTCTAATATCAGTTTTTAAATTACAGGATTGTGTGAAACATTTCGAACAAATTTTACAGTAAAAAAGGTTTCTCATCAGTGTGAGTTCTAATATGAGTTACTAAATTACTAGACATTGTGAAACACTTCGAACAAATAAAACATTTTGAACAAAATTTACATTTATCAGGTTTCTCGTCAGTGTGGGTTCTAATATGGGTTTTTAAGTTACTGGAAAGTGTGAAACGTTTCGAACATATTTTACATTTAAAAGGTTTCTCGTCAGTGTGAGTCCTAATATGAGTTTTTAAATTACAGGATTGTGTGAAACATTTCGAACAAATTTTACAGTTAAAAGGTTTCTCATCAGTGTGAGTTCTAATATGAGTTACTAAATTACTGGACATTGTGAAACACTTCGAACAAATAAAACATTTTGAACAAATTTTACATTTATAAGGTTTCTCGTCAGTGTGGGTTCTAATATGAGTTTTTAAGTTACTGGAAAGTGTGAAACGTTTCGAACATATTTTACATATAAAAGGTTTCTCGTCAGTGTGAGTTCTAATACATATGAGTTTTTAAATTACAGGATTGTGTGAAACATTTCGAACAAATTTTACAGTTAAAAGGTTTCTCATCAGTGTGAGTTCGAATATGAGTTACTAAATTACTAGACATTGTGAAACACTTCGGACAAATAAAACATTTTGAACAAATTTTACATTTATAAGGTTTCTCGTCAGTGTGGGTTCTATATGAGTTTTTAAGTTACTGGAAAGTGTGAAACGTTTCGAACATATTATAAATTTAAAAGGTTTCTCGTCAGTGTGAGTTCTAATATCAGTTTTTAAATTACAGGATTGTGTGAAACATTTCGAACAAATTTTACAGTAAAAAAGGTTTCTCATCAGTGTGAGTTCGAATATGAGTTACTAAATTACTAGACATTGTGAAACACTTCGAACAAATAAAACATTTTGAACAAATTTTACATTTATAAGTTTTCTCGTCAGTGTGGGTTCTAATATGAGTTTTTAAGTTACTGGAAAGTGTGAAACGTTTCGAACATATTATAAATTTAAAAGGTTTCTCGTCAGTGTGAGTTCTAATATCAGTTTTTAAATTACAGGATTGTGTGAAACATTTCGAACAAATTTTACAGTAAAAAAGGTTTCTCATCAGTGTGAGTTCTAATATGAGTTACTAAATTACTAGACATTGTGAAACACTTCGAACAAATAAAACATTTTGAACAAAATTTACATTTATCAGGTTTCTCGTCAGTGTGGGTTCTAATATGGGTTTTTAAGTTACTGGAAAGTGTGAAACGTTTCGAACATATTTTACATTTAAAAGGTTTCTCGTCAGTGTGAGTCCTAATATGAGTTTTTAAATTACAGGATTGTGTGAAACATTTCGAACAAATTTTACAGTTAAAAGGTTTCTCATCAGTGTGAGTTCTAATATGAGTTACTAAATTACTGGACATTGTGAAACACTTCGAACAAATAAAACATTTTGAACAAAATTAACATTTATAAGGTTTCTCGTCAGTGTGGGTTCTAATATGAGTTTTTAAGTTACTGGAAAGTGTGAAACGTTTCGAATATATTTTACATTTAAAAGGTTTCTCGTCAGTGTGAGTTCTAATACATATGAGTTTTTAAATTACAGGATTGTGTGAAACATTTCGAACAAATTTTACAGTTAAAAGGTTTCTCATCAGTGTGAGTTCGAATATGAGTTACTAAATTACTAGACATTGCATGTGAAACACTTCGAACAAATAAAACATTTTGAACAAATTTTACATTTATAAGGTTTCTTGTCAGTGTGGGTTCTAATATGAGTTTTTAAGTTACTGGAAAGTGTGAAACGTTTCGAACATATTCTAAATTTAAAAGGTTTCTCGTCAGTGTGAGTTCTAATATCAGTTTTTAAATTACAGGATTGTGTGAAACATTTCGAACAAATTTTACAGTTAAAAGGTTTCTCATCAGTGTGAGTTCTAATATGAGTTACTAAATTACTAGACATTGTGAAACACTTCGAACAAATAAAACATTTTGAACAAATTTTACATTTATAAGGTTTCTCGTCAGTGTGGGTTCTAATATGAGTTTTTAAGTTACTGGAAAGTGTGAAACGTTTCGAACATATTTTACATTTAAAAGGTTTCTCGTCAGTGTGAGTCCTAATATGAGTTTTTAAATTACAGGATTGTGTGAAACATTTCGAACAAATTTTACTGTTAAAAGGTGTCTCATCAGTGTGAGTTCGAATATGAGTTTTTAAATTACTGGACATTGTGAAACACTTCGAACAAATCTTACATTTAAACTGTTTTTTCCGAAGGTGTGTTTTAATATGTTTTTTTAAATCACTTTGTCTTGTAATTTCACAACTGACAGAATTTTCAGAAAAATGAGTTTGAAGATGTTTTTCGAGATTATAAGACCTTCTGATTATATTATATTTACATTAAAAATGTGTATTGCATTTATTTATAAATTTATTGGTATACCAATACAAAAAAGTCCAACCTAAAAAGTTGATTATGATAAATCGTAAATGAGTTGAAAAAATAAAACAAAAAATTCGTTTCTTAGTGTAGTAATTATCTAGAAAATATCAAAAAGTACCTACTACCTATATCTAAGGCAATTACCATTAGACATAAACATCCACTCAGTAAAAAAAATGTTAATTATTTTTTTACACTGTTTCAAATTGTGCTTGTTAACTATTGTAGTGTTTCTCATTAAAGCGAACTTTACTAACTGAACTTTAAAAAGTTTATTAACTATTTTCGAAATACTTATACCTAGTTAAAAGTAAAACCTTCCGCGTTAATGAAAAAACTTAATGTCATTATAGAAAACATGGATATGTTACTTTATAACTTTGGTATTCTTAACAGGATTTAAAAAATTCTTTTTGCATTCAAAAGAGTAGAGTGTCCGTATGGTCCCATAGAAATTTAGTTAAGGTCATCGATGTACCTAAAAAATATTAAGACCATGTTTTATCACGATGTTTTTTTCACCATATAAGTGTCTCTATGTCTTAGAGAGCTTAGAGAATTTACTTATGTCTCCAAAAAGACACATCGGTACATGTCTGGATTGCTGGGGATTGCACCCAGAACCTCTTGCACGTTATGACAAAAACCAAGCATCAATTAAAAAAGATAAAATAAAACCATTTTTTACAAAAATGAAACGCCTTCAAAAGAAAACAAGATAAATGCACTTTAAAGCAAAAAAAAATAAAAGCAACTAGGCATCATTGAAGCCAGATTTACTGGTGTGCAATTACAATAAGATGGCAAGGGAAAAGATGACATAACGAAAATTGGAAAAGAAAACGACATTCAATTCTAAGAGAAAAACTAATATTGAACAAAAATCAAATAAGGATGTTTAAGATGTTTATGGATGTAGGCACCTACCTATGTTCGATATGCATCTGAAATTTGGACAATAACAGCACACATATCATTAGCGGCTTCTAAAATATCAGGTGGTGTTGAATCTAACTCACTATCTCTATTTTCCATGTTATTGTAAGTTAAAATTCCCTTTTGAATAAATTTATTGACTTTTGTGCATGAGCTATACTGACAACCAACTGTCACAATTGTTGTTTATTTGGAGACAGGATTACAGCCTTTTATGCATTACTTGAACCATGCACAATGGACACATTGTTTCCATAAGTAACTAGTGCAAAATAGAAACCAGTATACAATATACTACATTTCTATCGACTAAAATCGCTGCCCACGCATTAAATTATTGATCTTTGTGAACATGAAGAAGTAGTTAAGACTTAGGTCCGCATTTTAAGTAGGTACAGTTTATGGTCTAACAATCTGATGTTTTGAAGCTCCAAAATCTCGATTGTCTTTTGGGGGGTGTGAACGCTTGTAATGACCTGATGTAGGATGATTCGTTGTTGTGTGTTGGTTTATCGAAGTTTTGCAATAACTTTTGTAAGGTATACTTACAAACAACTGTCACAATTGACATAGGATCATATTTATCCTTTTATGCATGTGTTGAACCGTCCATTATGCACTTGATTCCATAGTAACTAGTGCAAAATAGAAACCAATATACAATATTAGTATATTACTTTACGAGTGGAGTAAATTGCATATTACAGCGAGTGTGTTTGGCCCATGAGCGAGCTTGCGAGCGAATGGGCTAAAGAAACGTGTCACGGGTCAAATTCGCTCTAGTATAACTAAATCCTTACTTTATAAATCCGTCATTATTAAAGGTTTACTGGAGTCTGGAACCAGTTGATTTAGATCGATTATAGTTAATCGCCAGCTATTATTTATTATTCTGGCCATAAATTATTCCTGATATCGCTGGAATTATTTTTAGAAGTATATTTATTAAAATTCCGTTTATGAATCCTTGGGGTTATGTTTTTATTTTCACCCGGCCGAGGTACTATTTCTCTTCTTTTGTCGATAACTCGACGTATAGTGTTCTACAGTCAGTGTTCTGTTATATTTCTATCTTGCTTAATAAAATTAAAAATGAACGAGGAATTAGGTAATGTTGAGATTTTTATTGATATCTTGATAAATTATAAGATTAGTCGTATCTAACGACCACTGTTTGTTCGTAAATTGGTAGCTGAAGATCCTACGGTTATTGTCCCTATAGTAGTAGAGGCCACCTCTTATTTCGACGTGTGTCAAATTCCGTGAGCGTGTATGGAAGAATCCGTTCTTTCTATTACCAGCCTTTGTCTTGAAAACGTGGCAGTGAGAAGATTTTCTGGGTTTAAGTTGTAATCTCTGTTCATCAGAGACAATTAATTTTGGATTTACGAAATTAAACCTCAGTTTTTCATAACGAATAGTATTGGAGTGAGATTTTCGGTCATTTTGGTGGATTCGTTGGAAAAATTCCTCGTGAAGGGATATTTAGGAAATCTTCTGTGGTGAGTAACACGTTATTTATTCATGTGGTTGTTCGATTCTTATGGTCTTTTGGGGGGTGTGAACACTTTTGTAATGACCTGATGTAGGATGATTCGTTGTTGTGTGTTGGTTTATCGAAGTTTTGCAATAACTTTTGTAAGGTATACTTACAAACAACTGTCACAATTGACATAGAATCATATTTATCCTTTTATGCATGTGTTGAACCGTCCATTATGCACTTGTTTCCATAGTAACTAGTGCAAAATAGAAACCAATATACAATATTAGTATATTACTTTACGAGTGGAGTAAATTGCATACTACAGCGAATGGGCTAAAGAAACGTGTCACGGGTCAAATTCGCTCTAGTATAACTAAATCCTTACTTTATAAATGCGTCATTATTAAAGGTTTACTGGAGTCTGGAACCAGTTGATTTAGATCGATTATAGTTAATCGCCAGCTATTATTTATTATTCTGGCCATAAATTATTCCTGATATCGCTGGAATTATTTTTAGAAGTATATTTATTAAAATTCCGTTTATGAATCCTTGGGGTTATGTTTTTATTTTCACCCGGCCGAGATACTATTTCTCTTCTTTTGTCGATAACTCGACGTATAGTGTTCTACAATCAGTGTTCTGTTATATTTCTATCTTGCTTAATAAAATTAAAAATGAACGAGGAATTAGGTAATGTTGAGATTTTTATTGATATCTTGATAAATTATAAGATTAGTCGTATCTAACGACCACTGTTTGTTCGTAAATTGGTAGCTGAAGATCCTACGGTTATTGTCCCTATAGTAGTAGAGGCCACCTCTTATTTCGACGTGTGTCAAATTCCGTGAGCGTGTATGGAAGAATCCGTTCTTTCTATTACCAGCCTTTGTCTTGAAAACGTGGCAGTGAGAAGATTTTCTGGGTTTAAGTTGTAATCTCTGTTCATCAGAGACAATTAATTTTGGATTTACGAAATTAAACCTCAGTTTTTCATAACGAATAGTATTGGAGTGAGATTTTCGGTCATTTTGGTGGATTCGTTGGAAAAATTCCTCGTGAAGGGATATTTAGGAAATCTTCTGTGGTGAGTAACACGTTATTTATTCATGTGGTTGTTCGATTCTTATGGTCTTTTGGGGGGTGTGAACACTTTTGTAATGACCTGATGTAGGATGATTCGTTGTTGTGTGTTGGTTTATCGAAGTTTTGCAATAACTTTTGTAAGGTATACTTACAAACAACTGTCACAATTGACAGAGAATCATATTTATCCTTTTATGCATGTGTTGAACCGTCCATTATGCACTTGTTTCCATAGTAACTAGTGCAAAATAGAAACCAATATACAATATTAGTATATTACTTTACGAGTGGAGTAAATTGCATATTACAGCGAGTGTGTTTGGCCCATGAGCGAGCTTGCGAGCGAATGGGCTAAAGGAACGAGCTAAATATGCAATTTGTTCCTCGAGTGAAGTACTTTGCTTTACCCACGACTTACCAAATGGTTTTGTATAAAACTAAAAATAACAAAATTTAAATAAGTTGTCAAAAATATTCGATTTCGCAGACAGTTCTGTCTGAGAAATGTCAAACGTTAGTTTATTTTAATGTATACTGTAGGCAACCAACACAATAATACAGGTTTCTATTTACTTACTCCACTAGTGGAGTAAATGAAACTATAACACAACTCCTCAATAATTTGACACTTACTGACACAGATATAGGTTAAAAAATAGGCAATTTACTTATGAGTCGTGGGTAAACTACATTTACTAATCAGTGAGAGATTTAGAAGAGAAATATTTCAGTGTATTCGTAGGAAAAATTGTTTTTATATATTAACTATATATACTTCTCACGCTTTCACGTATCAAGTTGTCTTTCTCAGTTTTGAAATGATCTTAAAATTATCATTTTGAAAGTTTTCATATAAGTTGATGGTAGCTGAATTGGATAAGCGTCTGTCTAATTGTGAAAGTTCTGTTGGGTTATTGTAATGGGATCGATCACGCCAGAGAGAAGTTTTTTTTATATAATATTAATATTATTTCTACCATAAAAAGTTTTTTTTATAAATTGTGATTATTAACATGCAATCGATCAGTGAAAAGTGACATACAAGTATATAATAGAACAATTTAGTTTGAATAAGTAACTAGATTTAGTGTTGGTATATGTATATTAACAATATTATTGGTTACTCTCTTCATCTTTATCCCTAATTACCGCTATTAAACAAAAACAAAAGGCAGTTGTTATGTTATGTATATATGTGTATGCGTATTTGAAACAATAGAGAATAGAGCTGTTAATATTTCTGAATATATTTGATGTTGAAAAAATGAACCTACTAGTTGCTTAATCGTGTAAGAATAGTGGAACCTTGCCATTTCAAATCACTATAATCAAATCGTTAATAGTTATTATAATACAATAGACGATAATTTTTAATAGCCCTAATTTGAATAACTATAATCAAAAGGTAATCGGCCTAAAGCTGTATAAATGAATGTAAATTGGTCCAAAAAAATATTGAAAGATTGAATCTTATTTCAAGATGTCTTTATCGGTTGACGCAATGGTATTAGATCATAATATATATGTTACAATATTTATTTACATATTTAATAGGGTTAATAATTTGGAGTCGCTGAACAAGATCAACAGGAGACCTCCTATTATATGTCACCCATCTTTGGAGCAACGCAGTCGAACATCATGGGGAGTCCCGGGCTATTGCACTAGACATTTCTAAAGCCTTTGATCGTGTCTGGCACGAGGGGCTCCTAAGTAAACTGCGATCCTACGGTATGCCCGGTCGATTCTGTTCATGGCTTTCTAGCTTTCTTCAGGACCGTTCTCTGCAAGTGGCGATTGACGGGTTTCTCTCGGACACCTTTACCATCAATGCTGGTGTTCCTCAAGGGTCCATATTATCCCCAACCCTCTTCTTACTATACATTAACGACCTTCTAGCGAAGACAGAAAATCCAATTTATATCTTTGCTGACGACAGCACACTTATCTCATCGTTTACTTTGAATTCTCGAACATCGGCTGCTGACGCACATCTTCGCAGACAGCATGAAGTATCACGACTCAATAAAGACCTGGAAGAAATTTTGTCTTGGGGTGACAGTAACCAAGTCGAATTTAACGCTAAAAAAACCCAGGCAGCAGTTTTCTCTAAGAAGGTTAACATTGCAGAACCAGATATAGTCATGGCAGGACACGCAATTCCACTGGCTTCGTCTATTAACTTACTGGGTGTCAATCTGGGAGGAGATATGTCTTGGCATAATCACGTGGTAACAATCGCCAGGACAGCTTCTCAGAAACTCGGAGTACTTTTCCGTACCAAAAAGCTGTATACACCACAACAACTTTTGACACTCTACAAAGCCCAGATTCGACCATCACTGGAATACTGCTCTCATGTCTGGAGTTCTGCACCGAAGCATACCCTTCGGTTGTTGGATTCCATCCAAAGGAGAGCCATTCGCCTGATCGGTGACCACGAGCTAACCAAGAACCTCGACAGCTTAGAACATCGAAGACAGGTTGGTGATTTGACCCTCTTTTACAAATATTTCCATGGCAAGTGTTCTACTGACATTGCCCGCTTGATTCCACCTAGAGCAATTCATAGCAGAAATACATGACAAACCACTTCCGCCCATCCCTATGTGGTTCAACTTAATACTCCTCGAACATCATTGTTTAAGAACTCTTTCTTCTGGAGGACATCCTCTTTGTGGAACGGCCTTTCTGAGGCCGTATTTCCCACCGAATATAATCTTCAACGATTCAAGAACAACGTGAATCGCTTTCTTCGCACACGCACCGCTTTCAGAGCGCCTTAAAGGAATTTTCCTGCAGTGCTTGTGCTTGACCATAAAAAAAAAAAAGAATATCATCATGCCGAAAGTCTCCGCGGCACTGGTGCCTAGGGTGTTTACCTCTTCTCCTGGAGTTTTATATAAATTTTGTACGAAATCAGTGCACACTTTGTACTCGGCGGTTTTTTGATCGTTAAATACGATTATAATAATAGCGATGGTCTTCGAAACACCTGGTGCTTAAGACGTACCTCATCTCCAGGAATTTTATGCAAATTTGATACAAAAAGAGTGTGCACACGGTACTAGAAGGTTTTTGGGGTTGCTTACCACGAATATCATATAATGATTTTGATAAATTGTCACGGGCTAATTTCGCGTTAGCGATAGATCTTAATTTGTAAACAAAATCGTTGGCTTACCTTATGAACTCTCCGTTATTAAGGAGTAAATCGTGACAAGTTCCAGTTGATTTAGATTGATTATAGTTAATCATTAATTTATAAATATATTCTGGCCATAACTAATGTTGCTAATATTGTTTTAAACGAAAATTTATTTAATTCCGGTTATGAACTCTTGTAGTGTTTATTTTTGTAATTACTGACATTTCGCTTTCATCTGACTGAAAGTGCTACTTCTTTCTTTTTGTCAATAGCTTGACGTATAGTGTTTTGCAGCCAGCGTTCCGTTATATTTATAACTTTATTATTAAAATCGAAGATAAATGGGGAAATTAGTTAATGTTGGGATTTTTGTTGTCGTCTATATAAATAACAAGATTAGTCATATCAAATGACCTCTGTTTGTTCGTAAGTTGTTGGCTGAATAAGCTATGGTTATTGTCCGTATCGTAGTAGAGGCCATCTATTTCTTTTGAAGTTGTCAAATCGAATGAAGGTTGATAATTGGGGGAGATTCTCTCTCTTAACCTAAAGCTTTCGAAGTGAACGCGTATTAACAAGAAAATTTTTGAGAGTTTAATTTGCATCCCTGTACATCGGGGTCAACTCAGGTTGGATTTGCGTAATTAAGCTTAATCTGTTTCCATCGAATTTTGAGGAGGAGATATTTTTTTGGATTTTGGTAAATTCGGTGGAAAATACGGCTTTGTGTCCGGCTTTTTTAGTGACATTTTCTGTTGACAGTAGGGGAGACTGGTATTTTTGAAACCACTTAGACAACAATCGTGGTCGGAATTTGCTCAACATTGCAGTTAGCAACGAGGAAATTGTTTTTACCCAACTACCAGCTGGGGTATCGAGTTTAACGAAGTAGAATAACCCTATCTTGATAGGGTCCTAGATACAGGCATTAGTCCTAGATACAGGCATAAGTCTTAGTTACTGGTTTAAAATTTGATGCTGACCTGATACTTAGCCGAGCTTGAGTTTTTTTTTTTGAGATTGGTGTAAGCTATTGGTTCTGGGAACAGGCTTTAATTGGACGCCGGCCTAAGTGTTGGAGCAGATAAGACGACGAGGAACTGTATCTAGTGTTTCAGATAAGCTAATTAGATTTAAGTCGGTTATAGTTCTAGTTAAAATTTATCCTTCTTGCTTTTTGTATTGCGTGTGATCACACCTATTGATAAATTTACCTTTTTTTTATTGTTCGCATAATTTTTTTTTATAAATATCAATTGTGTTGTCAGGCACGAGGCTTGACAGTCTGTATTCTAGAAAATTGTTCATTAAAGAAGAGTCTAGTTGATATTTTAGTTTTATTTAGCTCACTTATCGTTATTTTCAGTTATTGTGTAATTCAATTAGAACCGTTAAATATTCAAAATTTATTTAATTATCTCCAGTGGGTAAAGTAGTGCCTGGAACAACAGGGGTTTCCGATTTTGACCGTCTAAATCGGTGGCGCGACTCACTAGTATTTGTTTACTTACCTCTACGGCTGAGCTGGGCACTAATTTGCCAGTAGAGAGACCACTACCGAACTCAGCTGGAGTTGTATTTCCGTTAATTAATTTATTTGTTTTCAAATTCGATTTTGTACTAAATTCATTATAATACGTGGCAAAATCATTCGCATACAAATTTATCAATCTATGCGCGTGCATAGAAGTATAACTTCTTGATAATTGCTATGATGGATCTTGATCATGCGTTTCAAATGGTCGCCAAAACGCCATAGTATTATAATTTCTTACCAATTTCTTCAATAAATACTCTGACGCTACTGTTGACTAGTCTTAAAATGTAACATTATGCAACGTCAGAGGTCAGTCAGAATAGTAGAACCACTCGCTAAAACTTCCTTCCTATTAGCGACTCTCCTGTATGTATCGAAACATATCGTTGTCGATAACTAGCCTCACAAAGGCATCGGTATTTCTTTACATACAATATCAAAGCGGTACGAAAAAAAATCGAAAATGCATAGCTAAATACACAATGTTGCCGTTACTCAAAAATGTCCTTAAATATAAGTAATATATACAAAATTGATTTCATTAGTTAAAAACTGTTTAAATATGAAGAACCTAGTTAATTAATTTAGGTATATATTTTTTAGGAATATATTTTTTAAGAATGTTTTCATATTATCTTTCTAAGAGTCATTGACGAACAATTGAATAGTAAAGTAGAGAGAATATTTTCAAAATAGGAATTTTCGGAAATATATTTGGCAACCTACATTCGAAAGTCGGTTCCTTTGATAGAATTAGAAGGCGTGGTTGGCTTCTCATATTAATATTACATATTACATAAACTTTAACTAAACTCCACACTATTTGTGTCAAAGCTAACAATTTCAAGCACATTTATTTTTTATTGACCTACTGGATTGAAATGGACTTTTACCAGCTTCTAAACAAGTTAAAAATGAGAATAACTTATGGTACATATAAAAACATACCTTTTCCAACAGTTTCACTACCACTATCTTCAGATGGAGGTCCAGGAGGTGCTCTTAAACCAGGTCCAAGTCCATGTGGATATCTTGGCCTGTTTAACGGGGAAAAAGCACCATGCATACCCAATAATTGGGCAGCTCCAGGAAATTGTAATAACGGTGCCCAAGGTGGTCGTGGGGCTAAATGTGCCGCTGCAGCAGCGTACAGCTGGAGCGGAGGGGGTAAAACCCCCGATTCAAGTACCATTTTTTCGCCCACTTTGTTCCTTTTTATAAACACTTTTTAATAATATACACTATATGGCACTTAGTCACGACACTTCATATTTGTTGATGTTTCGATAATTCAGTCCATCATCACTTTATTAGTTAGCACTTTATTTGCCGGAAAATTTGTATTATCACGATTTTTATTTAGGGTCTGTTTAGTAGGAAAATTTAGAAAACACTAGATAGGAAAACCGATTAAATTATTGACGTTGTTAGGTCCATGTGTTTAGGTTCACACAGACATGCGTTACGTTGAAGACGACTGAAATCACTAAACTCTATCCAGCTTGAAGCGATAGAGGGCGTAATTCATTTCTACCAAGCACTATATACCATTTCTGATTGGTCGGTTTGAGTTCCGCCTATTTTATTTTCCCGCCCAAATCGTTGAATATCATTATTGAGGAATGGGCTGATGTCAATATGTTTCTGTTATTTATTATTTTCGGGTTTGATAGCCTTTTGGTGTAGTTGAATTTAGATGATATGTTATTCTTTTTTTGATAAACTGATAACGGCGTATTTTAGCTAAATTTATGGTTTTGGTGTAGTAAATTTTATTTGATATACCTAATTGTTTTCCTGCTATTCTTGAATAGTAAATATAATATTTTGAAATTGATTCAGGTGTTGAAAAACTCTTTACTGGCGCATATCCCACACATGTTCAATACGATTAAGATCGGTTGATTGAGCTGGCCAGAGCAACTCTGACTATATATGAAGTAGCATTCTCGTACATCAAAATGAAATCAGGACCAATATCTTGCACGGAAGGAACAACTACCTACAGTTCTAGAAGATTTGTAACGTAGTGCTCTGATGATCAAAACCGATACAGCAGCACAAGCTCAACTCTACTGCCAAGCGAAATTCCTGCCCATACCATAATTGTGCCTCCACTGTATAGCAGTGAACTCATGTTGTATTCGATTTTTTACGCTAGGTTCTCGTCATACGCATGTTAACATTCACGAACATCTGCGGGTTAAATGCCAACATTAACGCAACCCATCACTATTTACAGTCTGTTAAACCTCATGTTCTGGTTCCTACCGAAACACAGGTTTCTGGGAAAAATAACCTGAATCATCTTAAATTTCCAGGTTACGAACTTTACCACAACTTTAAACGGCACCATGGTGTATGTGTTTACGTAAGAAGCATACTTTTCTGCTCTAGACTACCTGTCCTAGAAAACAACAGAGACAACATTGTCTGGCTAAAATTAACACTAAAAGCTTCTAGCAAATTTATATGTTGTATTTATCGGCCATCAGATAATAAATGCGACGAACTACTAGACTATCTATCACAAAAGATCGACTACCTTAATAGTGAGTACCCTTCTTCAGAGATAATTGTGCTTGGGGACTTTAATGTTCACCACGAAAAGTGGCTTAAGTCCAACAAAACGGACACAGAAGGCAGGCTAACTGAAGAGTTTGCAATTAGCCATGGGCTGTCCCAACTAATCGACAAGCCCACTTACTTTCCCAGAGCTGCCAATCACAGTTCTAATACTCTGGATCTTTTTCTGACTACTCACCCTGAGCAATATAATGTAAATGTTCTGTCTCCCCTAGGTAACTCTGATCATGCTGTAGTAGAAGTCAAATGTCCAATAGAACCTCACCCATTCGAGGCACCACCCAAGAGAACTTTTTGGAACTTAAAAAAAGCAGATTGGGAAGGCCTTCGAGACTACTTTGCAACTTTTCCCTGGAATCCAGTCTGCTTTATTAACAAAGATCCATCGGCAGTTTGCCACAGTATAACTGACATTATTCAGTGTGCCACGGAAGCTTACATTCCTCACTTTACCAAACGCTTAAAAGCCAAACAGAAGCCATGGTTTAATAAAGATTGCGATGTAGCTCGGAAAGCTAAGATCAAGTCCCACAAATTATTTATACACAATCCATCAGAAGAAACAAAACAGGATGATATAAACGCTAGAAACAGATACAACACCACTATTTCCAATTCCAGGGGTCTCTTTGGCGCCCGAATGAGGGAGAGGGTGGTGTCGAGCCCTAATGGAAGCCGGTCCTTTTGGACTCTCGCCAAACATATCAACAACAATTTCACAACTAGTTCGTTCCCTCCACACACATCAGACGACGGCTCAATAGTTACGTCCTCCACAGCAAAGGCAGAACTCTTTGCCAAAATATTCTCTTCGAACTCGACACTTAACCCAAGAAAGGCTCTAAAACCCAGCCTTCTAATTACAGACCCATAGCTCTCCTATCTGTTGTTAGCAAAACTATGGAGAAATACGTCAATCACGAGATCCTGAGCTACCTTGAGACAAACAACCTTTTAAGTGACAGGCAATATGGTTTTCGCCAACAAAGGTCAACAGCCGATCTACTAGCATATGTAACTCATGTCTGGAGTGATGCCATCCACCGCTATGGGGAGACTCAAATAGTATCACTGGACATCTCAAAAGCATTTGATCAAGTGTGGCATGCAGCTCTTTTGAACAAACTGCCTTCATACGGACTCTCGCAAAACCTTTGCAGATGAATATCCAACTTTCTCTCCAACAGGCACATCCAAGTTGCTGTAGATGGACATTCTTCCAACCTGTACAAGATCAACGCTGGAGTTCCCCAAGAATCGGCTCTAGCTCCTACTCTATTCTTATTACATATTAATGATCTACTAGAAGCCACTAATAACCCGATACATGGTTTTGCAGATGACAGCAACCTACACTGTAGCAAAGTGCACAACCGTCCCATACCTCTAGATATTCTGGAAGAGGACAGAAGATCCACAACGGCTTCTATCAATCAAGATTTGAGAATTGTAGACGAGTGTGGAAGAAAGAATCTTGTTAATTTCAACGCTTCCAAGACAAAGACATGTTGCCTATCCAACAAGAGGCAAACATGCGACTCATCCATTACAATCAACGATCAGACACTAGTAGCGGGCGACTCCATTACGCTGGTTGGTATAACGATCTCCCAGGACTTACTCTGGAACGAGCATATTGCATCCATAGCAACTGCAGCAGGAAAGAAATTAGGCTTTCTGTTTAGAGCACGGAAATATTTTTCTCCATCCAACTTGGCTACTCTTTACAAAGCCCAAATACGGCCTAATCTTGAATACTGCTCGCATGTATGGGGTTCGGCGGCTCCGTCAAGGCTCGGAGTTCTGGATGCCATACAGAGAAGGGCAGTTCGACTAATAAACGACACCAGTATCACCAAAAACCTAGCCCCATTATCCCACCGAAGAGCAGTGGCTGATCTTTCCTTGTTTTACCGATACATAAACGGATTTTGCTCAGAAGAACTACGCTCTATAATGCCTCCACTTGCCAGACCAGCCAGAGCAACGCGACGTGCCAACTCCATGCACCCTTATACTGTTCAATGCCCGATATCGAGAACGGATCGATTCGATCGTTCCTTCATCCCCAGGGTCTCCAGATTGTGGAACTCCTTACCTCCCCACGTCTTCCCCACTCGTCCTAACTTGCAGGCCTTTAAATCCCAAATTAATAAATTACCTCTTCTGCCCCAATAGATGTTCTCGGTACATTTGTATTTAGGTCTATACCTAGGAGGACATCCTTAATATAAAAAAAAAAAAAAAATACGCGTAGGTATCCTTCGAGAATCTGGATACAAACCAACCCGGTAACATTTTGTCGACTCGATTTAAAGGTTGCTATCTCCAAGGTCTTCGACTAACTAAATTACCATCTTTCAACTTTTTGTAGTTAGCATGTCTGAAAACATTATAAGCTCCACGGAGATACCTAATGAATTAACTGCCATGTCGTCACTGTGCAATTTCTTCACGCTTCTAACTGAACATATCGGTCCATGTTGTCATACTTGGTTGTCCCAAATGCCTTTCCCGAATGCTTCCCGTTTCATAATAACAAATCTAGAGACGTGAGATAACGTTCTGAGTGTTTTCTATAGCGTTTGACACACCAATTTGGTGCATTCATACCTCATTCATCCCCACAGTTCTCAAAATTTTGTTCGTTACACTGTCCAACATAGCTTCATGTGTAAAATAAATAAATAAATAAATAAATAAATAAATAAATAAATAAATAAATAAATAAATAAATAAATAAATAAATAAATAAATAAATAAATAAATAAATAAATAAATAAATAAATAAATAAATAAATAAATAAATAAATAAATAAATAAATAAATAAATAAATAAATAAATAAATAAATAAATAAATAAATAAATAAATAAATAAATAAATAAATAAATAAATAAATAAATAAATAAATAAATAAATAAATAAATAAATAAATAAATAAATAAATAAATAAATAAATAAATAAATATTTAATATCCCTAGATTTTGAGCAAATGTTTGTATTAGTATTGAAACTGGTCACGAAACAAAATTCCATCTTTAGATCTAATCTTAGCATTTTTTGACAAGTTTTGGGAATATGATAGAAATATAGCTAAAGGGGGTTCACCGAAGTGAGTTACATTTTGAAAGTTACCTATCTATGAGAAAAAAAATTGGAAATTTCTGATGTATACATTTTTGGCGGAGTGATCAAAGCGCTCAGGATTGAAAAGTAAGGCATAAAACTAATAAGTATGTAAACTTTCAACAAAAGCGTAATAAAGTCAGTCAAAAATTCAAATTCAAATTTAAAAATGTTTATTTGTTAAGTTTACATATTTTCTTAAGATTAGATAAAGTATTGAAATTTTTCCCTATACCCTGCTATAGGACTTAGTGTCCTTTTCAGGGTAGTGCTACATTATAATGTTTCCTGCTTTTACTATAGGAGTTGTCCGTGGCAACTTTATCCTGTTTAAGAAAGACCATTTAGCAAGTTCTTCCTCAAACAATCTGTTTCCAGACTGAGACAGGTCGAACTTGGGTCGAGGGAAACCACAGAAAACCTCGGCCTACTTTCTGTACAATAGTTCCTAGATTGTATTTTATTTATTATGTGTTATATATTGTTAAAATTAGCGTATAGCTAGTGGGGCCTCTTCTAAGTGGTCCTGGAGCTCCTCTGGAAGTTGCTGTCCTGCTGCTTGGAGTAGCCTCAGCTGAGGAAGTGGAAGTTTCCTTCGAGGTTTCCTCTGGATGGCTCTGTGATCCCTGTTCCAAGGGGTCCGAAGAGTATCCTGGGCCCGGGTGTCGGGGCCCTGCAGGGTCCTAGTAGCATACCTCCGTTGGAGTTCCTGTAACCGAAAAGGTAAGGGTGTAGTATCCTTGCTATTGTGGTGAGTGTAAGTGAGATGTGAGGGGTACCAAGGGGGGAGGTATTGGCATTTGCGTAGTATTTTGCGCTCAGTTGCGGCCAGGCGGTTTATCTGTTGGGGGTTTAGGGTAATAAATGGAACAGCCCTATAATCGACTATAGGTCGAATATATGTTCTGTAGGTGTGGAGAGTGCTTGGTTGACATCTTCCAATCCGTCCACACAACGCTCCAAGGAGAGAGGCTCGTTTCCTCATTTTATCGAGGGTGCGTTGGACTTCGGATTCCCAGTTGAGGGTGCGCGTAAAGCGCACTCCCAAGTAGTCGATCTCGTCCATTACTACGAGTCTCTCACCCCAGAGAGTTAGGTTGACATTGTCAAAAGATTGATTTGGTTTACGGCCGTAGGAAGGGTGGCGAAAGATGATGGTTTGGGTTTTTTGGGGATTGATTGATACCCTCCATTTCCTGCACCAGTCTGTATACTGATCCAGCAAACGTTGGGTTTGGGTGTTTAGAGCAGCCGTAGTAAGTCAGTCAATAAATAATCAATGCTATGATACTATTCCTTCACACGTTAAAGCTGGTAATTTAATTTTCTGTATCTTTCTCTCTTCAGCAACTTTTTTTAATCCACTCCTGGACATATATAGGTCTTCCTGGTCGTTTCCATTCTATATATATATATATATATCCGGTCCTGTGCTATTTGAAATCACTTTCTACCTAAACTCTCTCTTATATCATCTCTCAATGGCCTTTGGGGATGTCCTACACTTCTTTTGGGTTCCCTGGGTCTCTATTGCACAACTCGTTTTGTCCATCTTTCGTTTTCCTGTCTTCCCACATGTCCATTTCTGTTTATTTGTCTTCTTTCTGATATTCTCATTTTTAATATGTTATCTTTTGCTTATTCCCAACAAACTTCTCTCAATTGCTTTTGGAGTTATTTTAACGGTGAGGGTCATGGTTTTCATACCATAAGTCATAGCTGGAAGAATGCATGCGTTAAAGACTCTTTTTTTTAGGTTGATAGGGATCTTGGGATTTTTGAGCGTATTGTTCAACTTTCCTTCAGCCGCCCATGTAGGTAAGTTGGATTCGTGTAGTTATTTCAGATGTTTGATTTTCTTTATCTTTTGTTATGCTGTGGTCTAGGTATATGTAGGTATTCACTGACTTCTTCTACTTGTTGGCCATCGAAAAGTATACCACCTGGTTCCGGAGTCATAATTTTAGTTTTTCAATTCCGTTAGAATTTCTACAGCTTGTTTTTTTGTACCAATTAGAATTATGTCATCAGCAAACCGTGAGTTGTTCAAATACACAAACCTTTCTGCTCTCAATTCAGTCTTCCGAATACGTCTTCAAGGGCAAAGGTAAGTAACTATGTCGAAATTGCGTCGCCTTGTAAACCTCTATTCTGTTGGTAACTATATCTTCATGAATTTTGAGTGATATAGTAGTTTCCCTATATATTTCTCTTAACAGATCGGTGTCTTTAGAGTCTACCTATCTATGCCCAAAGTTCAACCGAGTCGGAAGCTTTGTTGAAATCAATAAAAACTAGATGAAGCGGTACGTTGTACTAAGTACATTTTTCTATTAGTGTTCGAACCGATTGTAGGTATTCAATCTAAATCCCTTGCGAAATCTTGCCTGTTTATATGGTTGATACTTATTCATTGAGTTTGGTCGTAAGTCGGTTAGTAAGAATTTTGCTCAACAATTGGGCGGTAGTTACTTACATTTAATTTATCTCCCTTTTTGTGAACTAGAAAATTTGAGCATTTTGCCATGTTTTTGGAATAAACCCATTGTAAAGACATTTGTTTAATAATACTTTTATGGCTTCTATTGTTGTCACACTCCCCATTTTTAACATTTCGATTGCTATTTTGTCTTCGCCAGGAGCCAGGAGCACGACCGTTCTTTGACACAGAACCGTCTCGATTTTGGCACTGTTTATGTCTGGAATTTCTTCTGTATAGTCTGTACAAAATAATTAATCTCTAATTGGCATTAAATTAAGTCTTTAAAATAAAGTTTTTCAAGCTGCAATTCTGAATCCTTTGATTTTATAATAATTGCTTCTACTTAATATCGAGTTAAAATTATATATTGAGATGATATGAGTTACTATGCTATATCAAATAAGTACATATAAAGAAAATTAATGGAAATAGAGAAAGGAAAATATTCTTATTCCAAGGCAGAGTGCAAATGCAGTAAATTTGGTATAATTTATCATCATCTTCTTTACAATTCCTAAAAAAGAAAAATAAAACAAAATAAGAAATTAAAAATATTTAAAAGTTTATAAAGTTTACAATACTTTGGTAATTAAAAATAATCTTAAATGAGTTAGAATAGAATTAAATTAGAAAATTAAATGACAAAAGATGAGAATTCACAAAAGAAATATTAAAAATTTTTTACTTACTTTCAAAACACACAATTTTGTTTTCAAGCCATATTGTAATTTATTGTAGTTTAATTTCCAAATGAAAAATTCTGAAAATAGAAAAATATTAGTTTATAGTTATAGCAAATTTAAAAAAAAAGAATGATTATTGTGTTCAATTTGAATAATGAATTAAGAATTAGATTGTTTGTAATTTCATTTGAAATAATTAGTAGGCGAATAGGTAATATGAATGTATAGTTTAAGTTTGTTTAAAAATTCAGTTGTTTAATTGTTGATTTTGGAAGCGCTCTCTTGTTTTCGAGCTTCTGAAGGGGAAGGATGTAAAAAGTTTCGATGAAGATTTTTGTAAAAATTATGATGTTAAAAGAAAGTTAAAAGGAGATTAGTAAGATTTATATTATTAATAATTAGTTAAGAAGTTTGTAGAAGATATTTTCTCTTTTGTTTTTGGTTTATTAAGGGATAAGATGTAATAAAGTTTGCTCCGTTAAAATTTAGATTTTTTTTCAAAATACTTATAAAAGAAAGTTTAAAAGTAGTCGAAAGTGTTAACAAAACTACAAGGAAGTTCCTGATAGCATCTGGTAAGAAGTAAAGTTTATTTTTTTGAAGAAATAAATGTTAGAAATTGTATGCTGAGCAGTTCATTGATATAAATGCTTCCTGAATTAATTTAAAGAAAGTAAAACCAGTTTCTAACAAGAAAGAAAAGTATTAGTTTACTTACCATTTGATGTAAGAGCTGATTGTTCCCTGATTAGAAGGAATTTTATTAGTCAAAATCTCTAAAGTGTCCGTATATCATTGCTGTCCTGGGAAATGGTGGATTCTTATTGAAAAGGGGATCCTGAGCCTTAGCTGTCCAAAGAGAACACAAGATCTTCATAATACGGTATCAATTTCCAATTTTTAACAATAAAGAACTTTTCTGTGTTTGATTTTTACGTATTTAATGAACATTTATTTTCACTGTACACTGTTTCACTGTTTAAATAAGTTATTTTTCATTATTAGATAAGTTTAATTTGATTTATTAGTTACAAAATTCAGAATTTTTCATATCATTTGATTTTACTACATTTGGATTTTGAAAATAGGGCGTAAAAGCTCACAACACTATAAAAAAAAAGTAAGGTTAAGGTAGAGTCATCGTTCAGAAAACATAATTTGGTATATGATTGTTGAATTTTATAATCGTTTTGTTGAAATTTTCAATATTAGTTGAATTTGAATCTATTTATTATTTAAAATTTTTTGAACTCTGACCCTGAGAAGGAGAATAGCCAGGAGCATATTTTAAAATAATAATATTTAAAATAAAAGAAATTAATTTGAGTCTTACCTTCTTCACATGTATATTGAAATTTAAAATAATTTCAAGGTAAGGATTATTTTATAGCATGGTAACTTATAGAATACTATTACTACAGAGCAAGTTACATATGTTATAATATATTATATATACATACCTATTTAAGTAATTGTAAATTCTTGGTGAATTCTGACCTTTACGATAAAAGGTTTTTCAGTGCAGACCTTAGATTACATTTTCAAGAAAATGTAAAAACTGTGAATAAAATATCTAATAAATTACATAATGAAATATATAGACACCAACTTAGTTGGTTAGGAATTAAAATTTCAACAAAGTGAAGAATTTCTTAAGTAAGTCGTAACTGGTCGTTACTATTCAGTGGTTAGTTAATCTGGTTGCTTTAATATGACAATTAAATAAAAATTTATGGTCGGTTTTACATAAATATCAATGTTCGAACATCGGGCCTCGTCCAATAACTACTGGCAATATTAACTTGTCACTTCAGCCGGATAATCTGAATTGAATATAAAATTTACATTTGAAATATTTATACATGTCGAGTTAAGATTCCAAACTTTTTTTAACAGATTTGGACTCGCTTAATAAATATTCACTTGTTTTTTTTTTTATTAAGGATGTTCTCGTAGGTATAAACCTAAATACAAATGTACCGAGAACATCTATTGGGGCAGAAGAGGTAATTTATTAATTTGGGATTTAAAGGCCTGCAAGTTAGGACGAGTGGGGAAGACGTGGGGAGGTAAGGAGTTCCACAATCTGGAGACCCTGGGGATGAAGGAACAATCGAATCGATCCGTTCTCGATGTTGGGCACTGAACAGTATAAGGGTGCATGGAGTTGGCACGTCGCGTTGCTCTGGCTGGTCTGGCAAGAGGAGGCATTATAGAGCGGAGTTCTTCTGAGCAAAATCCGTTTATGTATCGGTAAAACAAGGAAAGATCAGCCACTGCTCTTCGGTGGGATAATGGGGCTAGGTTTTTGGTGATACTGGTGTCGTTAATTAGTCGAACTGCGCTTCTCTGTATTGCATCAAGAACTCCGAGCCTTGACGGAGCCGCCGATCCCCATACATGCGAGCAGTATTCAAGATTAGGCCGTATTTGAGCTTTGTAAAGAGTAGCTAAGTTGGATGGAGAAAAATATTTCCGTGCTCTAAACAAAAAGCCTAATTTCTTTCCTGCTGCAGTTGCTATGGATGCAATATGTTCATTCCAAAGTAAGTCTTGGGAGATCGTGATTCCAACCAGCGTAATGGAGTCGCCCGCTACCAGTGTCTGATCGTTGATTGTAATAGATGAGTCGCATGTTTGCCTCTTGTTGGATAGGCAACATGTCTTTGTCTTGGAAGCGTTGAAATTAACAAGATTCTCTCTTCCCCACTCGTCTACAATTCTCAAATCTTGATTGAGAGAAGCCGTTGTGGATCTTCTGTCCCCTTCCAGAATATCTAGAGGTATGGGACGGTTGTGCGCTTTGCTACAGTGTAGGTTGCTATCATCTGCAAAACCATGTATCGGGTTATTAGTGGCTTCTAGTAGATCATTAATGTGTAGTAAGAATAGAGTAGGAGCTAGAGCCGATCCTTGGGGAACTCCAGCGTTGATCTTGTAGAGGTTGGAAGAATGTCCATCTACAGCAACTTGGATGTGCCTGTTGGAGAGAAAGTTGGATATCCATCTGCAAACGTTTTGCGAGAGTCCGTATGAAGGCAGTTTGTTCAAAAGAGCTGCATGCCACACTTGATCAAATGCTTTTGAGATATCTAGTGATACTATTTGAGTCTCCCCATAGCGGTGGATGGCATCACTCCAGACATGAGTTACATATGCTAGCAAATCGGCTGTTGACCTTTGTTGGCGAAAACCATATTGCCTATCACTTAAAAGGTTGTGTGTCTCAAGGTAGCTCAGGATCTCGTGATTGACGTATTTATCCATAGTTTTGCTAATAACAGATAGAAGAGCTATGGGTCTGTAGTTAGAAGGCTGGGTTTTAGAGCCTTTCTTGGGGACTGGTTGTACTCGAGCAGTTTTCCAGGATTCTGGAAAAATACCAGTATCATATGATAGTTGAAATAGCTTAGTGAAAACTGGCGCTAGTTCAGGAGCACAACATTTTAAGAGTAAAGCAGGTATTTCATCGAGGCCGCTTGCTTTGTTGGTATTTAGAGTAGCAAGGACCCTCTGCACCCGCTTAACCCTAAATATGATATTTTTCATTGTGTGGGGAGCCCGTGGAATAGAAGGTAGCTCTATGTTGTCCGGTGGGTTAAGTGTCGAGTTCGAAGAGAAAATTTTTTCGCAAAGAGTTCTGCTTTTTCTGTGGAGGACGTAACTATTGAGCCGTCATCTGATGTGAGTGGAGGGAACGCACTAGTTGAGAAATTGTTGTTGATATGTTTGGCGAGAGTCCAAAAGGACCGGCTTTCATTAGGGTTTGACATTACTTTCTCTCTCATTCGAGCGTCAAAGAGACTTTTGGAATTGGAAATGGTGGTGTTGTATCTGTTTCTAGCGTTTATATCATCCTGTTTTGTTTCTTCTGATGGATTTTGTATAAATAATTTGTGGGACTTGATCTTAGCTTTCCGGGCTACATCGCAATCTTTATTAAACCTTGGCTTCTGTTTGGCTTTTAAGCGTTTGGTAAAGTGAGGAATGTAAGCTTCCATAGCACACTGAATGATTTCAGTTATGATGTTGCAAACAGCTGATGGGTAAAGCAGACTGGATTCCAGATTTTTTGGTTATGTAAACTTTTTGATTCTAGGTGCCCATTATATTTTTCATATAAAATAAAATATAAATGTTACACTTGAGTGAGGTAGCAAATGTATTTTTATAATTCACGTTCACAAAATTTCTATTTCGACACTAAAAACCGTATCGAAATAGATTCATTGTAACACTGTTTTTGGTAACTTTTTGTTTTACACAATTGGTTGCACTGCACTGATTATCAACGAAAGATGAAAGAGTTCAGGGTCCCTATTCACTAACCGTGTGAATGCTCGTGTAGGAGAGCCCTCTCAAAATTTAGCTTCACTGCGCAAGTCACTCCCCTAAAATTATAAAATCCGTATTCACGTTCTAAGAATGCTCCTACGCGAGTACTCTACTGGGTAAAACCAAGAGAATTGATACATTTTGAGAGAGTGGAGTGGACTTGCGCACAATGGCTGTTGTCTTATGACAGACATGACATAGAATTTTTCAATACAGTTTATTTTTCATGATTTGTTATTGCTAGAGTTTATGTTTGGTTCATTGCTGATTATATAGTTTTTGTTAGTCTTTTTGTTGTTTTATTACTAACAATTTTCTGCCAGTGTGTTGTTTTTGGGGTTATAAATTGTTTTTAAAATGGATGATGATGATTTATAGTGATGCAAATGCTAATAAATGATCTTGACGATGCGAAAGAACAAGCGGCAAATAATATAGGTATAGTTGATTCAAATAGAAGTGTCATCAAGTGGGCTGGGTACGTGTGAGATCATCTTTAACTTTATTACTAGATTCAAGGGAAACAGAACTTTAGTTAGGGAATTATATGTCATCGCGATGTGTCAAAATGTTTATAGTTATATGAGTTATATTGAGCATATGTAGCAATCTGATCACAAGGTGACTAATATTGCGATTCAAATTTCACTAAACGTGGGTACTGCCACTACAAATTTGAATTTTCCAGAGACTACTTGATGACACTTCTATTTGAATCAACTCTACCTCGCCTGTATTTTCAACGTCAGGACCCTTTCTTGAGATTATCCGATTTATTATTATTCTCATCCAGGTGGCTGTTTATATTTTACAAACAGACCCTGTTTTCCAATTACAGCATTATAGAGCATTGTGCCGCATAATGCTCAAGTTGATTGTTCCAACTACAGCAGCGCTTCGCACAATCGAGCAATTTAAAAAGTACTGCTTTCGTCTGATGTGCGCAAGGGATACCAACTTAGTAGCAGAAAATATAAGAAATGTTTGAGCTTTAAGTTGGCGTTAATAAAAATTTAATTTACACTATCGCCTATTGTTAGTAATATTCTTTATTTTTGAACTGATCTATTAAAGTTTCTACGTATAATCTGTTGAAAAAATAAAAAAGTGAATTGAAACTGTGTTACAAAACTAAATATAAGTAAGGATGAAGGTACGAACATGACAAATTTATTTTTCGCTATTTTATATACTAAGTGAAAATAAAATTTTATTGTATATCATTTTGTTTATTAAGATTGCTAAGTTTATTAATGTTTTTGTCTTACAACACTGAATAACCTTGCGCACTCTGTCGGTGCACTTGAAAACCAATTCGCGTTCCAATTAGGCGTTAGCACATTTCGGCATTGTGCGTCACTGAGTCGCATTATGCTCTGTAATTGGAAAACAGGGCTAAAGTACCAAATAAATAGTTCAAATGTGATGGTTAAACTTGGCAACGTTGAGCGAAAAGTAGTAGACTCGCCGATCTATCGTGAATAGGGCTTTTTAGGATCATGTGAGCGATGAGTGAGAGAGTACTCACACCGATGAGTAGTCGTACACGAGCAATCTCACAAGTTACAGAATAGGGGCCCAGGTAGTAAATCAAGAATTATGTTGTATTAACTACATTATCAGCGATATTGCGAAATTCAGAATATTTTATTCAAATTTAAAATCATTAAAACTGTCAAGTGTCAAAAGTGTCAAGATCGCCAACATAAATAAATATTTCGAAAAACTCTCATTTTATTTATTTTTTTATACTTTTAAAAGTTCATTATAAAAAATAGTATGTAAAACTCGAATTACAATGACGGTTTGTAGTACTCGTTCTTTGCGTAAACTTCGAGGTAAACTTCACTCGTACTACGAAATCTGTCATTGTAACACTTGTATTAAAATATACTATTATCTACTAGCTGACCTTAGTGCTGAGCGATGTTCATCGATGATTGAAAAACATCGATGTTTTGGGAAACTTTGTCGATATTTTAACATCGATGTCAAACGTGACCAACATCGAGGTATATCGATGTTGTGTCGATATTTAGCATTAGCTAGCAAGCTGACCTGGCGAACTTCGTTTCAACTAACGATTTTTCTAGTTTTTTCGATTGATTATTGATTTCCATGAGTTTATTACTGTTTTTGTCAATTTTTTTCATATTTATTGTCTGTTTACATCTTTTTATTTCTTTTTTGGTGTATTTTCAATAAAAGTTTTTACATTTTATCAGTAGGAATCCGCATAAATAGTACCTAGGTATTCGCATTATGAAAACAAACATCTGTTTAAATTTCACATTTCTACCATCAGTGGTTACGGCTGTGTGTCCGACCATACCTCAATCAGTGAAAATTTCTACTTTTATATTTACAGATTGTCACGGACTAAAATTGCTCTAAGAATAAAAGTTTTTAAAAGATAACATTATTATCTACTTACAGTACGATTACACCAAAATTAGGGTTAAACGTAACATTCAGACTTGAAAATATGTTGATTCTTGGTTGTTGTAGGTAATCACCTTCTATTTATTATATTCTGGCCACAATTGTTACTAATACAACTTTGAATTATCGTCTATTTATTATATTCAGGTCACAAATTATGGTTGTTGTTTATTTTAAATTATTATCGCTGACATTTATAAACAGGTGGTTGTCACTTCTTCTTCTGTTCGTATAACTCGTCATATTGTTGTCTACAGTCAGGTGATTAGTTATATTGGCATCTGACATATTATATTATATCGTTCTTATAGGTGCAATTCAATTAATCTCGATTAAGATTCTTAATTTATTTAATTATCTCCAGTGAGAAAGGTCAGTGCCTGGAACAACAGGGGTTTCCGATTTTAACCGTTCAAATCGGTGGCGCGACTCATTCTTATTTTGTACTACCCTCTACGACTGAGCTGGGCACTAATTTGCCAGTAGAGAAACCACTTACCGATCTCAGCTGGAGTTGAATTTCTATTTGAAGTAATTGATTAATTTTTCAAAATTTATTGTTTTATTTTTAATTCTTTTATTACATCAAAGTACGTAGCAAGATATTAAGTGCGCCACCTGCCGGTGGCGTCATGGTACTTAAATAAGAATTTCTTGTTTAAATTTATGTCATATTAACTGCGCCACCTTACGGTGTTGTCATTGTATTTAGTTAAATAGGAGACGGTTTAGCTGCTCATTTTTATATTATATATCTTAGTCTGATTTGATAAAAAAATTATTTCAAACTAACAACTCCTTCTTTTGAATATCAAAGTTTCATTGTCCGGTTACTTTCTCTTCTGGATATATCTTTAACTTACTTTTCGTCACTATCAATTTCCAAGCAAATTTGTTCTTGGGTACACTACGATTCAAAATTGATTTATTTTTTAGAGTAGGTATCTTCTTCTTAAGATGCCTAATCCAATTAGTGGATGTTGGCGACAATTCTGGCAAACTTGTCTCGATCTTGTGTGGCTCTAAAGAGTGCATGGGCATCGAGATTTGTCCAATCCCTGATGTTTTTAAGCCATGAGTGTTTTTTCTTCCGATGCCCCGTTTTCCTTCTATCTTTCCTTCCATTATGAGCTTTAAGAACTGGTATACTTGGAATTTTGAAATATATGCCCCAGATAAGCAGTTTTTCTTCTTTTTATTATTGGCAACAACTCTCTTTCTCTGCCCATTCGATTTAATACTTCAACATTTGTTGTGTGATCTGTCCAGGGAATTTTAAGTAATCTTCTAAATCTCCCACATTTCAAAGGCCTCCAATCGCTTCATCACGTTGGCCTTTATGGTCCAGGTTTCTACACCATATAGCAGTATGGAGTAAATGTAACACTTTACAAAGCGATATCGAAGCGTTAAATTGAGGCTACTGTTGCTTACAAGGTTCTCATATTAGCAAATGCTGTTCTGGCTTGCGCAATCCTGCTACGTATCTCTAGGTCTGGATCTAGATCTTCAGCTATCCAACTACCGAGATATCTGAACTTGGAGACCTTTTGGATGTTCTTATTTTTTACTCTTATTTTCAATTGCAAATTTCGTGTTCTACTAACCACCATTACCTTCGTCTTGGCTCTATTAATCTTCAATCCCAGTCGTTCTCCTTCAGTGTTTATTCTATTTATTAGTCGTTGTAGCGCTTCTTGGCTGTCGGCTATTATGACTGTATCATCAACATAGCGAAGGTTGTTAACAGTCTGTGCGTTGATTTTGATTCCATCTTCAATGTCACTTAAGGCTCTATCGAAAATCATTTCCGAATAAAGATTAAAAAGGAAGGGGGACAAAACACAGACCTGTCGTACACCTTTTTCGATTGGGAAATATGATGTAAATTCCTGTCCTACTCTCACGGATGCTACTTGATTCATGTAAAGGTTCTTTATGATTTTAAGATCATTCTCATCTATTGAACGTTCTTGGAGCAATCTTATTAATTCTAAATGGTTAACACAGTCGAACGCTTTCTGGGGCCTGTAACACAAAGCGTACAATTGTAACAAGTTTACAAGTTACAAGTAATCTGCCTGTAACTACAAGTCCTACTGAATTCCGTATCCCAATGCCAATTGCTACAATTGTAGAAATGTAATAATTTTGTACATATGTAGTTACAGATGTAACTATTATTCCTATTCTTGTTTGTTTATGTGCCCTGTTAAAATTATACTAGGCTGGATTTAACAAATCTTCCTATGTTGGTGGAATCAACGATTGCTTCAGCGGATAAGCAGAGTCTCCTAGAATTACACCATTGGGATGAGGTCTTCAACCATTTTCCATTCTGCGAAAGAAGGAACAAACAGCCATACAGTTTATTGAGTGGTTACCATGCTGATCCACCAGTCATTTTTGATACTCCATGCATATCACAAACACCATGGTACTGACCTCCATTTCCCAACCAATGGAGAGCAATTAATGTCTTCTGTGGCGATGTCAATCCATACAATCTAAGTGTTGTATTTGCAAGTCTTGGGCCAATATTCCGAAAAAGATCTTCAAATTGAACTTGGCTCAGACGAAACCTTTCGTTGAATTCATTATATCAGTGAGAAAAGTAAAATCTTTTCTTGCACTGAACCGATATTCTCTATGCGGATCTTTATGGTCACTGTCAGGATCACTTGACCACACACTGGGGACAGACACGTACCTACGTGTATACAGTACGAGAATTGAGTCTTTATTCAGAGTTTCAGATAGGTAAAACATTAACTACACTTGTAGAAAATTCTGTAACACAATTTTACAAGTGTTAACTTTATGCCGTACGGGTAATTACAAGTTGAGTTGTGTTATGGAAAAGCTACAAGTGTAAAATTTATTTTAACAATTGTAGGACTTGTATGGCTTGTGTTATAGGCCCCAGGTAGTCTATAAAGCATAATGATCTCTGCATTTCTGAAGTAGGACAGTTAAGCTATAAAGTGCTTCTCTTGTACCAAAACCCTGTCTGAAACCGAACTGCGTGGGGCTAATGCTAATGTCTCTCTCACATCTGTTGTATATTCTTGTGTGAATTATCCTTAAGAAGAGTTTTAGGACCTGGCTCAGTAAGCTTATCATTCGAAATTGGTCGCAACTATTAGCGTTTGGCTTTTTTGGGATTGGTACAAAGATTGATTGAAGCGAATCCTGTGGTATTTGACCGGACCCATAAATGTCATTAAAAGAGATCTACTAAGGCGTCTATATTGTCTTCACTCAACATTGTTAGAACCTCTATGTATATGTCATCTGGGCCTGGTGCTTTTCCCCATTTGCTCTGTTTAATTGCCCTTACAACTTCTGACTTCAATGTTTTAGGGGAGGGTTCGCTTTTATATTCATTTTCAGAGTTTTTTCTGGTGTTTTCCGAGTATAGTTGCTGCGTATAGTTTCTCCAATATTGAAGTAGTTCCTTGGGATCAATAATTAATTTATTTATTAATTTATTTATTTAGAGTAGGTATATATGTGCGAAATTTCGTGACTCCTAGTCATTCTTTTGTAGATTTGATTATTTTTTGCACGATAGAACGAATTTGCTTAGTTACCGCGTTTGTTGCCTGGTCAGTATGTTGTGTTTACTGGTTACTAAGATAAACAGAACGGTAAGTAATTTACTTACCGTTCTAGAACGGTAAGTAAATAATTGCATATGTGATGTATACAGAGCACTTTTGACATTTCAACGTTATTAAAATGTCAAAAGTGCTCTGTCTAATGTCTAATACGGAACAATATTTCTGTCGTGCAAAAAACGTTATAAGCATCACGAACGTTAAGGACTACCGATCTCAGACAAAAATTGGATTCGTCGGCGTCGCTCCGCTCCTCTCCAAACAATTGTCTTCGATCGGTAAAATGTCCTTACCGTTCTTGATACTTAATATACTATATATTATTTATTAAAAGACTGTGTTAGTCAGTTAAAATTAATTAAAAAAAATGGCCCTTGGTAAGCCAGGCGCATCAGTAGATTTATATTAATTAATTATATTAAAAGTATACGTTTTAGAAAAAAATGTTTTAGATAAAAGTTGTAGGTCTCTTTAAGACAAACAAAAAAGTCCCCTAACATTTTTTTGTACAGGGTGAAGTACAAAAGTTACGAATTTTTTTCCATTTTGATTTGATGTCACGCCCAAACGGCCTTACCGATTTGGCCCATTAACGAACTCGACCGAGATTTTGGGACGATTGATTTTTGTACCAAATTTCATTTCGATCCGTTAAGAAATGCGACCGCTATCGTGTCCACAGATTTCGTTATATCGGAACTATACATACATAATACATACATACATACACACATACATACATACATATATATATATACATATATATATATATATATATATATATATATATATATATATATATATATATATATATATATATATATATATATATATATAAACTTTTGAACGGAAGGTGTTTTTGAGGTCAGGGGGACCTAAAACGAAAAACTGTAGTGAAATTTTCCCGAAGTCGTGCCCTGCGAACCAGCTGAATAGTAGATATAGTCACTAATGAGTTTTGTATTTTTTTTTTAATAAAGTACCTACAGAAGTTTTAGTATGACTAATAAAAATTGTAGTTAATGTGTTGTAAAGCGAAGAATTAAAATTTATAAATTAGTCAATGAATACTAATCGTTTTGTAAATCAGGTACCTCCTGATCTTTTATGTGCAAAAATTGAATTAATGTGATAACAAGAAATATTTATATTCTTACACACGTAAGTGTTTTTTTTATGTTGAAACTTTACTTTTCTGCTTCTGGAATTATTTAAATTAGTATTATTACTTTGCATATATTAAATTTAAAAATTACTTAAAGTAAAGTATGTAGGTATAAACACTATTTAGATGTATTCTCATTTAATTTGTTTGGAAATATTACGAATCTAATATAATTTCCAATTGTTACGTCAGTCATTATAAAAATAGTACCTATATTGTGAAACAAGTGGGAAAATTCGGACTTTTCTTACGAGTGTGAAAGTTGTGGCACGAGCCTGAAAGGCGAGTGCCGCAACACACGAGTAAGAAAAGTGCTTTTCCCACGTGTTGCACACTATACTTTTTCTACTACTGCAACTAAAAATACGTTTATGTACTCACCGTCAAATTTAATAATAAAATATTTTGATATTGTTGGATGCTTTTAACGAAAACTTACCTTTTCTAATAAGTATATTTTATCCGGAGCCCTGTTTAAAAATTTTTGGAGCTTTTTCGCTGATAATATTTTACAAACTTTAGGAATGTATTGTTTTGATTTTCTTTTTAAATAACATCGCAATTTCGCATATTTAGAAATATCAATGTTATTTTTTATATTCATTGTACCTACTTCTTAACATCGAGTATTGTAGAAGCCTTTAAAGTTTTAGATAAATGCTCGAAATAAACTATAAGAACGTTTCCAGAAAGGGAATTCACTTTACAATTTTTCTTCCAATCTATAAACTTATCGTAAGCTACTTCATATTTCTTTCTGGAAGTTACTGGTAATAAGTCCAGAGTGACATTTGCCGCATTTTCGATAATTTCTGGCGGGATACTATCATAATCACTTTCATCTATATTCATAATAACAAATTTAATAAAATTTATAAACTTATATCCTATTTTTTGTAACTTAATCAAAAAACAAATTACAATTTATAAAACAGAAAACTCAAGAATATAGACTGAAAGCCACCTATGTTATGACTAAAAAAATGTAAATTCTCCATTTAAATGTACATATCGTGGGATAAATGATTAAAGTCGTGGGATAGATTCACTTATCCCACGGCTTTGGAAAAGTCTAACATTGTAGCATCGGAAAATGTGAGAATAGAGCTATATTCTATAGCAGTCGTAGAAAAAAGGTGTTTTCAGACAAAAAAAAAACACATCAAGCCACATCTTTAAAAATTTGGTAAATAAGTTAAATTTATTCAAAAGTTGGCTTTTCTGGCGTCGTAGTGTCCGGAAAACCTCGGAAAATGCGATTTTTGATGTGAAACATCTATAGCCGCACGTGAATCAGATTTCTCGCGTGGCGACGGTGACGTATGATTCGTATGACGTAAAAAACCTAACGCATCGATAATATATAATAAAGAGATGTACTGATACCTTATATGAAATTGGTCTCATGTTTTAAGCGACGCGACGGTGGCGCGCCAACAATAGGGGGTAGAAGCTCATTGATTCAAAAATTTGGCGGGACAGGGTATGAATTGTTTCATAAAAACCTAACTCGATTCCGCCTACTATCTATTCTATATATATAAAAATGTTTGTTTGTATAGGCAACATAATATACCTACATATTTTGCTGACCTGTAAAATTGACAGCTTGTTAATCAAAATAGATTGTTGGTGAATAGTCCCTGTAAAATTTGTGTATAAAGTGTTTGTTTTAAATATGAATAAACAAAGTGTTAATAAAGAAAGTGATGAAAAAATATTGAATAAAAATGAGTGAGTACCTACCTACTCTATATACATTAGGGTGTCCGTTATTTCCCAAATTTGGTTTTGTTCTCCAAACACCCATCAAATTTTTAGATTATGACCTAACAAAAATTATCAGACCCAAACCAGCCCTTAATATTCACATTAACCCATGCCTAAATCATAATACATTTCCCATTTAAATACCGTTTAAAAGTTATTCAACAATAAAGTTGTATTCATAGTTAAATTCATCATTTTCCCATTTTTTATTTACTATCGCTTTTTGTTTGTACTAAAATTATGAAGTAACTACAATTATATTAATATAGCAACGTACTTCTATATAAATTTGTGTTTTAATAATTTCCTTTTTTAAGATTATTGAATTTAAGGCAATTAAATAAAAAGCTAAACGAAATCACGTTTTAAATTTATTTTCGTTCTGTAATCTAACGACATCTGTGAGCAATCTGAGAAAACGTACAATAAATATTGTGATACTATTATTTATAAGCGATAATATACTTTATTTTGTATCCAAATTTTGTATTTGTTAATTTTATTACCTATATATATGTATTTAGTTTGATATAAATAAAAATTATGGTGAAAATTACAAAAAAAAATCGTGAATTTAACTCTGATGACAAATTTATTGCAAATTTCCTACAAGAAATAGATATTTAATTATTTTTAGCTACATTTGTTTCAGTAAAAAAAATAACGACAAAAAGTGCAAAAATTGGAAATGTCTTATGATTTAGGCACGGGTTAATGTCGATGTTTCACATCTGTCAGGCGTCCCGTGACGGCTCACATTTTTTTTTATTTTAGGGAGAAAAGTATTGATACGATCGTAATGATGTTAATAGGACTTTTGATTGAAATAAAAAAAGGTTAAAAAGTATGGGAACAGCAGGCCGTCCATAAATCGGTACCTTTTCTCGACCTTCTCAGTAGGCGAATATATGCATTCATGATTTAATGATTATTATGCATTTTTGTAGCATTAAGGTTCTTTTATATACTTATTATTTGTTTATTTAGTTATATTAATTGTTGTTCTTTTCTCAATGTAATCTATACTAATATTATAAAAAGGAAAGGTTTGATTTTTTGTTTGTTTGTTTGTTTGTTTGTTTGTGTGTTTGAAATGAATAGGCTCCGAAACTACTGGACCGATTTTAAAAATTCTTTTACCGTTGACAAGCTACACTATTCCCGAGTGACATAGGCTATGTTTTATTTTCAAAAAAATAGGGATCCTTACTAAAATGCCATTAATGTAACCAAAAATGACCTTTAAACCCTTACATCGTGTGCGCTAAGAATACTAGCCTCAAGGTCAAACCTTTCAATTAGTAGGGATCGGTTTTTCTCATGGCCAACCGCCTAAGGCGGGTCGAGCACCTAAAAATCAATTTATTTTGTTGCCAGAAAATAAAACAATATGTAATATTCTTTACAGGGAAACGTTCACCCTATATATTTAGTGGCGAGGAAAGGTTTGTTTGTTTGTTTGTTTGTTTAAAATGAGTAGGCTCCGAAATTACTGGACCGATTTTAAAAGTTCTTTTACCGTTGACAAGCTACACTATTTCCGAGTGACATAGGCTATGTTTTATTTTCAAAAAAATAGGGATCCTTACTAAAATGCCATTAATGTAACATGTAACCAAAAATGACCTTAAAAGCCTTACATCGCTTGCGCTAAGAATACTAGCCTCAAGGTAAAACCTTCCAATTAGTAGGGATCGGTTTTTCTCATGGCCAACCGCCTAAGGCGGGTCGAGCACCTAAAAATCAATTTATTTTGTTGCCAGAAAATAAAACAATATGTAATATTGTTTACAGGGAAACGTTCACCCTATATATTTAGTGGCGAGGAAAGGTTTGTTTGTTTGTTTGTTTGTTTAAAATGAGTAGGCTCCGAAATTACTGGACCGATTTTAAAAATTCTTTTACCGTTGACAAGCTACACTATTTCCGAGTGACATAGGCTATGTTTTATTTTCAAAAAAATAGGGATCCTTACTAAAATGCCATTAATGTAACCAAAAATGACCTTTAAACCCTTACATCGTGTGCGCTAAGAATACTAGCCTCAAGGTCAAACCTTCCAATTAGTAGGGATCGGTTTTTCTCATGGCCAACCGCCTAAGGCGGGTCGAGCACCTAAAAATCAATTTATTTTGTTGCCAGAAAATAAAACAATATGTAATATTGTTTACAGGGAAGCGTTGACTCAATATATTTAGTGGCTTTTGTTATTTTTCTTTAATCCCCGTGCAAAGCCGGGGCGGGCTGCTAGTATCAAATATTTTAAGGTTTAAGTAAATTTTTATTTTGTTTTTTAGGGTTCCGTAGCCAAATGGCAACAAACGGAACCTTCATAGATTCATCATGTCTGTCTGTCTGTCTGTCTATATCTATGTATGTCACAGCCTCTTTTTTTCCTAAACTGTAAAAACTGTAGGTACTGTTGAAACTTGGTAAGTGTATGTACTCTGTGAACCGCCTTAAGATTTTACACAAAAATAGAAAAAAAATTGGGTGTTCTTCATACTTAAAACCGATTTGACAGATTAGAGAGAGAGAGAAAGAGAGAGAGAGAGAGAGGGGATGTCTACCTTGGTCTGGCAACGGCAGAATAAAAATGACATTTGACAGTTAAAACTGACAGTTGACAATTAAAAATGACAGTTAAACATGACATTTGACACATAAGAGAGACACAGAGAAAATGTCTACCTTGATCTGGCAATGGCAAAATAAAAATGACATTTGACAGTTAAAACTGACAGTTGACAATTAAAAATGACAGTTAACAGTTGAAAATGACAGTTGTCAGTTAAAACGACGACAGTTTAAAAATGGCAGTTAATAGTTAAAATGACTGTTGGCAATTAAATTGACAGTTGACAGTTAAAACTGACAGTTGACAATTAAAAATAACAGTTGACACTTAAAATGACAGTTGTCAGTTAAAACGACAGTTAAAAATGCCAGTTAAAAAGCACAGTTGACAGTTAAAAATGACAATTAACAGATAAGAGTAAAAAAAGTAGAAGATGTCTACCTTGGTCTGGCAATGGCATAATGAAAATGACAGTTGACAGTTAAAAATCAACAGTTGACAGTTAAAACTGACAGTTGACAATTAAAAATGATATTTAACAGTTAAAAATGACAGTTGTCAGTTAAAACGACGACAGTTTAAAAATGGCAGTTAAAAGTTAAAATGACAGTTGACAGTTAAAAATGACAATTGACAGATAAGAGTAAAAAAAGTAGAAGATGTCTACCTTGGTCTGGTAATGGCATAATAAAAATGACAGTTGACAGTTAAAAATCAACAGTTGACAGTTAAAACTGACAGTTGATCATTAAAAACGACAGTTAACAGTTAAAAATGACAGTTGTCAGTTAAAACGACGACAGTTTAAAAATGGCAGTTAAAAGTTAAAATGACAGTTGACAGTTAAAAATGACAGTTGAAAATTAAAAATAACAGTTGTCAGACCCAAAGTTACAACGAACTACCTACAAGAACTCTTATGGTGCTTCGGAACCATGAGCGAATCCAATCCGCACTTGGCCGCTTTTTTATTTTATAGTAACAGAATTCTTATTTTTCTTTAATCCCCGTGCAAAGCCGGGGCGGGCTGCTAGTGTAGAATATTTTGGTGTCTTATCTGTAGACTTCAAAATTTTGTGTAAGTGTTACATATGGCTAAAGTCAGAAAAAAATTATGTTTACGTTTCTGGTATTTATTTATTTTTATTTATAAAAAATTAATCACATATTTTTTAAATTTGCATATAACCGTCTACTGTGAGGGTCGAGAAAAGGTAAGAAAATTAGGAAAAACCTTTTTAGCTTTTCATTTTTTCTAAGAAAATCATACGTTCGTTACTATTTAAATATAGGAAAATTAATCTTGTAATAGTTTATGATGTCCGTTTAAAATACATTAAATAGGGATTTTGCTCTATATCTATTTCTTACGAAAATTGTTTTTATGTTTTTTTGTCGGCACAACTTTCAACTGAGATCATCAGACAATAATTTTCTTTACCGCATTTTAAATGTAATCTTTCAATCTTTTACTTGTCTATCTTCGACAAAATTCAGAAAAATCGTTCCTAAAGTCGCTCCGAACGCTCGATTTCTATTTTTCACTAATATAAGTGATGGGGGAAGTCAACTGGTGAGAAGCCTGCCGCATTCAATACTGTACTTACTTATCCTCAACGTCGATTTTAAAAGCAGTAGGTAAATCTTTAGCGTATAGCGTATTTTAAAAAGGATATCATAAACAATTATTTTCCATAATATTAATATTCATACCTGAATAGGAACAAAGTTATGAATTTATTTTAAAATAGTAAAATGTTTTCCTTTTTCTATTTTCTAAGCATCAAGCTAAAGAGCTTTAAAAAGCATTTTTCTTTTTTTTTTTCGAGCAAAAGTTCTATTGCCAATTATAGCGATCGGATTAAAACTTTTCTCTCTAAAATTAAAAAACAAACGGATGTGGCAGTCAGTGGGACTGTGGACAGAAGGTATACTTCTATGCACGCGCCCGGATTCATAAATTTGTATGCGAATGATTTAGCAAAATCATTATTTGATATTCGAATTTAGCGACCGCAATAACCTCTTAGTACCGAGTGCACACTTATTTTGTATCGAATTTGCATAAAATTCCTGGAGACGAGGTCCGTCTTAAGCACCAGGTGTTTCGGAGACATTCGCCATTATTATAATCGTATTTAGCGACCCAAAAAACCGCCGAGTACCAAGTGTGCACTGTTTTTGTACAGAATTTACATAAAACCCCAGGAGAAGAGGTAAATACCCTAGGCACCAAGTGCTGCGAAGACTTTCGTCATCATGATATTCGTGTTTAGCGACCCCAAAAACACCGAGTACATAAATTGGACCCATTTTCAGCAATACTTGCCGAGTTTTAATTTTTCTCTCTATTGTCTGTTGTGACCTAAAATTTACCCTTGGCTAGCTCCGGAGAGTCGTGGCTTCCTTCAGTGTTTTATTAGATTCTCTCCAAACATTAATTAAAGGGCGCCAAGTACAGACACACAAATAAAATTCGAAAGATCAGTTTAAAATGGTTTATTACTCCAATATGGATTAGTAAAAATATTAAATTAATTATTTCTCTTATCTTTGGATTGGTTTCGATGACTTCAGACGGAGTTCGATAACTTTTGGAGCTGAACAGTAAGAAGGATGGGGTTCCTTCCTAGGGACTTCTTGTCAGATTTTCAATCGTCGTGGAATGGGACAGCAATCGGAATTGGAATACTCCTCAAGGGACTTCTTGTCGGATTTTCTAACGACGTGGAACGGAACAGCAGTCGAAAAGGGAATACCCCTCTAGGGACTTCTTGTCGGATTTTCAATCGACGAGGAATGGAACAGCAAACGGAATGGAATACCCCTCTAGGCCCTCTAGGACTTCTTGTCGGATTTTCTAACGTCGGGGAAACGGAACAGAACACGGAATGGAATACCCCTCTAGGGACTCCTTGTCGGATTTTCTAACGTCATGGAAACGGAACAGCAACGGAATGGAATACCCCTCTATGGACTTCTTGTCGGATTTTCAATCGACGTGGAACGGAACTGCAAAATGGCGTCGACTTCAACTGAATGACGTCTAACTGCGTAATTTCTGATAGGAATTTTGTTGGTCCTTAATAGGACCCTTCTTATAGTTGGCAATAACCCTATTAATAAAATTAGAATCAAAACTCCGACTTTCAAATGATATTTTTCGAACACAATCGCTATACGTCTCTCCAAATTTCGAGAAGAAATGAATTACCTTTCATGTAAAAATATTAAAATACCACAAAAGCTGACCTTGAACAATAGCGATTGTATTTGAAAGTTTAAATGTTAGTAAAAATACATAAGATATTATATTCACCGCATTTTGGATTATTATTAACTAATTAAATTAAAACCAAGGCAAAATGGTACTCACCAGAACAGAAGGGCGAAGATAGTCGGGAAAAACTCTGAATTTATTCAAATTCAACGATAAAATGAACGAATTAAAATCAAAAACTCTCGAGGAGAGCCATTCTCTCCTTCCCAACTAGCAATCCCCTCTCGTATCAACGCGATAAGAATAGATAATTTAAAAATATTTATAGTCCGGATGGAATGTTCGAAAACCAACGATACAAACGTTACACTGTTCGGAATGCACTTTTCGAATGCAGTAATGCAATTTCTAATTTTTACATTATGAAAAATAGCAACAAATTTCCTGATACTCTTATGAATCCAATGCAAAAAATGGCCCTTGGTAAGCCAGGCGCATCAGTAGATTTATATTAATTAATTATATTAAAAGTATACGTTTTAGAAAAAAATGTTTTAGATAAAAGTTGTAGGTCTCTTTAAGACAAACAAAAAAGCCCCTAACATTTTTTTGTACAGGGTGAAGTAAAAAAGTTACGATTTTTTTGATTTCACGCCCAAACGGCCTTACCGATTTGGCCCATTAACGAACTCTAGCGAGATTTTGGGACGATTGATTTTTGTACCAAATTTCATTTCGATCCGTTAAGAAATGCGACCGCTATCGTGTCCACAGATTTCGTTATATCGGAACTATACATACATACATACATATATATATACATATATATATATATAAACTTTTGAACGGAAGGTGTTTTTGAGGTCAGGGGGACCTAAAACGAAAAACTGTAGTGAAATTTTCCCGAAGTCGTGACCTGCGAACCAGCTGAATAGTAGATATAAATCTACTAAAAACGTATTCCGATCCATCTTACGTTACAAAATTTGGAGGTTTTGCTGATTTTAGAGCTTTATTTCCTCGACTATACGTGAAAACTCTGTTTATGTAGCCAACAATCTCAAAAGCTTTCTTTTGAATAAGTTTCGGTTGTTTATTATTTACTTGCCACCTTTTAATAGATAGCACTAGTGGCTTGCTATTAAACTTTTTGTCCCAAAAAGTCTTTAATGACTGGTGTATTTAGGTATACCTATAAAATTTTATCTTTTAATAAATATTACACTATATTAAATTTAGTTTAGTATCTCGGTCATTGTAGTTGTCGATAAAATCTGATTATTTTATTGTATGAGTTTCAAGTGAATCTCACCCCAACGAGGCGTCGTATTCCCAACGGTCCACATCAAAAGTAACAAATCAACTGATGCTGCACTCTGCACACCACACAAGCTACAAATACACCAAGAACAGCGCAAATAATCCAGATTATCATCGAATCAGATCAAAGGACATATGTGCTGGATTAGATTTGGTATATGTGGTTCATATCAGCTCTTTTTCCCTTCTCTTATTCGTATTTATGCAATGGGTAGATCTTCTGATAGAATTTACTATTAATTGTGTATATGTTAAATTTTATATGAGGATTAAATTATGATAATATTTAATGTTGCATTTATAAAATTTAACTGAGGTTAGTAGTTACTAACAGGTTCCTTTAGTTAATCAAATCAACATTTTTCATTTTCAGATATGCATACATTTTGCCACGTATTTTAATGAATTTAAAACAAAATCGAATTTTGAAAACAAATAAATTAATTAAAGGAAATACAACTCCAGCTGAGTTCGGTAGTGGTCTCTCTACTGGCAAATTAGTGCCCAGCTCAGCCGTAGAGGGTAAGTAAACAAATATTAGTGAGTCGCGCCACCGATTTAGACGGTCAAAATCGGAAACCTCTGTTGTTCCAGGCACTACTTTACCTACTGGAGATAATTAAATAAATTTTGAATATTTATCAGTTCCAACTGAATTACACAATTACAGAAAATAACGATAAGTGAGCTAAATAAAACCAAAATATCAACTAGACCCTTCTTTAATAAACAAATATCTAGAATACAGACTGTCGAGCCTCGTGCCTGACAACACAATTGATATTTATAAAAAAAAAGATTATGCGAACAATATAGTAAGAAAATTTATCAATAGGTGTGATTACACGCAATACAAAAAAAAGAAGAATAAATTTTAACTAAAACTACAACCGCGACTTAAATCTAGTTAGCTTATCTGAAACGCTAGATACAGTTCCTCGACGTTCTTGTCTGCTCCAACACTTAGGCCGGCGTCAAATTCAAGCCTGTTCCCAGAACCAATAGCTTACACCAATCTCAAATTACTCAAGCTCGGCTAAGTATCAGGTCAGCATCAAATTTTTAACCAGTAACTAGGACTTAAACCCTGTATCTAGGATTTACGCCTGTATCTAGGACCCTAAAATCGTAATATAAAATCAACGATAGCTTAAACAGATTTTAATGACTCCTTGAATTAGTTTGACTTAATAACTTTAATACAACTTGAACACATTAACTTGAATTTATACTACAATGAAAGAACAAAGTGAATTTAAATGAATAATACAACATTTAGCAATTGACTTCTCTGAATTTACATTTAATGAGCAAAACTAATGACTGAAATGTACTCAACGAACCTAAATTTTACTTGCTAGTCACAACAAAATTATAACAATTAAATTAAATCAAAATTAACATAAAATTAATTAATAATAGTAAAAAAAAAATAAGCAAAAAGGAGTCTAGTTTCACATTAATAAAACCTACATACAATACATAAAGAGATTCACATGTAAAATCAAGATATTAACTAAAATTGCGATTAAATGGCGTTATTAATCTTATAAAAATAAAATTTCGTAACTCAACTATTAAGATAGGGTTGTTTCTTTCATTAACTAGTGACACCCTAGCTGGTAGACGGGTAAATCAATCTCCTCGTTGCCAATTGCGGGTAACCTACCACAACTCACCGTCTGAACGGTTTTAAAATCTCCAAAACTACCTACTGTCTGCTTTATGGGTTCCTACCCTTCATAAGGAACAAAAGGCCATAAGAATCGAATAATTACATGAATAAAGAAACGTGTACTCACCAACAGAAGATTTTACTAAATATCCGGACACAGTGCCGTATTTTCCACCGAATTCACCAAAATTCAGAAAAATCTCTTCCACAATATTCGATAGAAACAAATGAAGCTTAATTTCGTAAATCCAACCTAAGTTGTCCCCGATGAACAGGGATACAAATTAAACCCTCAAAAATCTTCTGGTTAACACGTGTTCACGTCGAAAGCTCTTAGATGAAAAAGGCAGAATCTCTCCGCATGTGATCCTTCACTCGATTTGACACACTTCAGAAAGAAATAGATGGCCTATACTACTATAGGGACAATAACCATATAGCTTATTCAGCCAACAACTTACGAACAGACAGAGGTCATTTGATATGACTAATCTTATTATTTATATAGACGACAACAAAAATCCCAACATTACCTAATTTCCCCATTTAATTTCGATTTTAATAATAAAGTTATAAATATGACGGAACACTGGCTACAGAACCGCTATATCCAAGTTATCAACGACAGGAAGAGAATGAATCAGATGAACTACTTGCAATGATTTCAAAACAATAACACAAGAATAATAAATTTACTTACAAAACCAATATTAGCAACAACTAAAAATAATTTATGGCCGAAAATAATAAACAACAGTTGGCGATTAACTATAATCGAACTTAAATCAGCCGGTTCTCGACCCAGTAAACCTTTAATAATAGGAATTTTCAAGGTAAGAATACACTATGTTTATAGATTAAAATATCTCAGTGTTAACGAGAAATTAGCCCGTGACAATTTTCCACATTTTCAATGTCTTCAATATTTGTACAAATTTTAATAAACAAGTATCTAAACACTCTAGAAAAGCCAAAACTTTAATTCATTTTTCAAATATATTTTTACCAAAGAAAACACAAAGTCTCGTACCACACAAATATTTAATTGTAAGCTCAAAAGTGTTGACAACTAGTTTCGACCAACAAGGTCATCATCAGGTCTGTGGAAAAATATGGAAATGGTAGTAAAATAATGAAATTAAAAGTAAGAGCTTAACAACTTACCAAATTCAAAGTAAAGTAAATAAAATTACAATTATATCCAAACAAAATTTAAATGGAAAGAATCTAAGTGGTATCAGGTTGCTATATCTTCAACAATTAAAGTCCAGCAGCAGCAAACAAAGTGTGTAGTAAAAAGAGTCAACAGGTAGAGGTAGACTCATAAAGGATCAAAGTAATGTGGTACGAAAAAATTAACTAACACAGGAAAAATAGTTAGTAATAAAATAGTAAAGAAATTAAACACATTAAAATTTGGAAATGGAACTAAGAGCATTAACATTGGTTAGGGCATACGTCCAAAAACTTGGAGATGAAAGATCCAAATCAGGTGGGATGAAGGTCAGAAAATAATAAAAACCATCTAAGGTCTGGAAGAAAACAAGGTGTTTAATATATACGGTTGGTAAAACACCAGAAATTAGCGAAAAAACAGTTGATGTGTGGTGTGCATAAGCAGGATAATCTCTGACCATAGAAAAGAGGTTGTTGAGATTAAAAAATTGTGGAAGAAACATCCACAAAACAAAGAAGGATCTAGAACATCCAAGAACCAAGTAAGAAAGGACTAAGTAGCGTAGTAATAAGCCAAGAAGTAAGGATATATGTGATTCAAGGCTAAAAAAGAGGTGTGTACGGAAGGAGTCCTTAAGAAAATGGACGAAAAAGATGTAAGGTACCCATTTCCATATTTTTCCACAGACCTGAGACTTTGTGTTTTCTTTGGTATTACCATTTGACCACTGACCACATTTGAGTAATGGATGATATCCTTTCGCTTAAATATATTTTTTCTCTATTATGAAGGGAATAAGATTCTATTTAGGATCTCTATATATAAAAGCTTTCTTATTTTTAGTTTACGTCGTTATAGTGTCACGCCTGAGGGGTTTGGGGAATGTGCCTTAGTGTTTTCGGGATGAGGGGTAGCTTACTGAAGGCACTTCCCACCCAGGTCGTGGTTATCTAACCCCTGGTTAGGTATCCTGCTGAAGGCAGAAAACTAACCAAGGGGAAGATAAGATAAACACCAGGAAACAAACAACAAATATATTAACAAAGAAACAATAACAATGAATAATTAAATATGACTAACGAATAACAAAATACAAATCTTAACTAATCTTACCAAATAAACTACATGGTGGCATGTCACACTTACTCACGAAAATAAGTCAAGAGTCACAACGGCCCAGACCCAAGGGTCTGTTTTAGGGACACCCCAGAGGGTGACCCTTACAGACAACCTTAGACTCCGAACTCCTCGAGTACGACCTCAACGACGCACTTTTATAGCCAATTCTTACGCTACGTGAGAATAAGAATTAAACTATATAAGGTCGCCTTGAAATCTAACGTAGGTACTGACTTTGGCCTGGATAATTACAATTAAAAATAATACAAAACAATACAATGAAATCTAAAACAATTAAACAACCCTATTATCGTATGTGACAATAGCAAGGGTTTTGATTAGACAATAGCCTGATTTTGTATTTATAACAGCAATTTGAGTGTCTCTTTTTTTCTAAATCCTATAATAGTGTAAATTGTTAGTTTTTACTGCGTAGGTACGAGGTTTGTTCAGAAAGAAACGAGAATTTTAAATTTTCCCTTTTGTTAGTAAACTTATCAGTAATATATATTGACAATATCAGCTATTTTGCATTGTTAGTTTGTGTTTGATAAAGGTTAAACGTGTTTTGGTATATTCTTCGATTTTCTACTATCTCTATCTCCTTAGAGGCGTAAGACAACGATGTGTCCTCTCCCCCCTCCTGTTTAACGTTTACTCTGAAAACATCTTCCAAGAAGCTCTCGAAGGACAAAAATTAGGTATCAAAGAAAAAGGTACGTGGATCAATAATATATGGTATGATGACACAATCCCTATAGCAGACAACATTAATGACCTCCAAAGGCTCTTGGACATAATAGGACATGGGAATCAACATCAACACAAAAAGACAAAGTTTCTAATAATCACCCGTAAGCCAAATGAGTTCCAGAATGCAAAACTATCATACAATAGTGAGGACATAGAACGAGTAGAAAAATTTAACTATCTGGGAACTTGGCTATATGAAGACTGGTCTTCAGACTTAGAAACCAAGTGCCGGATAAAAAAAGCGAGGAACTCATTTATGAAATTCAAAAACGTCTTTACGAACTCGGACTTTGACCTTAATTTCAGAATAAGATTCACAAAATGGTACATATGGTCCGTGTTGTTGTACGGCATGGAAGGCTGGACACTAAAGGTTAATACCATGACTAGGCTGGAAGCATTTGAGGTGTTGATCTACAGAAGAATACTGAAAGTTGCTTGGACAGCAAGGAGAACCAATGAGGATGTTCTGAGGAGGATAGGGAGAGAACGTTAATTGCTGCTCACGATAAAACGCAGGACAACATCGTATCTGGGACATGTGATATGCAAAGTTCCATTTGCTCCAACTGTTAATTAAAGGAAAGATAGAGGGAAAAAGGAGACTGGGAAGAAAGAGGATGTCGTGACTCCGAGAATTAATCCGCAGCATAAGAGACAGAGTTAAATGGCCAGAAATGATCGCAAATATCGATTAATGGATAGCAGTAGAAGAAGAAGAACAAAATGAAATAAAATATTTCAATGCATTCAAAATGTTCAGTGTGCTATTTAGTGAATCTACTATGAGTAATACAAGAGTGTATTAATGGTATAAAAGCTTCAAAGAAGACCATATTTTCCGAACCTGGCCGAATGCGACTTTTTTCTATTACCAAAACTAAAGAGACCGATGAAAGGACGATTGAGGAGATAAAGGCCTCATCGAAGATAGAGCTGATGGCCATATCCAAAATCGAGTTCCAGAAGTGCTTTGAAGATTGAAAGAAACGTTGGCACAAGTGTGTTATATCTGAGGGGAATTCCTTTGATAAGGACAAATAGATATTAATGAATAAACAAAAATTTTAGGATTTATTCAAAAATTCTGGTTTTTTCTGAACATACCTCGTATAGGACCTTTCTTCACAGTTTTTGTTTTGTTTCCAGATAGCTTAATTCTGTTGTTTTAAGTGCGATTGTGGGTTTTCTTTTCTTTCTACTTTCTTCCTTCTTCATAAAAAGCATGCTATTAAATTATAACATTATATGCTCATTATTATTTTTTTACTTCCCTGAAGTAGGGTACATTAGAGAGAATGTATCGATTAAGTTCAGGGAGAATGAATACAAAAAAGGATTAGGCATAATTGCATGTCATGAACTTTGACAACGAATGAATAGTTGAAAAAATGAATATTGATTGATTGATTGACGAAATTTTCTTTCCAGGATTAGGATCATCGAACACCACCTTCTGTTATTCTGATATTTTTTTAAAATCGACTTTGAGATAAAATCTAAATATTCTTTTAGCAAATCAAACCAGTTGACTTTTAGATCAAGTGTTTGTCAAAACTAAATGCACACTGAATACAAACAAACAGTAGCGACATCTAGTGGTAACAAGCAGTGATCAAAATCCTTTACTGCTGAAAAAACCTGAAATACTATTAAACTTTCCAATTGCATATTTCCCCTTTCTACAAAAAGCTTTATTTTATAAATCTTAGGTATGTAAAACACTACCATCTCTCTGTCAATATTTAATCAAAATTTACACCTAGTTTTACTTCTTAAGCTTATTAAGCTGAAGAAGAATAGTAGCACCAAAAATTATTTTGTACGTACGAGTCCAATTGAAATTATTACCCGGAAGCGAGAATATGAAAATGGTAATAAAAAAAGAATAAGAATTACGAGACGGTAGAGAGCAGCAAAGATCTTTGATGATAATATTTTATAATTGGAATTTTATCTCGAGTAATTTAAAGAACATTTTTTTTGCTCTTAACTTTAATTTTCAGTTCTTTAACTTGTATCCACAATAAAAAAAAGCAATACATGCTTACATTGTATGTAGGTATTATAGATATTGATCGAGTATACATTTTTAGCAAAGTGAAGCCGGGCCATAAAATAGTAAAAATGCAGATAATGTCACAAGAAGTGATTTATGTTGAAATCGTTTTATTCATTCGTATCTATCATATATGCACGACATTATTATGCAGTACACGTGACAACTGTCGCCCAGAGAGTAGGCAAAATAAAAAGAGATTGCTTCGCTTTAAAATTTTCTGATACAATCAAAAAATCATTAAAGAAAGTAAGATAAAGAGAAAACACAATTATTCGCAAACTGATAAAATTCTACCACACAAACCTATTGTAAATCAAATTATTAACAAAGTAAAGTTTACGTAAAAAGTAAAAAAGAAATAAATATCGACATCAGATGCCTAGTTGCTTCCAATTTTTTAAGAAATAAAGATTTTTTTGTTCTTTTTTTGAAGGCGGTTCAATTTTTATTTTATCCTTTTTTGTTGCTGCTTGCCTGTGTCAGATGTGGGCACAAAACCTTCCGAATACCGTGCAAGAGGTTGTTGCTTCAATTCTCAACACTTTAACACACCATGCATTTACTGCTCCGATAAGTATCTCGTGAAATAAGGTGAAGATGCGTCGTAACAAATTTGAAAGTGGAGATATGGTGGGCTTACATCACAAACCATTTGTGAGGTAGACTTTATGCTATGAGCATCTCTCTACATATTGATATGGATTTTTCTTCATGGTGCACGTTCTTTCAATGAAATGTTGGAACGTGATCCATTATTTGTAAATTGGTTGTCTAGATTAAGTATTTTTGTATTAAGATTGTTTTTGGGGTTGCTACGTTATTATTGATTGAATTGTCAAAAGGTTGTAATTTAAAAAAGTCATAAAGACAATAAAGTTGGTAAAATATATGGAATTTGATTAAAATTAGAACACAAATTAATATTTAAATTAAAATAAAAAGAATAAAAGAAAAATATAATAAGAAGAGTGGATAAATAAGTCAAATTTAATAAAATTATTGGAAAACCAGATAAGACAGCAGGTACAGAAAAGCAGTGAGGTCAGGGCTGGAAAGTGGTAGGAGGAGATAAAAGGCAAAAAATAGAAAGTATTGAAGCAGAAAGAAACAGCGAATAGGAATAAATCCGAAATTTGAAGGTATAGAGAAAGGGTTGAAGAACAGAAAAAGGAAGTGGAGTAAAATTTGACATTTATGTCAATTTATGAAAATAGTTCATTCTCTCATCTTTATATAAACATCATGTCACAAAGTAAAAAGTTTTTGAACTTGTTGTGTTTGCAACATATGTTAATTAAAACACTAATAACTGCTGAAGCTAAACACGTATATTAAGTATTAAACAAGTTATTACACAATACACAACAACACAACTATAATATTTAATATCCAATGTGGCGCTTATATCTGTCGGCTGTCTTCTAGTCAGTGGTCTTAGTTCAGGTATCACAATCAGTCAAGTCTTGAACATAACAGAACTTTTGAAAATATTAAAAATTAGTCGGACCAAAAAATAGTGTGTGTTATACGTCCAAAAAATATTTTGCAAGTACTCGTATTGTTTCGCCTCGGTGCTACGCACCTCGGCTACACAACTTTACTCGCTCTTGCAAAATGTCATTTTCCGTCCTTGTGTCACAAATAACTATTTTAGAACGCTATCAAGATTAAACGTGAAGCTCAAGAAGGTGTCATAACACCTTATTTCTTTAAATATCATTACTGTGATCATTAAAATATTTACAACATTGTAAAAAGTTGAAATCGTATCAAGAGTTAAATTAAAGGTAAATTCCATTCTAGTCTTGCCGAATACTTTCTCTCTCTGAGCACTGGAAGCTCCGCCTTGTCACGAGATACTTGTCGGACTGTACAGTGAAGAAAAGCATCGTAATGAAACGTGGACTTAAATGTCTAAAATCACCAAACCTCAGTGAGCAAGCGTGGTGATTAAATGCTCATTCCTTTTTCTTATGAGAAGAGGCCTTTGTCCATATAGTGAGACAGTAACAGTCTAATTATTATGTTTTTATGTTATACACCATTATTAACATATTAACTTAACTGCAGAACTTTTTGAGGAGTTCCCTGGAATATCTTCTACAGTGATGACCAGACCTTAACGAAATGGGACCACTCGGACACTCGACTCTTTTGAATGCAAAAAGAATTTTTCAAATCGGATTTTAAATACCGGAGATATGCTGTAAAATATATAAAAAAAAATATGGTCGAATTGAGAACCTCTTGATTTTATGAAGTCAGTTAAAAATATTCAGATCACCATTCAGGATGTCAGAAAGTAAACGAGTTTTGTGGACGGCATTCAGTTATTTGTACAAATTCCAGAATTTGTTATAAAAATTCTTTACATCTTCTGGATGCTGATAGATTTGTTAACTGTTGTTTATTCGTATGCACTAAATAAACACATCTTACAAATTCTTCTATATACATCATAAAGTTTTCGCTACGACTGCGACTGGATTGTAGTCATAAAGTATCCTAACTTTAAGAATATTGAATAGGCTTCTAAACCTTTTAGAATTGCAAATAGAGCACCAAAGCGGTAGAATAAGCCCTTATTTAACTCAAACTTTTAAGCATAATTTTAAAACATTTTTTTCCAAGAGACTGACAAATAATAGTGAGGAAGGTAGAATGTTAATAAATATAAATTAGTAAATAGTAAAAATTATTATATTAAGTGATCATAAAAATATAACTGAAACGTTTTACGGCAATAAATTACGAAAAATTGCCTTAGAACTGAATACGAGAAATCCTGATGATCAAAATATTTAGTAGGTACCTATGTTCCGAAAAAACAGAATTTTTGAATAACTCATAAAATCTTTATTTATTTATCAATATCTATGTTGTCAAGGCCTTCAATGTCTTCTTGGCCTTCTTTGAAGGGGCTGAACCGAATTGCGGTGATAATTCATCACTCGTAGCTCCCAAGAAACAGGTAGAAATGAAACGACAACCGGACTGTGGCTGTAGCCATCAGGTAGACGTTTTAAATTTCAAAAGAAAAACGGTTTTTATATTTGTAAATTTTGTAACAATGGGTATATTAGTAAGAATATAAAATTAGTTTTCTTTTTGAAAACAAGTTTTTAAGATACATCACGATAGTTCTAAAGGAAATTTGTTAGAATGACTAACAAGAATTGTCAGAGTCTTCTGAAGTAGAATCGTTCCCAGGGTGTCATTACCTTAATCTTTATTGGCCTACCTGTCGCCCGCCGCAATCCGGTCATGGGATATTGGAGGCAAAAATCTGAGACGGCCGCAATAGGGTTGTTTGACTTTAGCATTTGATACCAATCGCTGCAATCCGGACATACCGCTTTGAAGCGTTTATACCATTTATACACTGTTGGTTTACTCTTCCTAGATTTACTGAATCAACATTTTGAATGCATTGGCGAACTTTATTTCATTTTTAAAATTGAATGCAGATTCGTTGATCCATTTTGTTCGATAGTAGAAAATCAAATAGTACCTAGGGACATGAGAACCAACATAAGGAAAAAAAAATTGAGAACCGAAGGTAGGTACGTTGTCACGGGTCAAATTCGCTCTAGTATAACTAAATTCTTACTTTATAAATCCGTCATTATTAAAGGTTTACTCGAGTCTGGAACCAGTTGATTTAGATCGATTATAGATAATCGCCAGCTATTGTTTATTATTCTGGCCATAAATTATTCCTGATATCGCTGGAATTATTTTTAAAAGTATATTTATTAAAATTCAGTTTATGAATTCTTGGGGTTATGTTTTTATTTTTACCCGGCCGAGGTACTATTTCTCTTCTTTTGTCGATAACTCGACGTATAGTGTTCTACAGTCAGTGTTCCGTTATATTTCTATCTTGCTTACTAAAATTGAAAATGAACGAGGAATTAGGTAATGTTGAGATTTTTATTGATATCTTGATAAATAATAAGATTAGTCGTATCTAACGACCACTGTTTGTTCGTAAATTGGTAGCTGAAGATCCTACGGTTATTGTCCCTATAGTAGTAGAGGCCACCTCTTATTTCGACGTGTGTCAAATTCCGTGAACGTTGATATGTAAGAATCCGTTCTTTCTATTACCAGCCTTTGTCTTGAAAACGTGGCAGTGAGAAGATTTTCTGGGTTTAAGTTGTAATCTCTGTTCATCGGAGACAATTAATTTTGGATTTACGAAATTAAACCTCAGTTTTTCCTAACGAATAGTATTGGAGTGAGATTTTCCGTTATTTTGGTGGATTCGTTGGAAAAATTCCTCGTGAAGGGATATTTAGGAAATCTTCTGTGGTGAGTAACACGTTATTTATTCATGTGGTTGTTCGATTCTTATAGTTCTTTCGTTCCCTATGAGTGTAGGTAGCCCATAGAGCAGACAGTAGGGAAATTTGGTAATTTAAAACCGTTCAGACGGTAAATTTTGGTAGAATTCCCGATTGGTGCAATTAGCAACGAGAATATTGTTCCACCCGTTTACCAGCCAGGGGTGTCACGAGGTTAAAGAAATAAAACAACCCTATCTTAATAGGTGAGTTACTATATTATATTTTTTTTTATATATAAGATTAATAACGCCATATAGTCGCAATTTTAGTTTTAATATCTTGATTTTACATGTATATTTCTTTGTGTATTGTATGTAGGTTTATTTATGTGAAACTAGACTCCTTTTTGCTTATTCTTTTACTATTATAAATTAATTTTATGTTAAATTTTGATTTAATTTATTGTTATAATTTTGTCGTGACTAGCAAGTCAAATTTAAGTTTGTTGAGTACATTTAAATCATTAGTTTTGATCATTAATTGTAAATTCAGAGAAGTCAGCTTCTAAATGTTGTATTATTCATTTTTATTGTTTCATTGTAGTACAAATTTAAGTTAATGTGTTTGAATTGTATTAAAGTCAGTAAGTCAATTAATTCGAGGAGTCATTAAAATTTGTTTGAGCTATTATTAATTCCGAATTACGATTTTAGGGTCCTAGATACAGGTGTAAATCCTAGTTACGGGTTTAAGTCCTAGTTACGGGCTTAAGTTCTAGATACAGGCTGAATTTCGATTGCTGACCTGATACTTAGTACGAGCTTAAGTTAATTGTGATTGGTGCAAGCCTATTTGGTTCTGGGAACAGGCTTGATTTTTGGTACCGGCCTAAGTATTGGAGAAGCCAAGGATAGCGAGGAATCCTATTTTGTTAACAGATAAGCTATATTAGACTTAAGTCGTGACTTTAGTTTTTAGTTAAAAATCTATTTTTCTTGTTTTTGTATTGCGTGTGATCACACATATTAGATAATATTCTTTTTAATATTACTCACATATTTTTTTATATAAATATCGATAGCGTTGTCAAGCACGAGGCTTGACAGTTGTGTAAATTCTTAATTTTTATTAAAGAAGGGTCTAGTTGATATTTTGTTTTATTTAGCTCACTGTATCGTTATTTTTTTTTATTGTGCAATTCAATTAGTACTGTTTAATATTCTAAATTTATTTAATTATCTCCAGTGGGAAAGGTAGTGCCTGGAACAACAGGGGTTTGCGATTTTAACCGTTTAAATCGGTGGCGCGATTCACTATTATTTGTTTACTTACCCTCTACGGCTGAGCTGGGCACTAATTTGCCAGTAGAGAAACCACTACCGAACTCAGCTGGAGTTGAATTTCAATTGGGTAAATTTGATTAACCTTTTATTAATTTTTCAAAATTTGATCTTGTTATATTTTCATTAAAAAAATACGTGGCAACGTAGCCCATGAAATTCATAATTCTGAACAAACCTTGTATAAGTTTAAACAAATTAATGATGCATGTCATAAGTTTCTTTTTAATACCAATATCTCTTACCTTTTTCTTATTTATTTATTTATAAAGATTTGAATATTGTTATTATGTTTTATATCCAACAATTTCCGAAATAAAACCCATTACATCTTGGTTGATTGTTGACCTGTAATGATTTCTTTATAATAGAACATCTGTTATCATTTACCACAAAATTAGATGTTGCGCTAGAATTACCAACAGCTTTCAATAACTGATGGTTGTTGTGTTACAACGATTCAGCTTGAAATTAAAATTATTTTCGTATGCATTCTATTTTAGGGTGCGAAGCACAAATACTCAAGGGAAAAATGATGTCACCCTGTTGTTCTTTTAAAATAATATGCAGTCAATGAAATGGGGTTTATTCACAGATTATACTAAACAATGTTATCTTGATTCCTTATCTTTGCATAGAAGCTTATGTTTGAAATATTACGCTTTTGATATAATCGTGGGAGTTTTGAACTATTGCAGTATTAGTATAAGATATGTTTTTCCCTTAATCTTACCATAAATGTCTTCTATTATATACTTTTTACAGATTCTCTATTCTTCTTTCAGGATATCACAAAATTCCGTACATTTGGTATCGTAATCTGTGTTTTTTTAGCTTTTATGATCTTAAAAGTTGTTGTCATAAAGTAAAATAATTATTTTCAAATTTCCAACACAGCTAAAGTCCGGACCTGTCGCCTATTCTAGTGGCTTTTTAAACGTTCTGAAGATTCGAGAGTGTTGTATGTTCTGGATGTAATTGTGGAGATGCTTCTAGAAGGAATTGATTTCATATAAGGGACCGCTTTGGACGAAGAAGAAGAATAGTAATTATAATGATAATGCGATAGACAGCTAAATAAAGATGACCGTCGTGTAACACACCGGGAGATAGAGTCATCTTTAGGCATTTCAAAGACCTCAATTCAAAAGATACTTTATGAAAAACTGGGTGTTACAAAGTTGGTTTTCTGTTGGATTCTTTATTTGCTCACAAAAGGACAAAAAGAGCTTCGCTTCATAGACAGCCTAATTCACCGCCTCAATGAACATGACAAAATCTATACAGTAGCCTACGCAGACGACATTGTTATTCTGCCAACAGGAAAGTTTGAAAGCACCCTTTGCGACAGAATGCAAGTGGCTTTCAGAACTTTAGAGACATGGTGCAAAGAACAATCGCTGTCTATTAACCCCAAAAAGATAGGGATGGTTCTTTTCACAAAGAAAACGAAACCTAGGGGCTTAAACGCACCCAGTCTTTTCGACGTTAAATTAAGCTTTGCTACAGAAGTGAAATACTTAGGTGTTATCCTCGACAGCAAGCTGACGTGGAACTCACATATAGAAAGCAGAGTTAAAAAAGCATTTATATCTTATGAGCAATGCCACCGAACCATAGGACAGACCTGGGGATTATCCCCCAAGGTCACCATGTGGATCTACACGGCAATCATAAGACCTATGCTAACATATGGTGCTGTCGTGTGGTGGCCTAAAGTGAAACAAACGACAGCTATCAAAAAATTAAACCAAATTCAAAGATCAGCATGCCTTCTCGTAACAGGAGCCATGCGAAGCACACCGACCAGCGCAATGGAAGTCATACTTGGTCTCACCCCCCTTTATATATTTGTTAAGGAGGTCGCATTGATGACCATGGTACGCTTTCGCACGGTTGGTATCGAACCCACTGTAGAGACTGGCACCTATAGGGATAGTCTGTGGAGGGAATCGATAAAAGTGATAAAACTCTTACAGGCAGTCACGGATGCCGTCGCACCAAGATTTGTCTTTGACAAACCCTACAAAATATTAACAAACAAGACAGCAGACCCCAACGTAGTGAACGCTCTGAGCGTATATACGGATGGATCAAAAACAAAGCAAGGTGTGGGATGTGGAATTTACTCTAGATCCTTAAGCCTAAAAACAAAATGGGCTATGGATGGTTTGTCAAGTGTGGTTCAGTCAGAACTCACAGGCATAACCTTAGCTGCAAAAGAATTAATCAATAGGAACATCACAGGCAGGAATATAAATATATATATATACAGACTGCCGACAAGCACTACTGACCTTGAATAGACCACGTTTCACTTCAAGTTTAGTACTAGAATGTCACCAATCTCTAACTGAGGCCAGCCAGAATAACGCGGTCACTCTCAGCTGGATCAAAGGACATGGGAACTCTAAAGGCAACCGCATTGCGAACAATTTAGCAAAGAGGGCTGCGGGCTACAGATATGTTAGCCCTCGCCCGTCTACCAAGCTAACATTGTCCGCAGTCGTGGACCTTATTAAACAGCACTCTCACCAAAAATTTATACAGTGCTGGGATGAAACTACGAACTGTAGACTGGCCAGAGAGTTATTACATCATCCTGGCGAGGAAACAGCAAAAAAATTTAAGGCATTGACCAGACAAAATCTCCGAACAGCTGTGGGAATCCTGACAGGTCACTGCCAATTGCGACAACATCTCTTTAGGATGAAACTAACAGAATCGCCGCTATGCAGTGGCTGCGAACAAGAAGAGGAAACAGTAGAACACATTATGTATGACTGCTCTGCTTTTTCTGAAATCAGAAGATCCGTGTTGGGCGAGTATTGGCTTACACCAGCCGATGTCAGGGAGATCCCCCTCGGGAGCCTCATCACCTATTTTAAATCAATAGGCCTGGTGACATCCTGAGGTGAGGATATCCCTACACACGGGAGGATGCACAATGGGTCATATGTGGCCTCAGTGCTGGCTGAGCACTAGCTCGCCACTCCCAAATTTCCAGATCCAGATCCAGAGCTTCGCTTCAATTGGTGTGGAAAAACATTGGAATGATCCAACAAAAGAACCTCAAAAAACTGACAATAAACGCCAATCTGATGTGTAGGTATTTCACGATGAAGAAAAATCAACAAAAGTGATCAGTTCTCGAAGTGTTTCAATGAAAATGGTTGCGACTCTGCCCAAAAAACAATCAAGTTTTTGGAGTTTCAAAACATCAAATTGTTAGACTATCCACCGTATAGTCCCATCGACTTCTTCACGTTCCCAAAGTTCAAGATTCCAGTCGCCAGAAGAAGCCATCGATGTCTAACATTGAGTTTGCAGGTGTCAACTGTAGACTGGAATAATTGTTTTACCAATGGGTTTAAAATAAGCAAAAGGGTATAGATCTTGGTGAAAAAGTTCGCAAAACTCAAAAGACAATCATCGTAGATAATTCCTTTTAATGTTTCTTGGTAAGATCATAAAATTACCAAAAGACATTTGTCCATAAACTCAATGAAAACGAACATTTAATACAAATATTTGAAAATTTCTATATACCTAGTGGTCATTTAAAGCAATGACGGGACTAGATTTCATTGATTTGAAACTGAAATAAATTCGGTAAAAGTATACGTAATTGCCTTCTGAAGATGTCTGAAAGACGATACTAAAGTGGCTCTTAAAGGGACATAATGGTTTACCGGAAATAACATTTTAATGTCATCACTCAATTTCCTTGGGTTTGAAAGGGAAATAAATATTTGCAATGCTACGAGCACTTTTCCGGTTTTCCCTATACCTACTTAGTAATTTATGATATAAATACAGAATCAACCATTATATAGATTGTATTAAAATAGTTAAAGGTATTGTATTAGAATAGAAAATATAACTAAAAACAGAACAATTTAAACAATTTTTTTGGTAACTTTGTTTCTGTAAAGAGCAGAATTTCTACATAAATATTCAAAGCGATACAAGCGACATCCATCATACTACAAAGTGAGCTGTCAACGAGGATTCTCTCTATTCCAACTAGCTCCAAGCCGGTGAATGATTATTGTGCTCATGTATTCATAAAAAGTCATGTACTCTATGTTAATGTCAGAAACAGAGCTGTTTTGTAATTGAGAATTTTAACTTTGTTTCATCTAGAATTTGCAAAAGTTATCCAGATTTTATCAAAGAAAATAACTTCTTAAAGTAAAGGTTATTATCCTATATACATTGAAAAATATTTTTAAATATCCTTTTGTCAATACTATGTGGTAAATAAAACTAAATTGGAACGATGGGAAAGGAACATACTAATGCACACAAAAAAAAAGAGAAATAGTGAGAGAGAACCAAACGCAACAAAAGTTCAAAAAGGTATAAAATATTGTAACCACCTTTTTCCGGATGTTGAAGGCTCACCAGGGGTTATCAGAATGCGAACGGCACTTAGGGGGTAGGAGGAAAGCGAGTCGTGGATCGGGGGAGCAAACGGGCGAGTATTGAAGAAAAAGATATATTCAGAGACAAACTGAAATTATAATAAACGGAAAACGGTAAAGGGCGCCACTTATTTTTTAGAAATAAATAGGGGAAAAGATAAGAAATATATTTAGAAAGAATCTACCAAAACAGAACATAAAATATGTGAAATATTTCACCAAACCATAGGAATTCTTCTGAAACAATAATCTAGAAGTTTACAGGACAACACAGGTCTTCTTTGGCCTATCAACGATATAAATTTCCAAGATCTCCAAAGTGGCGTCGTTTCTCTCCGGGGTGAAATGTTTTATGGCAAACAAAATTCAATTGGACCACATTTCAAGTGGATTATGCTTCAAACTTTAGTACTGTATGATAATGAAATGTACTAATACTTGTCAAACATGGATTAAAACAAAATTTTGCCGGTAAGTTTTACAAATCTAATTACACGGCGGCCATTATTACTTTTCAAGTCAAACAGAGTAGGTACCTCTCTCATTATATTTATAAAGTCTAAATCCCAAAAAAATAGTATTCCCAAGGAGCTTTACTATAATAACAAAACAGTGAGCAATACACATGATATAGCTGATGCTTTTTCACAGCATTTTAATTCTGTCTTCCAATTGTCAAACTCAACTACATTGCACAAAGCTCATGGTAATTTTACTTTTTCTTTAATAACTGATGAACAGGTCAAAGCTGGCATCAATAAACTCAAACCTAAAAAATCGTCAGGCAGTGATAATATTCCATCTTACATATATAAAGGGTGTTCTGATTATCTCTGTGTTCCCTTGACTGCAATGTTTAATCTTTGTATAAAAAAGAACACATTTCCTGATCAATTGAAAGAAGCAGTTATTACTCCTATCTTTAAATCAGGTAATAAAAGCTTAGTAGAAAACTATAGGCCCATAAGTGTGCTCAACTCAGTTGCTAAAATATTTGAAAATATACTTTATACTTCTATACTTGATGTTTTTCAAAGTAATTTTGTTAAAGAACAACATGGATTTTTACCTGATCTATCAACAGTTACCAATCTGTGCACTTTGACAGAAGCAGCGGCCAATGCCATTGATGATAAACAGCAGCTTGATGTTGTTATGACTGACTATGCAAAAGCTTTCGATAAGGTGGATCATGGGATTCTTATCAATAAATTAGGGGAGTTTGGCTTTTCTCTAAATGCTTGTATGTTTATGGAGTCTTATCTAACTAACAGGAATCAGCGTGTTAAAGTTGGTAGTAGTATGTCAAAAAGATTTGTCTCTACATCTGGTGTTCCACAGGGTAGTAATCTGGGGCCTCTATTATTTGCCATCTTTGTAAACGATTTGCCTAGCTGCATTCAATATTCCAAAAGTCTACTTTTTGCTGATGATTTTAAACTTTATAAGTATATTTCAAACCCTGGAGACTGTCATCTTCTTCAGTCAGATCTAGACGCTGTTGCTCTATGGTCTGAGAAAAATAAAATGGTTTTAAATATAAATAAGTGTCAAACAATTACTTTTACACGTAAAATCAATTTCTCTCTATATAATTATTCTATCAATAGCCAAGTGTTAGTTAGAAAGAGTGAATGTAGAGATCTTGGGGTACACCTACAGGGTAACTTAAAGTATAATCAGCATTATGGAATTATTACTAATAAAGCTTATAAACTTTTGGGTTTTATAATAAGAAACACTAAATACTTTGAGAATATCAAATCAATTGTATGTCTCTATAATGCATTAGTTAGACCCCATTTGGAGTATGCGTCTGTTATTTGGGATCCTCGGGCGGAAGTCTACAGTAATATGATAGAAAAAGTACAAAAGAGATTCCTAAGATATTTGTATTTTAGAAAACACAATATTTACCCCTTTAGAATATCATACTCGAGTATGTTGTTAGAATTTGGGTTAACAAGTTTGAGTAGAAGACGAATTCTATATAACACACTTTTTATTTATTATATTGTTAATAACTTAAAGTACAAAAAATGCTGCTTTATTAATCTAATTAGATTTTTAGTTCCTAAGGCCAATTTAAGAATAATAACTAAAAAATTATTCTTCTGTTCAGCATCAAGCTGTTCTCCTATTAATAGAATGCTCCTAGACTGTAACAATGTTTTAGAAAAATGTGATCTAGATGTATTTATAAGCAGTACCAGAAGTATAAAAAACTCAATTTTGTTGTCGATTGTGGATTTATGCTTAGTGTGACAATCTTTTTTTATAGATTTTGTTTGTTTTTTTTTTTGTATTTTTTTTTTCTTCTTATTTTATATTGTTGTTTATGTATAGTTGTATAGGATAGTTTTCTAATTTTTATTTTTTATTCTATTAATCTAGTAAGCACTCCTACATGTAATTACCGTTCTGGTGTTTGTATACGAGTTTAAATAAATAAATAAATAAATAAATTACTCTGAAACGAAACTGGGACGAAGTAAAGATTCTAAGGGGATCGGGCGTTTTCGGGTTGTTTTGATTTGATACTTCCACCGGAAAATTGTAAAATTCAAATTTTCGAACTTTTTCGAATGAAAGGTTACCAACATTAAATAAAAGAAATTTCCTGGATAAATTAAAAATGTAATTATGGTCCAGAAAATAAATAAATTTCTAAATAACTTGTATTAGGGATTTGTTTTTTCGAATGCTACAATATGAGCATAAATTGGATAAAGAGATATGAACAAAATGATTTTGATAAGAAGGACTATAAGAAATACATGTTTTAAGTAAAATTATGATTTGTTATAAGATTTGAAAAAAAAATAATTAACATTTTTAGTGTCAGAACAAGAATTTCTTTAAACTGTGAAAGGCTTTCGCGGCCATTGTCTATTGTATCAATGGTTTTTGGGATATTAGGCCGGCGTCGATTGTCTTGCTGACTTGACGTTTCGCCAACACGAGCGGTTGGCATCTTCAGAAGTTGCTTCCTGGTTGACAGTCTGCGACATACTAAGCTTTGCGTGATCGCAGCTCGTATTTATACGTCGGGAAGGAAGTGGGCGGGGCCACAGTTGCTTTCGATTCCAATCGGTTCTGGTCGGTGTTGTTCGTTAAGGGTAGAGTTTTCGCACTCTTTATTATCGGGACCCATGTTTTGTTAATCTTGACTGCTTCCTCTTTTTTATTAAAGTTGGTGGGGTGCTTCTCTATCTCTATGGCTTCTCTATAGAGTCTGGAATGGTATGCTGATGTAGTAGCGAGGACTTGGGTCTCCTCAAACTTAATCCGATGGTCCATAGTGAGGGAATGTTCCGCTACGGCGGATTTGTCTGTCTGTCCCAGACGACAATTGGCCTTGTGCTCTTTAATCCTGGTGTTGATCGAGCGTTTGGTGGTTCCTATGTACACACTTCCACATGTGCACGGAATGCGGTAAATTCCCGAAGCCGACAGTGGATCTCTTCTGTCTTTTGCCGATCGGAGACATTCTTTGATTTTTCTCGTTGGTTTGAAAATAGTCTTCACATTTTTCTTTCTTAGCAATCGACCAATTCTGTCTGTCACTCCCGGAATAAAAGGTCCAATCGATCTTTTGATTTCCCGTTCTGCATAACCATTGGCCCTTAAAGCATCATGAATATGAGTTAGCTCTGCGTTTAGTGCCTCGGGTTCGCAAATTCTTCTTGCCCTTTCTGCTAAGGTTTTGATGACTCCATATTTCTGACATGGGTGGTGGTTGGAATCCCTATGTAAATACCGATCCGTATGTGTAGGTTTTCTGTACACTGTGTGGCTCAATGATCTTCCTTTTCGTGATAATAACACATCAAGGAACGCCAGCTTGTTGTTGTCTTCGATTTCCATCGTAAACTGTATCTTTTCATGGATGCTGTTAATGTGTGTCAGAAATTCTTGCAATTTATCCTGCCCATGGCTCCATATTACAAATGTGTCATCTACATATCTATACCAAACTTTTGGCTTGTATGGAGCACTGTCCAACGCAAGTTGTTCGAACTTTTCCATAAAGAAATTTGCTTTTACCGGGCTGAGAGGGCTTCCCATTGCTACTCCTTCGATCTGTTCGTAAATCTTATTGTCCCATGAAAAATAAGTGGTGGTGAGGCAATGTTTAAACAAATTGGAGATGTCCTCTGGGAATTTATCATCTATATGTTCCATTGCATTGCTTAGGGGCACTTTTGTAAAGAGAGATACTACATCAAAACTTACTAATATATCATTCTCTTCAAGAACTAAGTCTTTAATTTTTGAAATAAAATGGGTGGAATCTTTGACATACGAATCAGTAAGTCCGATGTATGGTTGCAGGAGTGATGACAGGTGTTTAGCCAAATCATTGTAAGCACCATTGGTTCACCGACATTTTAAATTAAAAGAAAATACTGTAGAAAAAATAATAATTAACTATAATAGTATTACATTTTATTTCATCCTGTTTTTATAAATTAATAAATTCATAAACATTTTAAAAATAGTTCGTAACTTGACTATTTAGGTACCTACGTCAAATTACCTTAACTGTCAGTTACTGTCAAATATTTTAATTTTAAAATTGTGTATTGAATTGTTCATTCCTGTTTTAAATTATAAAAAGTAATTCTAAAAAGATGTGTTATCTAAAGCTCTGGTATTGTATAAATGGACACTTTTGTTAAAAGAAACGAACTGCTGGTAAGTAGAGATTTTATACAGACAATAATAAATGCTTATGTATGTATAAACACTCTGTTGTGTTTACAAATTACTAATTCCTTCACTAATTAATCGAAAGGAACTTCATTCCATCCGGGTGTCCCTTGACACCTCACACTTTTTTTTTGTTGTTTAAAGAATGATATAACTAAAACAATTTTTATCCGAGGACTACAAAAGGTTGTTAACGATTTACATTTCAATCTATAAACAACTACTCGTATATGGTTATGTAAGTTAAAATTGTTTCAGATTAATTTAGTAAACACAGTAAATCTATTGAGTGTCATATAGGTTGGGTTTGTGCCAATCCCTTGTCTGTATTTATACAATGAAGCTGAAAATAAAGAGAATTATGAGGTGTTGTCCACGCGACCAACACGTGTGTACGCTTCTTTATACTTTGTCACAACTTGCTCCTATCAACACTATCATCAGAAAATAAACTGGTCCCTTAACAAAATGTATATTCTATCTATTAGTCTTTAATGGTGTCTTTTCATGAAATTTTTAATATAAATATCAATTAAATACATTATTTTAAAATTTAAAGTGGAATGAAAAAAATCTTAAACTTAAGCCTAAAAATAACATAATAAACTTGTTACAGTCCTAACTACTTACAAATAAAAGTTTAACACACAAAAAATAAATATTACAAAAAAAACTAAAACAATACAGCTTTCCCTATTATGCTTGTCGTATAGGGCAAAATGGGGTACGATACTTCTTAACTTTTAACTCATAACCAACTGCACTCTAATGGGCTAAAATGGTCATTAAATATAAAAGGCACCAAATGTGTGATTGTAAAAACTTTTGTTTATTATTATTTAAGTCATTAACAGAGTTCACAAACTAGAACTGCTTCATCATCATCATCTTCAACTTTTGCACACAAATTATTGCTCATTTATGGCATTTGGAACAGTTTACCCACCCCTCGGTGGAATTTGAATAAAACTCTTTGCAATAAAAACAATCAGTGTCACTATCGTCACTGTCTGCATCAGGCTCGTCTGTCATCTTTTTTTTTTGACTGTGGTTTTGCCCCTTTTTCGACACACGTTCCTTAGATTGATTTATTTTAGACACAGCTAAGATTGTTTGGGTCTTACAAATTCAAAACTAGTGTCTATTTCCCTGGACCATCCTGGTTGAGGCTCGGGTGTCTTCTTTGTAATAGGCGGTTCTGGTGTCTTCTCTCTAGAAGACGATACTGGCTGAGGCTCGGACGTCTTTTTTTTATCGACTTTTCAACATGTTCCTAGTCCGTAGTAGCTGATGGCAGGAAATCGGGGTCAGAAAAAATGGCCATATCTACAGGCCACACACCGGTTGCCTTAAAACCATTAACCATTAAGCATTGTAGCTGCTTTTAAGTATGCTGCACTAAATAAGGAGGAAATCTGCTGCTTACTTCGTCATCATATGTACACTTAATGGTTTCATAAATGCAAGATCTAAGGCCTGAATACGGTGGGGTGGAAAACATAATATTTCCACCCTATTTTCCCTAGCATAATTAATTACCTCCAGATTTTTCCTTATCTATCCACTCTTTTTGATTAAGCTCAAACCACCCACCATCCAAAAGATCCTCCTGCATTTGCTTCCGGGGAAATATCAACATAGAGGCATATTATAGGCTCCTGCTGCAGAGAAAGAAATTTCGGCCGTGATAGTTTTACTCCTCTCAGTTTATGTAAGCGCACAAACTTGGCATTTTCCTTTTTTGAAGATCCTTTTGGATTGACCGTAACTCTAGTTTAAAAGCCTGCTTAAGTCGAAATTTATCACTAGGAGGGCAAAAATCGTAATTTACCAAACTATAATAAGACCAGTAGCAACATACGCCAGTGAAACATGGACCCTGACAGTTCGCGATGCGGAGCTTCTAAGAAGGTTTGAGCGAAAAATACTCCGCATTATATATGGCCCATACCGTGACCCTCAAACCGACCGCTACCGAATGGGGAGTAACCTAGAGCTGGCGGAAATATATCAAAGCCCTGACATTATCCAAGAAATAAAATCCAAAAGACTGAGATGGGCAGGACATGTTCAAAGAAGTCAAAACGACCTACTTATTAAACGAGTATGGAAGGAAGCAAGGGAAACGACCACTGGGAAGACCTAAGCTTAGATGGAGAGATAATGTTAGCAAGGACCTAGCTAGCCTTGGAGTGAACCAGCAAGAATGGAGGGAGCTAGCACAAGACCGTTCTAAATGGAGGCAAATAGTTAAGGCAGCCAAAACCCATCCTGGGTTGTAGTGCTACAGGAAGAAGAAGTAACTCTAGTTTTGCCAACGTTATTGATTTTTGACTGGTACTTGACAATTTTCAACAATTTTTTTCCTCTGTTTAAAAAATTGTTGTGCTGTCACCTTGTTAAGGCATGGGCCTTTTTCTTTTTTAAGCTCCTTTTGGATTGACCGTAACTCCAGTTTCGCCAACGTTATTGATTTTTGACTGTTAGTTGATATTTTTCAACCATTTTTCCCACGGTTTACAAAACTGTTGTACAGCCACCTTGTTAAAACTTAAAACCGATTGCACGGGCACCCAATGTAACCTCGGGTTTTCTGATTGACAAGTTTTTGTGCTTTTTTAAAAACCTATGCACCCATCCCTTGCAAGCAATTTTGGAATCTTTGTTAAAGAGGTGCTGAATTCGATTCTGATCGGCAAGCTCAAAGACAAGTTGCCTACATTCTGTCATAGTCCGTCTAAACAATCTTGCTTGCATATTTTTAAGATAGTTAACAAGTTCCCCTTTCTCGATGTTTTTTTACGTGACGCTCTAAAGTCAACTGTGGGAGAGCAAACGAAATAGATGCTCGATAGTAACCCATCTAACCACTAACTGAAGCATTAAGAACTTGTTGCATACTTTCTGTTGACCAATTTTGGTGATCAGTCTTTGTTTTGTACTTAAACACCATCTGAATACAAAAGAAAAAATCATTTTTGAGAAGGTAAATTTGGGAAAAAAGGGTAACAATGGGTGGAGTTAAATAATGAGGTACCCCTTGTTACCCTACCCATTGGTACCCCATTTGGCCCAGTGAGCAGAGTTTTGGGTCATGACTTATTTCATAAAACATGCAATTTAAGTACCTAATAGATGGTCGTCAAAGGATATGGTGAAGAACTACAGAAATCTTGACTGCTTTTACTATCCATCGAAGAGAACCATTTGATGGTGGGTTTAAAATCGTTTAGGGGGGAGTAGCTTTGATGCTCGCATAGATTTAGTCCTTAATCACCAGAGGTCAAAGAATTTTGGAAAACATTTGCCTTTTGCTCCATTTTCATTTTCACGCAAGATAATGCATAAATTATTTAAATGACGTGAGTATTCAAGTGATGGACTGGCCACCGCGAAGCCCAGACTTAAATTCGATGTTTTTACAGATATTCGACTGTAACTTTCTTATAGTTCTTTTTATGTAACACTTTGTATATGCAAACAAATGTTCAGTTTTAATTGGTATATGTATTCTCACCACATCGCAATTCTTTGTAATTAGGTTTTAACTTATAATGACTCACTAATTGTTGTCTTATTTCTTCCAAACAATTTTTATTTACCTAAAGAGTTAGTTAAGTGATAGTAAATAAACGATTTTTCTTAATAAAGATCCCTCTAATGTGAGATTAAAACATCCCTTAATATTCGTTTCTCAACAAGCACGTACCACGTGAGGAAAAAGGAATTAAGTGCCACCGCGAATTAATAGGGGCTTGTGTTCGTTACTGCAACATCTAGTCGTAAAATAAACGGGGGTTGCCTAACTTAGTAATTGGTTGGATAACTTGCATAATTGAGTTTTTGTCGACGAACGATGTAATGGAAAACAAGGGATAGAGCGGGAGATGAAGGGAAATTTGAGGGATCAGATTTGTCGTTGCCTATTTTCAGGGATGACGTTAACGGAGATTTACGTCAAAAATTAAATCTGAAGAAGCGGTGCTATTTGTTCTGAGGTGTTTTTATTGTTATGGTATATAAAATATAACAAGAATTTATTATACCAGAAGTAAAAAAGCTATGACATATTTTTAACGACACTCAAAACGATGTTTGTTTTGAATTCTTTTACTATAAAATAAAAAAGCGGCCAAGTGCGGATTGGATTCGCTCATGGTTCCGAAGCACCATAAGAGTTCTTGTAGGTAGTTCGTTGTAACTTTGGGTCTGACAACTGTTATTTTTAATTTTCAACTGTCATTTTTAACTGTCAACTGTCATTTTAACTTTTAACTGTCAACTGTCATTTTTATTATGCCATTACCAGACCAAGGTAGACATCTTCCACTTTTTTTACTCTTATCTGTCAATTGTCATTTTTAACTGTCAACTGTCATTTTAACTTTTAACTGCCATTTTTAAACTGTCGTCGTTTTAACTGACAACTGTCATTTTTAACTGTTAACTGTCGTTTTTAATGGTCAACTGTCATTTTTAACTGTTAACTGTCGTTTTTAATGGTCAACTGTCAGTTTTAACTGTCAACTGTTGATTTTTAACTGTCAACTGTCATTTTTATTATGCCATTACCAGACCAAGGTAGACATCTTCTACTTTTTACTCTTATCTGTCAATTGTCATTTTTAACTGTCAATTGTCATTTTAACTTTTAACTGCCATTTTTAAACTGTTGTCGTTTTAACTGACAACTGTCATTTTTAACTGTTAACTGTCGTTTTTAATGGTCAACTGTCAGTTTTAACTGTCAACTGTTGATTTTTAACTGTCAACTGTCATTTTTATTATGCCATTACCAGACCAAGGTAGACATCTTCTACTTTTTTTACTCTTATCTGTCAATTGTCATTTTTAACTGTTAACTGTCATTTTAACTTTTAACTGCCATTTTTTAACTGTCTTCGTTTTAACTGACAACTCTCATTTTTAACTGTTAACTGTCGTTTTTAATAATCAACTGTCAGTTTTAACTGTCAACTGTTGATTTTTAACTGTCAACTGTCATTTTTATTATGCCATTACCAGACCAAGAGAGACATCTTCTACTTTTTTTACTCTTATCTGTCAATTGTCATTTTTAACTGTCAACTGTCATTTTAACTTTTAACTGCCATTTTTAAACTGTCGTCGTTTTAGATGACAACTGTCATTTTTAACTGGTAAATGTCATTTTTAATTGTCAACTGTCAGTTTTAACTGTCAACTGTTGATTTTCAACTGTCAACTGTCATTTTCATTATGCCATTGCCAGACCAAGGTAGACATCTTCTACTTTTTTTACTCTTATCTGTCAATTGTCATTTTTAACTGTCAACTGTCATTTTAACTTTTAACTGCCATTTTTAAACTGTTGTCGTTTTAACTGACAACTGTCATTTTTAACTGTTAACTCTCGTTTTTAATGGTCAACTGTCAGTTTTAACTGTCAACTGTTGATTTTTAACTGTCAACTGTCATTTTTATTATGCCATTACCAGACCAAGGTAGACATCTTCCACTTTTTTTACTCTTATCTGTCAATTGTCATTTTAACTTTTAACTGCCATTTTTAAACTGTCGTCGTTTTAGATGACAACTGTCATTTTTAACTGTTAAATGTCATTTTTAATTGTCAACTGTCAGTTTTAACTGTCAACTGTTGATTTTCAACTGTCAACTGTCATTTTCATTATGCCATTGCCAGACCAAGGTAGACATCTTCTACTTTTTTTACTCTTATCTGTCAATTGTCATTTTTAACTGTCAACTGTCATTTTAACTTTTAACTGCCATTTTTAAACTGTCTTCGTTTTAACTGACAACTGTCATTTTTAACTGTTAACTGTCGTTTTTAATGGTCAACTGTCAGTTTTAACTGTCAACTGTTGATTTTTAACTGTCAACTGTCATTTTTATTATGCCATTACCAGACCAAGAGAGACATCTTCTACTTTTTATCTACTTATCTGTCAATTGTCATTTTAACTTTTAACTGCCATTTTTAAACTGTCGTCGTTTTAGATGACAACTGTCATTTTTAACTGTTAAATGTCATTTTTAATTGTCAACTGTCAGTTTTAACTGTCAACTGTTGATTTTCAACTGTCAACTGTCATTTTCATTATGCCATTGCCAGACCAAGGTAGACATCTTCTACTTTTTTTACTCTTATCTGTCAATTGTCATTTTTAACTGTCAACTGTCATTTTAACTTTTAACTGCCATTTTTAAACTGTTGTCGTTTTAACTGACAACTGTCATTTTTAACTGTTAACTGTCGTTTTTAATGGTCAACTGTCAGTTTTAACTGTCAACTGTTGATTTTTAACTGTCAACTGTCATTTTTATTATGCCATTACCAGACCAAGGTAGACATCTTCTACTTTTTTTACTCTTATCTGTCAATTGTCATTTTTAACTGTCAACTGTCATTTTAACTTTTAACTGCCATTTTTAAACTGTTGTCGTTTTAACTGACAACTGTCATTTTTAACTGTTAAATGTCATTGTTAATTGTCAACTGTCAGTTTTAACTGTCAACTGTTGATTTTTAACTGTCAACTGTCATTTTCATTATGCCATTGCCAGACCAAGGTAGACATCTTCTACTTTTTTTACTCTTATCTGTTAATTGTCATTTTTAACTGTCAACTGTGCTTTTTAACTGTCATTTCTAACTGTCAACTGTCATTTTTAACTGTCGTTTTAACTGACAACTGTCATTTTAAGTGTCAACTGTTATTTTTAATTGTCAACTGTCAGTTTTAACTGTCAACTGTCAATTTAATTGCCAACAGTCATTTTAACTGTTAACTGCCATTTTTAAACTGACGTCGTTTTAACTGACAACTGTCATTTTCAACTGTTAACTGTCATTTTTAATGGTCAACTGTCAGTTTTAACTGTCAAATGTCATTTTTATTTTGCCATTGCCAGATCAAGGTAGACATTTTGTCTGTGTCTCTCTTATGTGTCAAATGTCATGTTTAACTGTCATTTTTAATTGTCAACTGTCATTTTTAACTGACAACTGTCATTTTTAACTGTTAACTGTCGTTTTTAATGGTCAACTGTCATTTTTAACTGTTAACTGTCGTTTTTAATGGTCAACTGTCAGTTTTAACTGTCAACTGTTGATTTTTAACTGTCAACTGTCATTTTTATTATGCCATTACCAGACCAAGGTAGACATCTTCTACTTTTTTTACTCTTATCTGTCAATTGTCATTTTTAACTGTCAACTGTCAATTTAACTTTTAACTGCCATTTTAAACTGTCGTCCTTTTAACTGATAACTGTCATTTTTAACTGTTAAATGTCATTTTTAATTGTCAACTGTCAGTTTTAACTGTCAACTGTTGATTTTTAACTGTCAACTGTTATTTTTATTATGCCATTGCCAGACCAAGGTAGACATCTTCTACTTTTTTTACTCTTATCTGTCAATTGTCATTTTTAACTGTCAACTGTCATTTTAACTTTTAACTGCCATTTTTAAACTGTTGTCGTTTTAACTGACAACTGTCATTTTTAACTGTTAACTCTCGTTTTTAATGGTCAACTGTCAGTTTTAACTGTCAACTGTTGATTTTTAACTGTCAACTGTCATTTTTATTATGCCATTACCAGACCAAGGTAGACATCTTCCACTTTTTTTACTCTTATCTGTCAATTGTCATTTTTAACTGTCAACTGTCATTTTAACTTTTAACTGCCATTTTTAAACTGTCGTCGTTTTAACTGACAACTGTCATTTTTAACTGTTAACTGTCGTTTTTAATGGTCAACTGTCAGTTTTAACTGTCAACTGTTGATTTTTAACTGTCAACTGTCATTTTTATTATGCCATTACCAGACCAAGGTAGACATCTTCCACTTTTTTTACTCTTATCTGTCAATTGTCATTTTTAACTGTCAACTGTCATTTTAACTTTTAACTGCCATTTTTAAACTGTCGTCGTTTTAACTGACAACTGTCATTTTTAACTGTTAACTGTCGTTTTTAATGGTCAACTGTCATTTTTAACTGTTAACTGTCGTTTTTAATGGTCAACTGTCAGTTTTAACTGTCAACTGTTGATTTTTAACTGTCAACTGTCATTTTTATTATGCCATTACCAGACCAAGGTAGACATCTTCTACTTTTTACTCTTATCTGTCAATTGTCATTTTTAACTGTCAATTGTCATTTTAACTTTTAACTGCCATTTTTAAACTGTTGTCGTTTTAACTGACAACTGTCATTTTTAACTGTTAACTGTCGTTTTTAATGGTCAACTGTCAGTTTTAACTGTCAACTGTTGATTTTTAACTGTCAACTGTCATTTTTATTATGCCATTACCAGACCAAGGTAGACATCTTCTACTTTTTTTACTCTTATCTGTCAATTGTCATTTTTAACTGTTAACTGTCATTTTAACTTTTAACTGCCATTTTTAAACTGTCTTCGTTTTAACTGACAACTGTCATTTTTAACTGTTAACTGTCGTTTTTAATAATCAACTGTCAGTTTTAACTGTCAACTGTTGATTTTTAACTGTCAACTGTCATTTTTATTATGCCATTACCAGACCAAGAGAGACATCTTCTACTTTTTTTACTCTTATCTGTCAATTGTCATTTTTAACTGTCAACTGTCATTTTAACTTTTAACTGCCATTTTTAAACTGTCGTCGTTTTAGATGACAACTGTCATTTTTAACTGGTAAATGTCATTTTTAATTGTCAACTGTCAGTTTTAACTGTCAACTGTTGATTTTCAACTGTCAACTGTCATTTTCATTATGCCATTGCCAGACCAAGGTAGACATATTCTACTTTTTTTACTCTTATCTGTCAATTGTCATTTTTAACTGTCAACTGTCATTTTAACTTTTAACTGCCATTTTTAAACTGTTGTCGTTTTAACTGACAACTGTCATTTTTAACTGTTAACTGTCGTTTTTAATGGTCAACTGTCAGTTTTAACTGTCAACTGTTGATTTTTAACTGTCAACTGTCATTTTTATTATGCCATTACCAGACCAAGAGAGACATCTTCTACTTTTTATCTACTTATCTGTCAATTGTCATTTTAACTTTTAACTGCCATTTTTAAACTGTCGTCGTTTTAGATGACAACTGTCATTTTTAACTGTTAAATGTCATTTTTAATTGTCAACTGTCAGTTTTAACTGTCAACTGTTGATTTTCAACTGTCAACTGTCATTTTCATTATGCCATTGCCAGACCAAGGTAGACATCTTCTACTTTTTTTACTCTTATCTGTCAATTGTCATTTTTAACTGTCAACTGTCATTTTAACTTTTAACTGCCATTTTTAAACTGTCTTCGTTTTAACTGACAACTGTCATTTTTAAATGTTAACTGTCGTTTTTAATGGTCAACTGTCAGTTTTAACTGTCAACTGTTGATTTTTAACTGTCAACTGTCATTTTTATTATGCCATTACCAGACCAAGAGAGACATCTTCTACTTTTTATCTACTTATCTGTCAATTGTCATTTTAACTTTTAACTGCCATTTTTAAACTGTCGTCGTTTTAGATGACAACTGTCATTTTTAACTGTTAAATGTCATTTTTAATTGTCAACTGTCAGTTTTAACTGTCAACTGTTGATTTTCAACTGTCAACTGTCATTTTCATTATGCCATTGCCAGACCAAGGTAGACATCTTCTACTTTTTTTACTCTTATCTGTCAATTGTCATTTTTAACTGTCAACTGTCATTTTAACTTTTAACTGCCATTTTTAAACTGTTGTCGTTTTAACTGACAACTGTCATTTTTAACTGTTAACTGTCGTTTTTAATGGTCAACTGTCAGTTTTAACTGTCAACTGTTGATTTTTAACTGTCAACTGTCATTTTTATTATGCCATTACCAGACCAAGGTAGACATCTTCTACTTTTTTTACTCTTATCTGTCAATTGTCATTTTTAACTGTCAACTGTCATTTTAACTTTTAACTGCCATTTTTAAACTGTTGTCGTTTTAACTGACAACTGTCATTTTTAACTGTTAAATGTCATTGTTAATTGTCAACTGTCAGTTTTAACTGTCAACTGTTGATTTTTAACTGTCAACTGTCATTTTCATTATGCCATTGCCAGACCAAGGTAGACATCTTCTACTTTTTTTACTCTTATCTGTCAATTGTCATTTTTAACTGTCAACTGTCATTTTAACTTTTAACTGCCATTTTTAAACTGTCGTCGTTTTAACTGACAACTGTCATTTTTAACTGTTAAATGTCATTTTTAATAGTCAACTGTCAGTTTTAACTATCAACTGTTGATTTTTAACTGTCAACTGTCATTTTTATTATGCCATTACCAGACCAAGGTAGACATCTTCTACTTTTTTTACTATTATCTGTAAATTGTCATTTTTAGCTGTCAACTGTCATTTTAACTTTTAACTGCCATTTTTAAACTGTTGTCGTTTTAACTGACAACTGTCATTTTTAACTGTCAACTGTCAGTTTTAACTGTCAACTGTTGATTTTTAACTGTCAACTGTCATTTTTATTATGCCATTACCAGACCAAGGTAGACATCTTCTACTTTTTTTACTCTTATTTGTCAATTGTCATTTTTAACTGTCAACTGTCATTTTAACTTTTAACTGCCATTTTTAAACTGTCGTCGTTTTAACTGACAACTGTCATTTTTAACTGTTAAATATCATTTTTAATTGTCAACTGTCAGTTTTAACTGTCAACTGTTGATTTTTAACTGTCAACTGTCATTTTCATTATGCCATTGCCAGACCGAGGTAGACATCTTCTACTTTTTTTACTCTTATCTGTTAATTGTCATTTTTAACTGTCAACTGTGCTTTTTAACTGTCATTTCTAACTGTCAACTGTCATTTTTAACTGTCGTGTTAACTGACAACTGTCATTTTAAGTGTCAACTGTTATTTTTAATTGTCAACTGTAAGTTTTAACTGTCAACTGTCAATTTAATTGCCAACAGTCATTTTAACTGTTAACTGCCATTTTTAACCTGTCGTCGTTTTAACTCACAACTGTCATTTTCAACTGTTAACTGTCATTTTTAATTGTCAACTGTCAGTTTTAACTGTCAAATGTCATTTTTATTTTGCCATTGCCAGATCAAGGTAGACATTTCCTCTGTGTCTCTCTTATGTGTCAAATGTCATGTTTAACTGTCATTTTTAATTGTCAACTGTCATTTTTAACTGTCAACTGTCATTTTAACTTTTAACTGTCATTTTTAAACTGTCGTCGTTTTAACTGACAACTGTCATTTTTAACTGTTAAATATCATTTTTAATTGTCAACTGTCAGTTTTAACTGACAACTGTTGATTTTTAACTGTCAACTGTCATTTTCATTATGCCATTGCCAGACCGAGGTAGACATCTTCTACTTTTTTTACTCTTATCTGTTAATTGTCATTTTTAACTGTCAACTGTGCTTTTTAACTGTCATTTCTAACTGTCAACTGTCATTTTTAACTGTCGTTTTAACTGACAACTGTCATTTTAAGTGTCAACTGTTATTTTTAATTGTCAACTGTCAGTTTTAACTGTCAACTGTCAATTTAATTGCCAACAGTCATTTTAACTGTTAACTGTCATTTTTAAACTGTCGTCGTTTTAACTGACAACTGTCATTTTCAACTGTTAACTGTCATTTTTAATTGTCAACTGTCAGTTTTAACTGTCAAATCTCATTTTTATTTTGCCATTGCCAGATCAAGGTAGACATTTTCTCTGTATCTCTCTTATGTGTCAAATGTCATGTTTAACTGTCATTTTTAATTTTGTTAACTGTCAGTTTTAACTGTCAAATGTCATTTTTATTCTGCCATTGCCAGACCAAGGTAGACATCCCCTCTCTCTCTCTCTCTTTCTCTCTCTCTAATCTGTCAAATCGGTTTTAAGTATGAAGAACACCCAATTTTCTATTTTTTTTTCTATTTTTGCGTAAAATCTTAAGGCGGTTCACAGAATACATACACTTACCAAGTTTCAACAGTATAGTTCTTACAGTTTAGGAAAAAAAGAGGCTGTGACATACGGACAACATACATACCGACATGCGACAGACAGACAGACAGACATGATGAATCTATGAAGGTTCCGTTTGTTGCCATTTGGCTACTCTTTTTTCACTAATTTCACTGCTATTCTTTCTTATTGTACCTAAACTTTTAATGGCTGTTCATAGGTAGGTATAGGTCTTCTTAATTTCTAATTAAAAATATTATGTTGTTAATGGCAAAATGAAAAAGAAAAGTTCAAGGAGTGTTTTAGATAAAAGTTTTTTAATTATTTATCTTTATTCTAAGATAGTTTAGAAGTTAAACGAAGTTAATTAAAATCTATTCACGGCATCAAGATTAATAAAATAATTTGTCGAGGCTACCGGTGTGTACGTAGTTCAGCTATCAACATCAAACAAAGTTAACGAGAAACCAGAGAAAAGACGAAGAAAAGTTACGGAGTAAGTATCTGAAACTATAATAAAGTAACCGCATAAAGTTGAAACATTCAATCTGTTTTAATCAACCTGGGAGTAAGGAGGTTTTCCATCAGCGCGTTCTGGGGATGCAAAAAAGAAAGACAAGACTAGATTTTCTTTCTCGTTCCCACACAAACGAGTTACGATAGCAGAATTTCACTTGTCTCGCCTTAATTGTATTAGTTAGCGGCTTCCAGGAGCCCGTGCACACTCGTCCTGAAGCGTCTTCGACGTCGTCCTGCTAAAACCGACGTTCAGTTGCGTCTGGACGCCTGTGTTCATTTCAAAATGGCCGCCTAGGGTGTCGTCAATGTAATTACAAAATGAATTGTCCAATGGCGGGATCTCGGTTGCCATGACAGCCTTGATTAAAACAAGCGAATGTCTCCGCGTATCGCCATGGTAACTGCTCTGCCGCTAGATGTCTCCAGAGACGTCTGTTAAATGTAGACTCGGCTTACTTTATGAAGTTTTTTATGGGGGATGAAACCGTTTATATCCGTAACATTGCTTTTTCTTTTAAATGCTCGAATTTAGCTGACGGATATAGGATAATTAATTTTTCTTTTTTTTATATATTATGTCGCAAAATTTAAATTTTTAAAAAGTAACTAATTAAATACAATACATAATTAGAATATTAATTGGATTCTGATTTGCTTGATTTTTAAATATAGCTTTCTTTATAATTCCATAAATTTTGATCAATTTCTATGGGTGAATAAACCAAACTAACATTTTTCGAAAATTTAATTTGCAAGATTCTAACAGAACCCCGTTAAATTGTAGACGGAATGCCATCGAAAGGAACTTCATATCTATCTTAGTTAAGAAGTAAACCAGCAGCACCTGATATTTCTAGATAAAAATTAATTTATTTAAATAGCCCTGTTGTGCGCTACATTCCAAGTCTCTCCAGATAGATAAATATTTATTGGGTTGGCTTTATCACTGCGACCTTTGCAGATCTATTGTGAACAAACTCTCTAGAATAGGATTCGAAAACCTTGTCCAGCCCTCCCTCTTAATGAAACTTAATAGCCTTGACAGTGGCCTCTCCGCATAACTCTCTCCAGATAGCTCTGGCAATTAGGAGATGGTTCAAAAAATACTAGCGAAAGTTAGATATAGTACGACTGGACTTAAAACCCCAAAAATACTTTGCGAAAACAGTCGGTGCGTAGCAGCTTAACCTAAACCAAGGAACTTTGAATTAGTGGCAAACACGTTTCTGTTATGTAAACTGCTATGTTCTAGCTAGTTATACTCCTTGATAGGAGAAAAGTGTGTCTTCCAAATCAAGCAAAAACAAAACAAAGCTTTTATAGTAAGATAGGAGGTCGGTGATAGAAATCTCTTAAAGCACACGTCACACTAGTCCAACTAAAAACGACTTAAATCATAAGCCCCTCTACTTACGACAACTTGGGACCAATCAGCACTTATGGGGCAGTAGCTTGGGGCACGAGAGCTAATCTGACCACTACGAGGATAAACCTCTCAAAAGAATCAGAGACTAGCCTGTGCATGCATCAATGAAGCAATAGGAATAGGAATAGGAATAGAAAGTGTAACGAAGAAAACAATATATAGAATGGTCAAAAAGATAGGTACAATCAAGGAAAGAACTTGATCACTTCAATATGATCATACTTGAGAAACATACCAAAGAAATTTAACTTTGTGAGACAATTCACCACAAAACTGGGTAGTAAATCTGAATGGGACAAAGAAACCATATTGGGGCTAAGCCAACATGCCATAAAATAGTATACTGATGGCTCTAAGTCAAATGAAGGGAATTTTTGGACCTAGAGCCAAATACTCAGAAAACCTGGGTACCTACATACCCAAGCATCTTCCAATCGGAAATCCGTGCCATTGAAAGATGTACTTATAGAATTTAATATCGAAAAGAATAACTATCGTAAACAAAAGATTGTAATCGTTTCATATAGTCAAGCAGCAATCAAAGCTTCTACTCAATTATTGCAAAGATGGTCTGGGAATGCCTAGGTAGGTAAATTAAATGAACTAGGAATGTTACCCTCTTATGGGTTCCAGGACACATAGTAATAGAAGGAAACGAAACAGCAGATAAGCTGGCAAAAGAAGGAGCTGAAACCCCAGAACCATATTGTGAAAACAGCAGTAGTACAATGTTAGAAAAACTAAGGAAAGTAGTGGATAGCGAAAAATCCATGCACTTAACGACTAAGTCATTATAAGAAACTATAATCAGAAGAGATCTTTAACCTGTCTTAACCTTAGCAGGAAGAACCTCCGTATTTTAACAGAAATATTAACCAGGCACTGCCGTTTAAGAGGCCACATGAAGGAACTAGAATTGGTAGATGAAGCAAAGTGCACATTCTGTCAGATAGAGGATGAAGCATCAATATACATACTGTCAGATTGCATTGCATTACGTAATTCTTGGGTTAAATACCTAGGGTCATACGAAATAAAAGAAGAAGATCTACCTAATTTGAAGCCCAACGATACTCTAAACTTTCTAAGAAAGATAGGACTAGAAGAGCTGCTATAAGTCTGAGGAAAACATCAAAAGTATAGTAAGAAAAGGGGGACATAATAGATCTTATAGGTTGCAGGTGTATCTGTTACCCCTAATCTGCTCATAGATACAGCTAAAAAAAATCTAAAATTTGAATACCTTTACAAGTATTTGAAAAGTGCAGTACGTCACTGGTTTTATGTTACTTTAACTAATATTGTTCAAAGTGACTGTGCCCACATTGTTTATAACGATTGGTTTTCCGTAGCAGTAATCTATTTACATGATGTATAATTCACAGTAGAATTTTTATTAATATGTGCATAGGGTATATCGAAAGGTTTTGGATGACTATTTGAAATGTAAATAAATAGTAAAAATAGAAGGGGGATGTTTTAGCGAAAGTATTCTCAAGCTTGGGTGGGCTCATCTCTTCACGGATTAACAACACTATTAGCGTAATCCGCGTAAAGAGAGGGCGCTTCACACGCGTAAGTCACGTGACTCGGGTGATATCGGATCAGAGTAACGTTACGCCGATAGATGGATAACTTGATTTATGATCATTCTTAGATGCGATTATCTGGAGGGGTTTTAACATTTTGTGTTTGTGAAACTAAGTGGTTTTATTGTGAGAATTATTTGCTGGTAGAATTATAGCTTTAATTTATCAATATAAAGAGGGTTTTACCAGGTACAGAATTTTCAGAAATATATCGAAATGACTTTTCATAAAAATGCAGACTAGTCGGTACGGTGTAAAGGCCCTACTCTACTTAAAATATTTGTTCTACTATTTGTATCCGTAATGCAAGTTAGTGGAAATAACAGATCAATACACAATAAGTGTATTACAAAGTGATAGTGAAGGTAAATTATTATTACTATTATACAGAATAAGAACGGAATATAACAAAAAAGTTTAAATATAAACAGGATATAAAGCAATTAATAGTATATTACACTACAAGGGCAGAAAGTTTGAGATTCCTGCACTGCGTGCCATATGTCCCGAGGCGAAGCAGTGCAGGGCTCTCAACTTTTTGCCCATGTAGTGTATCTTTTCTTTATACTATTGCCACGTATTTTTTTTAATGAAAATAAAACAAAATCAAATTTTGAAAAATTAATAAAAAAAGTTAATCAATTTATTCCAATCTAAAATCCAACTCCAGCTGAGATCGGTAGTGGTTTCTCTACTGGCAAATTGTGCCCAGCTCAGCCGTAGAGGGTAAGTACCAAAATAAAGTGAGTGCGCCACCGATTTGTACGGTTAAAATCAGAAACCCCTGATGTTCCAGGCACTACTTCACCCACTGGAGATAATTAAATAAATTTTGAATATTAAACAGTTCTAATTGAATTACACAATAAAAGAAAACGACGATAAAGTGAGCTAAATAAAACAAAATCTCAACTAGACCCTTCTTTAATAAAAATATTAAGAATTACAAAACTGTCAAGCCTCGTGCTTGACAACGCTATTGATATTTATATAAAAAAAGAATATATGAATAATATTAAAAGAGAATTTTATCCCAAAATGTGTGATCACACGCAATATATATATATATATATATATATATATATATATATATATATATATATATATATATATATATATATATATATATATATATATATATATATATATAAAAATTAAACTAGAAAAATAGATTTTTAACTAAAACTATAGTTGACTTAAATCTAATTAGCTTATCTGATAACTTGATACAATTCCTCGTCGTCCTAGGCTTCTCCAATACTTAGGCCTGTACCAAATTCAAGCCTGTTCCCAGAACCAATAGGCTTGCACCAATCACAACTAACTTAAGCTCGACTAAGTATCAGGTCAGCAATCAAATTTCAACCAATAACTAGGACTTAAACCCTTAACTAGGATTTACACCTGTATCTAAGTTTTCAGCCTATAACTAGGATTTCAGCCTATAACTAGGACCCTAAAATCGTAATTTGGAATTAATAATAGCTCAAACAAATTTAAATGACTCCTCGAATTAATTGACTTTACTGACTTTAATACAATTTGAACACATTAGCTTATTTTTGCACAACAATGAAAGAATAAAAATGAATTTAAATGAATAATACAATATTTAGAAGCTGACTTCTTTGAATTTACAATTAATGATCAAAAATAATGATTTAAATGTACTTAACAACTTAAATTTGACTTGCTAGTCACGACAAAATTATAACAATAAATTAAATCAAGATTTAACATAAAATTAATTTATAATAGTAAAAAAAAACTAAAAGGAGTCTAGTTTCACATAAATAAACCTACATACAAGACACAAAGAAATACAAGTAAAATAAAGATATTACAACTAAAATTGCGACCATATGGCGTTATTAATCTTATAAAAATAAAATATCGTAACTCACCTATTAAGATAGGGTTTGTTTCATTAAACTCGTGACACCCCTAGCTGGTAAACGGGTAAAACAATTTCCTCGTTGCTAACTGCGATAATGGGGAATTCTGACCACGATTTGCTGTCTGAACGGTTTTAAATTACCAATTTTCCCTACTGTCTGCTCTATGGGCTACCTACACTTCATTGGGAACGAAAGAACCATAAGAATCGAACAACCACATGAATAAATAACGTGTTACTCACCACAGAAGATTTCCTAAAATCCGCTAAAGCGATTTTCCTATGAATCCAACAAAACAACTGGAAATCTCACTCCAATACTATTCGATAGGAAAACAGGGCTTAATTTTGTAAATCCAAGATTAATTGACTCCGATGAACAGAGATTACAACTTAAACCCATAAAATCTTCTCACTACCACGTTTTCGCTGGTAATAGAAAGAACTGATTCTCACATATCAACGTTCACGAAATTTGACACACGTCGAAATAAGAGGTGGCGTCTACTACTATAGGGACAATAACCGTAGGATCTTCAGCTACCAATTTACGAACAAACCGTGGTCGTTTGATACGACTGATCTTATTATTTATATAGATAACTACAAAAATCTCAACCTTACTTAATTTACTCGTTTATTTAAATCTTATTACGCAAATAACAATTCCACGGAACAGCTGGCTGTAGAACCGCAATATCAATAGTTATCGACAAAAAGAAAGAGATAGTACTTCAGTCAGATGAAAGTGAAAGATGACAGTAATTTCAAGAAAAATAAACAGCTACATGAAATTTACTTCCAAAACAATATTAGCAACATTAGGAATAATTTATGGCCAGAATATATTTATAAGTTGACGATTATCTATTGCCGAACCAGATCAACGGGTTCCCGACCCAAGTAAACCTTTAATAATGGGAAATTTCAAGGTAGGAAGACACTTATGTTTACAAATTAAAATATTTATCACTTACGAGAATTTAGCCCGTGACACTATGTCGAAAGTACGAAGGAAATTGTCTTCTTGTCGACAGCGGGCCGAAAGAAATTATTCGTGCACTGATGTCACTGTCACTGCAAATGTCGGGGAAGGCATCAATATCTTTTATTACACAAGGCAATTTCTTTCGTCTTTCGGCCTAGTACAAAGAAAAATAGTATACACTACATGGGCAAAAAGTTGAGAGCCCTGCACTACGCCCCATGATGACCACGGTTTCGCCTCGGGCATCATGGGGCGCAGTGCAGAAATCTCAACTTTCTGCCATTGTAGTGTAATATACTATAGATAACCTCCACGTTTTGAGCTCCTAGGAAGCCATCCTATGTATTCCTGTGATGATGTCCGTATGTTTGTATCTCCGAGAATAACTTTTGGGCGGTTGTATCGATCAATTTCATAACCTAATTAGCTCTCAACCTCAAAAAATGACGCCGAATGCCGTTTTGTCAATTAAAATCGGTTTATTCGTTCATGAGATATAGTTGTCGAAAAATTTGGAAAAAAGTGTTTTCAAGATTTTTACTTTCCAAAACATTTTATTTCAAATTTGGCACAAATCAAATTAAATGATCCCCATACATAAACTAATATGCAATTTATTGTATTTACAGATGGACTTAAATATTGCTTCTACAAGCTGGCAGGAGAAACAAACGCTTTCAACTGAAGGATCAGTAAGTAAACCTGGTAAGTAATATTAAAAAATATAAGTACGAGCCCTGTCTCAGTGAAGTTGGCCCAACTATCTTTTTATGAAATTTGTCATATTAACGAAAAAGTATTTAAAACTAAAATGTATTTCTGATAATATACGATATTTTTATTTAATATTAGGCAAAATAACTAAATATTTTAAATATTTTGTAACAGAGAAAAAAGATTTTACAAAAATTCCAAAAACTGCCGATTAATAAAAATCAACGAAAACAAATAGCAGCAAATCACCACTGCGTTACATCGCCTTTTGAACTGATTACTGCTTTGATACGTCTTGATATAGTTTCAACTTATGTTTGGCAGTCATCTGGTGTAAAACTGTTCCAAATTTCTTGGAGACGGGTTCGCAATTCTGGAAGAGTTCTTGCGGGATTCGTTCTGAGCTTTTTCTTCATAAGGTTTCAATCGGCGATAGATCTGGACTACATTTTATAACTGGAATATTGTTTTCTAACGTTCAATCTTTTCCTTTTTTAGCCGTATGGCAAGCGGCACCATCTTGTTTGAAGATACATTCGATATTATTTAAACGCATTTGTTTAATTTGGGATATTAAGTTATTTTAAAACACATTAATGTACTATTCAGCGTTTATAAAACCTTCCACAAAGTGTAAGTTTCCCACTCCACTTGCTGACATGGATTCCCAAGTCATAACAGAAGCCGGAAACTTAACTTTTTTTTTAAGACAGGCATTATAAAACACTTCTTCTTTAGTTCTTATGACACGACTCCTTGTATCACTAACGCATACTTCAAATCTGGCTTCATCACTCTAAATAATGGAGTTACATTGGTTCGAAGACCACAATTTGTGTTCTTTGGCCCACGCTAATCTGTTTTTCTTCTGAATCTTTGTCAGTAAGGGTTTCTCTTTTGCCTAAAAATACTGAATTTAAAACGAATAACAACAACAATATTTTAAGTCTACCTTGTAAGTTTTAATTGCCATCTTTTGGGCAGCTCTGTGACAAGTTTCAATTCGTTATAATTAGCACGTCGATTTTCTTTGATAATCCGTTTTAAGGCCAATTCTCACATAGCAGCGCCGTAGCAGCGCGGCGCGTAGCCGCAAATGCGGCTCCATAAAATATTCATTATTTTAAATGGAACGGTTCTCACATAAGCAGAGCAGCGCGGCAGCAGCACAGCACGTCGACATCTAACGCCTTCGAGAGCGTTGTATGCTGCTCTGTGCCGCGCCGCGCTGCCAAGTGGGTATTAGGAAGCAGCAAACACTGCTGAGGTTGATGTTATTTGGTTAATATTTGCCATAAACTACAGAAAGCTAAATAAATAAAAAATAATTTTTATGAATGATCCCTAAGAAAACAACTAGATGGATTGGGAACAAATAACACCTTTTATAGATTTCTGTAGAATAGAGAAAGATTCTATATTTGTTTAGTGTTAATATTATTAAGTACTTAGATGTCGTTAATTTATTAGAATATTCGTTCGGTATTTCACATAGTCAGCATTAATTAGATATTTCTTTTTTTATGCAAGGGTGCGGTTTTATTTTTTGATGTGAAACATCTATAGCGGCACGTAAATCAGATTTCTGGCGTGGTGACGGTGACGTCATGACGTAAAAAACCTAACGCATCGATAATAATCGATAAGAGATGTACTGATATCTTATATGAAATTGGTGTCATGTTTTGAGCGACGCGACGGTGGCGCGCCAACAATAGGGGGAAGAAGCTCATCAATTCAAAAATTTGGCGGGACAGGGTATGAATTGTTTCATAAAAACATAAAAACCTAACTCGATTCCGCCTACTATCTATTCTATATATATAAAAATGATTGTTTGTATAGGCAACATAATATACCTACATATTTTGCTGACCTGTAAAATTGACAGCTAGTCAATCAAAATAGATTGTTGGTGAATAGTTGTCATATAGTTGTCCGCGTAAAATTTGTGTATTTAGTTTTAAATATGAATAAACAAAGTGTTAATAAAGAAAGTGATGAAAAAATATGAATAAAAATGAGTGAGTACCTACCTACTCTATATACATTGGGGTGTCCGTTATTTCCCAGATTTGGTTTTGTTCTCCAAACACCCATCAAATTTTTAGATTATGACCTAACAAAAATTATCAGACCTTAACCAGCCCTTAATATTCACATTAACCCGTGCCTAAATCATAATACATTTCCCATTTAAATACCGTTTAAAAGTTATTCAACGATAAAGTTGTATTCATAGTTAAATTCATCATTTTCCTATTTTTTATTTAGTATCGCTTTTTGTTTGTACTAAAATTATGAAGTAACTACAATTATATTAATATAGTAACGTACTTCTATATAAATTTGTGTTTTAATAATTTCCTTTTTTAAGATTATTGAATTTAAGGCAATTAAATAAAAAGCTAAACGAAATCACTTTTTAAATTTATTCAATAAATAGTCATCGTTATCTGGAAAAAATCGTAATATTTTATTTTATCATTATGACATATTTAGTTCCTATCACAATCTGTTCTTTTCTGCATATTACTTTTACAAAATAATGTCGATGTTTCACATCTGCCAGGCGTCCCGTGACGGCTCACATTTTTTTATTATTGTTGAATATTGAGTAGTTCATTTTTAGTTTTTAGTGGAAAATAAACCTAGTACATATATACGTATAAAGGGTACATACAGGTACGTGATCTATCAACATCAAATCGAATGTTGATATTTTGATTTTGTCCTTTGTTTAGTTAGATATTGTTAGTAAAAACAGAAGATGGAAGGCAAAATCGAGAGATTGATTTTATTAGTTAGTGAGAGGCCAGAAATCTACGATCTAGGTAATAAACATTACAGTAATTTAATAAGAAAAGAAAACATCTGGAATGAAATAAATAGTCTGAACAGTACTAGGACAAATGTTTCGCCACCGCTACGGTCGTGATTCAGCTGCTGCTGCACTGCTTATGTGGGAATGCCTTCATGGTTTTTGCATCGCGGCGGAGCTGTGAAGCGCTGCTGCCGCGCTGCTGCGGCGCTGCTATGTGAGAATCGGCCTTTAAGGTTCTTAAGTTAGTGTTGGAATAACGCGGTCGACTTCCAATTCTGGGTTTTTGAGCAACAGATCTCGTTGTTTTGTACAATTTAATAATATTTCGAACTGTATACCTCGATTTGTTAATACTGTCAGCGATTTGGGAATCATTTTGACCTTTCGTCAGAAACAGCTTTACCACGAACCATTTTTCATTGTTAACAATACTAATACATTAAAAATTGATTTAAACCTCGAAATCGGCTTCTTAGCAACGTAAAATATTATCATTTGTTTTACAAAGCCTATCTTTATTTTATGGAAGCGATTAAAAGACCATGCAACTTAAGTTGTCTCCATCACGTATATTGCAATACACAAATCATTTTTCGGAAAAGAAAATTTCAAAATAAAAACGCTTCAAAAATAGCTGCGCCGGTTTTGTTATCTTTCTATAAACATTTAAAGAAACCAAAAATATTATATTTTAAATAAAATTTTATTTAGCCCTTAAATAAAGTCAGAAATATCCTGTATTGGAGCGTGGGGCCAACTTCACTGAGACAGGGCTCGTATATTGCATATAAAATATAAAAAAGTTTTTTTTACAATAATGTCGCCCAGGAAGTGGTGCGAGATAGACGCTAGTTCTAAGAATCTGGGAATGTTCTAGTGGCTTTTGGAACGTCCGAATAATTCGAGAGTGTTCTATTCTAGATGTAATTTTAGAGACGCTTCTAGAAGGAATTAATTTCATATATAAGGGATCGCTTTGGACGGAGAGTAATTGTAATAGTTAAAGATAGACACGTCGATTCCCGTCTCGAACATCAACATTAATAAGTTATAGCCATTCAAAATTTCTATATATTTTTTTTTAAGTTCAAGAAGATTGAAACAGCACAAAGAATTTTCTTCTTCATCATATATATATAACTTAACTAAAATAAATAATCTACGAAGGTCTAAAAGTATTTTATAGGAAAATAAAAACCACTAAAGATAACTTATATTTTACAAATAAAATTTTATACTAGAAACAATTTTATGTAATAATACCTTCTAGGAAGTTCCGAAAAAATGATATAATTTTATCCAAGATTGAGCTTCATCGTCTTTCAGGTATTTTTGAAAAACTTTCAAAGTACTTATCTCAACAAGCTAAAATTTTAATACAAAATTATTACAGCTTCAAATACGTAATTGAATCAACATTGTAAACTGACAAATCATATTGAAAACGATTTTTGAAAGTGCAGAAAATGAACGGTTTAGAAATGTCTGCAAGTACCTACTGTTAAACGAAAATTTTTCAGAAAAACAAAAACGGGTGTGGCAGTCAGTGGGACTGGCAGAAGTTATACTTCTATGCACGCGCCGGGTTTATAAAATTGTTTGCAAATGATTTAATTTTTGAAATAAAGACTTAGTTCTTGAAGAGAATGATATATTAGTAAGTTTTGATGTAGTATATCTCTTTACAAAAGTGCCCCTAAGCAATGCAATGGAACATATAGATGATAAATTCTCAGAGGATATCTCCAATTTGTTTAAACATTGCCTCATCACCACTTATTTTTCATGGGACAATAAGATTTACGAACAGACCGAAGGAGTAGCAATGGGAAGCCCTCTCAGCCCGGTAATAGCAAATTTCTTTATGGAAAAGATCGAACAACTGGCGTTGGACAGTGCCCCATACAAGCCAAAAGTTTGGTATAGATATGTAGATGACACATTTGTAATATGGAGCCATGGGCAGGATAAATTGCAAGAATTTCTGACACACATTAACAGCATCCATGAAAAGTTACAGTTTACGATGGAAATCGAAGACAACAACAAACTGGCGTTCCTTGATGTGTTATTATCACGAAAAGGAAGATCATTGAGCCACACAGTGTACAGAAAACCTACACATACGGATCGGTATTTACATAGGGATTCCAACCACCACCCATGTCAAAAATATGGAGTTATCAAAACCTTAGCAGAAAGGGCAAGAAGGATTTGCGAACCCGAGGCACTAAACGCAGAGCTAACTCATATTCATGATGCTTTAAGGGCCAATGGTTATTCAGAACGGGAAATCAAAATATCGATTGGACCAACAAATCGTAGACCCAAGGAAAATGAGCAAATCCAACCAGTGGCAAAAGCATTTCTGCCTTTTATTCTGGGAGTGACAGACAGAATTGGTCGATTGCTAAGAAAGAAGAATGTGAAAACTCTTTTCAAACCAACGAGAAAAATCAAAGAATGTCTTCGATCGGCAAAAGACAGAAGAGATCCACTGTCAGCTTCGGGAATTTACCGCATTCCGTGCACATGTGGAAGCGTGTACATAGGAACCACCAAACGCTCGATCAACACCAGGATTAAAGAGCACAAGGCCAATTGTCGTCTGGGGCAGACAGACAAATCCGCCGTAGCGGAACATACCCTCACTATGGACCATCGGATTAAGTTTGAGGAGACCCAAGTCCTCGCTACTACATCAGCATACCATTGCAGACTCTATAGAGAAGCCATAGAGATAGAGAAGCACCCGAACAACTTTAATAAAAAAAGAGGAAGCAGTCAAGATTAACAAAACATTGGTCCCGATAATAAAGGGTGCGAAAACTTTACCCTTAACGAACAACACCGACCAGAACCGATTGGAATCGAAAGCAACTGAGGCCCCGCCCACTTCCTTCCCGACGTATAAATACGGGCTTCGATCACGCAGAGCTTAGTAGTTCGCAGACTGTCAACCAGGAAGCAACTTCTGAAGATGCCAACCGCTCGTGTTGGCGAAACGTCAAGTCAGCAAGACAATCGACGCCGGCCTAATAGCCCAAAAACCATTGATACAATAGACAATGGCCGCGAAAGCCTTTCACAGTTTATTTCATCTTTGTTTTTACCGACCGATATATGTGTTTCTGTCTCTCTCTTACTCACACCAGTACATATGTAATGATTTTTTCCTCCACACAAATTTCGACCGCAGAGTGCACGAATAGAAGTATAACTTCAAAAATAAGGTTAAAACGTCTTTTCATACATGTATCTATAGTAGCACATCAGTCCGTCGTAAAGGGCAAGAAAATTCTTTGTAAAATTATATCTCATTGGCAAATGTCTGCAAAAATTATAGATAATTCTTTTCGGCCAAAAAGCAAGTTTGAATGTTTTGCAGACAAATCCATTTTAAGATGCATTTTTTTTTCTGTTTTCAAGGGTGTTTGCAAATATTTTGTACATTGCTAAAAACATCTGCATATTGTTTTTACTTTGTTCCACTTAAATATCACATTCGTAAAATATTGCAAAAGAAGACATTTTCATACCGTTCTGAGATACGACTTAAAATTTTCAACGGAAATTAAAAATAATGTCTGTAGGTTGGTATATTAGCTGGATTTGTCTGCAAAACTTGTTTTTTGGATGAAACAGAATCGTCTATGATTTTCCAAACATTCCGATGTACCAAGACTTTCCTCGACCATCTGATGTAAGTACTACTTATGCAAATCTGCAAATACGTCTTCTTTTCGATAAATTTCTGTTTTAAAATACTTGCAGACATTTCTCAAACATAGGTATTTCCTGCACATTCCAAAATCATTTTCAATATAATGTGCAAGTTTGCAAAGGTTGGAATAGCATTTAATCGAGTCGAAATACTCAAATAGTATATTCTGTAACAAGGTTAGAATGAAAATTCGATACGAGTGGAGAATTCCGAACGCGAGCGTAGCGAGCGAGAGGAACCACGAGTAATCGAATTTTCATTCTAATCGTGTAATAGACTGTATTTTCTCCACGACCATGTAATAATTCTGTTTATTTAAATTGAAATATGTAGCAAAACAATTAGAACGTCGCACTGACAAACTGAGTGACAGTTTTGAAATTCGCAGGGCAATCTATGTTTTTTGTTGAGCAATTAGAGAATATTATTCCGTCACTAGTTGTAGAATGGAAATACATGCAAAACACATAGGAAGCAAGTGTTTCAGAATGAATATTCTATCTCAAGAGTGAGAATGAACACTTTCTATTATTAAAAATGAAGTCGGAATTATTACATTCATTAATGGTCGTGGAGAAAATATATTCTATATAACAGTTATCGACATGCGTTCCATTTTTATACATTCTGGACCCGCATGACTAAAAGGTTTTAAGAGATTTAAAATTTAGCAACGACAAACGTTACAAAAAGAAAAAAATTACACACCTGTAATTCGTTCGAGAATTTATCAAGACTAAGTGCTCGCATTACTCCTTTTACATCTTCATATCTGTTGACAATAACTTCAAGGTTGTTAATAATATTTTTTTCAAATTCTTTGACCAGATCTTTAACATTTTTCTTAAATTCCCGTGTTGAGATCATTTGATGTATATTTGGTGCTATTGCGTTTATCATCTTATAGAAATAGTTAGAGGGATTATTGGGTAGTTGTTCAACCACACTGTAATTCAATATAGGCTACAGATTAAATCACTTACTTTTAAAGCTCAGTGTTTAATGGTTAACGTTTAACAGTTAATGCTTAACGTTTAAGGTTTATCACTTAATACTTAATGAAACGTTAACCGTTAAACGTTAGACGTCAAACTTTAAGCGTTAAACTTTAATCGTTAAAAGATAAGCGTCAACTGTTTAACGTTAAGCGTTAACTGTTAAACGTTAAGCGTTAGACGTTAGGAGTTAAACTTTAAATGTTAAGCGTTAAACGTTAATAGTTGACCGTTAAAAGTTAAACGTGTAGCGTTAAACGTTCATTCATTTATCATTTGGTTAACGTAAATGGTCAACGTTTAACGGTTAATATTTAACGTTTACTGGTTATACCTAATCGAGGAAATTCGCTTAATCATAAAGATTCAAAGGATATAAAGTATCTTGAAAAATAAGTTAAATTGTCATTTTGATCTGTAACTAAATATTTGATATAATTTATATTATGTACTTATTAGACAATTATTGATTTATTTATGCATATTCATACCTGTGAAATATTTCTTGAACGATTTGAAGCGCATTATGTTTCAATATTTTCCATGAATTTTTCAGGTTTTTAATATCATGTCTAAAAATTAAAATAAGAATTAAAAGAAATTCCGTTACCTATACGTGATAGGAGTATGTTTCTAAGCGTGATGTTACCATAAAACAAGATAACGTGACGACATATGAGCTCACTTATCGATTTGCTAACAAATTACCATCCTGAATTATAAAAAGCTCAGTTATTCCATTCGAATTTACGCCTTTCCACAACATTACTGATTCTCCTTTAAAATGACAAGTTTCTTATAGCGATTGTCTTTGAATCTTTTACTAAATATTCTCTAAACTAGAACACATCTATCAAGTCCTTACAATCCAAAACAAGACTCATCTAACAATAAAGGTCGTTGCCATTCCTCTTCAATCTTATTTTCATTTTCGTGACAAAATGTAAGACAATTCATAAGGTGTCGTCTTAGTCTAAGATCCCGATATAGGACGACCTTCACCGAGCTGGTTAATGGACCAAACATTTTTTTTATGTAATTTAATATATCAAAAAAAATATTGCATATGAGTTGCCTATCGAATTTCAGTCAAGGATATTTTTAATTAATTTTTAAAAAAAATTTGTGCGACTGAGAGGTCCCTACCTACCGTCCCATGCGATAGAAGAGGACACAACATAACAGCGTTTGTATCCCGGCCTTTTAAAGAGAGACAGCTCTCTGCTCTCTGCTCTTGAAGACAAGAAGGATAGCGATAGACGCGTACATTCTGAGCATTATTTTGGAGTAGTTTCATATTAAAATAAAGGATTAGTTTTTAATTTTTTTTCAATCAATTAAATATATATGTGTATATATTTTGTTACATTAAAGTATATATAAATCTTTAGTTAATAAGAAGGTTATAGCAATACATATATAATTCTTATCTTACAAATTTTATTTCTTTTTTTTTTCTATTTAAAAATATTAACTGAAAAAAATTAAACCAATTTGCTTTATATAATTAATGTATAACTGATATATACTGCACGCGTCTATCGCTATCCTTCTTGTTTTCAAGACCAGAGCGCAAAGAGCTCTCTGTCTTTAAAAGGCCGGGATTCAAGCGCTGTTATGTTGTGTCCTCTTCTATCGCATGGGACGGTAGGTAGGGACCTCTCAGTCGCACAAAAATTTTTTAAAAATTAATTAAAAATATCCTTGACTGAAATTCGATAGGCAACTCATATGCAATATTTTTTTTGATATATTAAATTACATAAAAAAAATGTTTGGTCCATTAACCAGCTCGGTGAAGGTCGTCCTATATCGGGATCTTGGACTATCTTGTTAATTATAGTACAGTATAGATCTTAATTCCATTTCTTTTAAACAATTTCTTATTGTTTGTGTTTATATGGTGTTGCAAGAGATTTGCATGATGTCGAGCAGTGAAAGTTGGATTTTGAATTGCATTTCTTACTAACAAACGATCCTAGCGAAAAGTTGAAATACGTGGTCGGGGTTCATATGGACTCCTTTCTACATCATCAGTTTCCAGAAACCTATTCAAAGTTCTTGAAATCACGGTGTGATGCCAAATCGTTAATCCGATGGAAAACAACAGTATAATTCTGTAGTAATTTATTGTTAATAAAACATGTATTTTTATACAAGGTGATTCTGATTTTCTAACTGATCCCTAATTGATTTTGCTTATTATGTATATATGTTACAGGGAGAGTCGATTCTTAGTAATAGTAGACTCTCCCTAGGCAGAGTCAACACTCACTAAAATTATCAGTAACAGTTGATTGAAAACAGACAGATCAACTTTTCCTAGGAAGAGTTAACTATGCCTGCCGTGATTTAGTAAAACTTGATTTGCAGATGCTGTCTTAAAATGTGACCGAAGCAGCTAGCTGCCGGCTCGTCCTTGAGGCTTCAGCACATCCCCTCCGACCTGTAGTCGGTCCTTTACGGTTGTTTGTGCAATAGTGACAATAGGTTAAGTTACGTTTTAATAACTGAATTAAATGTGCAATAATTATGTCAGACCCTACGGTAGAACTGTTTTATGAAAAACTGCGACAAGAACGCTTGACTTCCAAGGTAAATTCACTGACATTGACCAAACTAAAATATGATACCTACATTCAGAAAGTGAAAAATCTGAAAAATGCAACTAAAAAAGAAAGTAACGATATCAGGTTTTTAAGACGATATGACATTATTGAAGTAAATGGTATTACTAAACTAAACACCCTGTCACAGACCAAGACAGCATAAGGTATTATGTTTTTGATGAAGAATTGTTTGGAGTTCTTAATGAAGCGCATATATCCACTGGACATGGAGGAAGAGATCGTATGATTCAGCAAATGAAAGGAAAATTTCAAAATGTTACTGCAAAGGACATTTCATTATTTTTAGGCTTGTGCGAACCTTGTGTTCAAAAATTGAAACATAAGAAGAAGGGACTGGTTGTAAAGCCTTTGTTATTTAAGGAAATGAATTCACGGTGTCAAGTGGATTTGATTGACTTTCAGTCGCAACCTGATGAAGACTTTAAATTTATAGTGGTGTACCAGGACCATTTGACAAAGTTTGTTGGGCTAAAACCACTAAAATCGAAGACTGCAGACGAAGTCTGCAATAATATCATTGATATCTTTACATTTTTAGGCGCTCTTTGTATTTTACAGTCCGACAATGGCAGAGAATTTGTTAATAAAATTATTGACAGTCTGGTTAATTTATGGCCTAACTTCAAAATGGTGCACGGCAAACCGCGACATAGTCAGAGTCAAGGTAGCATCGAAAGAGCCAACCAGGATGTAGAGAATATGATAACCACCTGGATGCAAGATCACAAAACATCAAAATGGAGTGAGGGCTTAAAGTTTATCCAACTTATAAAAAACAGTGCATTGCATAGTGGGATAAAAAGATCCCCGTATGAAGCAATGTTCGGCTGCCCACCGAGACTTGGCTTATTTAGTTCAAAACTGCCAACTGAGGTTCTGGGAAATTTAGAAACAGAAGATGATCTTCAATGCGCAATTGATCAAATCCAGCAACAACAAGAAAACGATATTGAAGGTAACGAGAATGAAAATCCTTATGAAAATGACACAAACCAAAATTTATTAAGTGGTGAGAACCTCGTAGATGATAGTGATTATGTCCTCACTGACCTGGACAAGTCTACTCAAGACATCAAGAAACAAAGAAAAGAAGCTTTCTTTTGTCTAGAACAACAAGCTAAACGCATGAAAAAAATCTCAGGTCACATTCATCCACCAGTAGAAAAAGGAACATCAGTTCGAATTCCTGTCCCGGATGTTGACCGCGGTAGAGGAGATGCTCGATCTATCCTAGGTGTGGTATTGGAGGTTGTGGATGATGGGTTTTATCGAATTGGAACGAGAAATGGAATTCTAAAGCAGCTGTTCTCAAGGTAACCTCTCTCTCTATCTATCTCTCTCTCTCTCTCTCTCTCTCTCTCTCTCTCTCTCTCTCGCTCGCTCGCTCACTGCCCGCTGAACTTGATCAGGTTTTAATAATTATATTATTTTCAGGTCTCAATTTTGTAAATGTCCTACAAACATAATCCAAGAAAATGAAGTTCCTATGGATAAAATAATAGCTGTGAGGACTGTTGCAACTTCACAATCACTTGGAAGTGGACAAGGTTTCTTTAAATGCTCTTGCAACACTAAATGCGAATCCATGAAGTGTATGTGTAAAAAGAAAAAAGTGCTTTGCAACTCAAAGTGTCACAAATCTTTACCTTGCTCTAATAAATAATTAACATTTCTATCTCTTTATGTTTTATAAGGGTTTTAGATTTTATTAGTTTTTCTTAAACATTTTTATCTCTTTCTGTGTTGATTTTGTCTTTTAATTTGTTTTTTGTTAGCTAGTACGGTTTCCTTACAAATAAATATTTTTATCTATTGATGTATTAGTTTTGCCTTTTTATTCGTTTTTGTTAGCTAGTACCGTTCCCTTAAAAATAGTTAACTGTTACTACCTCAAGTCAGTAAGAGTATACTTTTCCTAGGTATAGTCAACTCTGACTAGTAAATGTTGATCGAAATTGAACACTTGCCGCTTTTAATCAACTTTTACTGAAAATATCAGTAAAAGTTGACTTTATCTAGGAAGAGTCAACTCCTACTGGAGAATCCACTTTCCCTGTAACATATACATATATAAATATAACTTACGCATCTAGTTTTTCAGAACAAAATATAAAATATGGTAAAGATAGAACGATTAAAAATCGTGTCAAAAACATATTGGCCTTGCTTCTTACCATAAACTAAACCATAAACTATAAATACCAGGAATACTAGATTTCATTTTATGGCATATAAAATTTATTTAAATTAAATTTATAATACAAAACAATAGGTTTCAAATAAAATAGAAATTAAAGACTATGTCTTATGCGACTATATAACATGTGTTTGATTAAAAAATATTAAAATAAAATCAATTCTGTATAAGTACCTACTGGAATAATAGTAAAAAAATTGACATAATATTTGCATCAAAAATTTGCCTAAAATCAAATACATAGTTGCCGAAAAAATAGTGTGCGCAACATGTCCGAAAACAGTTTTTTAGACTTCATCTATATATATATAAAAATGAATGTTTGTCTGTATGTCTGTATGTCTGTATGTACTCAATGAACTCAAAAACTACTGGACCGATTATTATGAAAATTAGTACACATATGTATTTTTCCACGGAGAAGGTTTGTGTGATATGCTCATTGATGCCACTCGCCACCAGGTGGCGCTGGAGAGTAGCAACTTCTGTCCCGTTTAACCGATTGTCATGAAAATTGGTATGTATATGTATTTTTCCACGGAGAAGGTTTGTATATGCTCATTGATGCCACTCGCCACCAGGTGGCACTGCAGAGTAGCAACTTCTGCCCCGTTCAACCGATTGTCATAAAAATCGGTATGATGATGTATTTTTAATGGGTAAGATAAATATGATATTCGTATTAATGGAAGTTACCACCAGATGGCGCTTCCATGTATCAAATTTAATACTGATTAATAGATATCTATACGAATTCGTATAAATATAAGTTCGAAATAGTTATTTATGAAACAGTTCGTGAAGTATGCTTTTTGCGCACGCACGCGATGTTTAGAGCACGAGCGAAGCGAGTGCTATATATCTCGTAAGTGCGCAAAAAACACTTCACGCACAGTTTCATACAATATTTTATCTACGATAATCAAATAAAAAATAATTACAAGAAAGCAATTTATTTTCAATTCATTTACAAAATACTAACAAAACTCATAGCAACACCATGGCAACGCGAATGCTCAGGATATTTGATTATATTGTAAATGGATAACCGTAAAGGAAGGGACCTTAATTTGAAAGATTTTTATTGACAGTTGATTTTTAGAAGTTTCTAAAAATCAACTGACTATTTTAAATAATGTTTCTAGAAAATTCTAGAAACTTCTAAAGACACTGACTAGATTAAATAAAGCTGTATATAAGGGGATGCATGGGCAGTTAACGTCAGTTTAAGTTCAAGTACTCACAAGAGTTCATTGTATTGTCAAGTAGTTAGACGTTATCCAGCAGAGTTCAGTGTATCTTAACAATTTTGTAAATAAATTGTGTAAAAAGCCCCCATAAGTGTTTCAAATTGGTGTCAGGTGAGGGGTGAAGATACAAGAATGCCTGGAAAAAAGATAAATGAACTATTGGTGGCTGAGCTCAGAAGAGAGCTCGAAGAATTAGAGTTGGAAACTACTGGGAGCAAATCCGTATTGTTGAGAAGGCTCCGTGAATACTACGTAAATAATAATTTGGACCCTGACGCTGTGGAGTTCGAAGACCCAAATCAAAAAGCGAATTCTGAACTAGCACAACAACTGTCCCAGTTATCCAGTCAGATGTCCCAGCTGTCGCAACGAATGACGAGTCAACAAGCAGAACAAACTCAACAACTTTCCCGGCTGCAAGAGGAGCTATCAGGACGAATGACGAATCAACAAGAGGAGCTATCCAGTCAGATAAAGAGCCAGCGCGAAGATATGTCCCAGCTGTCGCAACGAATGACGAGCCAACAAGACGAACAATCACAACAACTGACCCAGTTGTCCAGTCAGATAAACAGCCAGCGCGAAGATATGTCCCAGCTATCACAACGGATGTCTACCCTATCAGATGAGTTATCCAGTTCGTTCTCTCAGCAAATATCACATCTTCGTGAAGAACAAAATCAGCAAGTGTCCAGCTTGCGAGACGAACAAAATCAGCAAGTGTCCAGCTTGCGAGACGAACAAAATCAACAAGTCGCCAACTTGCGAGATGAGCAAAACCAGATCAACCAGCAAATGCAGTCCGAAATAAGGAAGCTTCAACAAGAACAAAAAGCTTATTGTCGAAACCAGCCCATCCACCACGGCGACGGAGATGCAGAAAGGATGGAGACCTGCCACGTAGACGTCGACCGACGAGGAAATGGGGAGACTACCCAGGTACGAACGACGATGAAACCCCCAACCTTCGACGGGAAGACTTCCTGGCCAAATTACCTGAAACAATTCGACGCAGCGGCCAGAGCTAATGGATGGTCATCCCAGGAGAAGGCATTGTCCCTAACTGTAGCTCTGCGAGGCGAAGCTTTATACGTCTTACAATCATTGTTACATTCAGAAGAAATTTTGAGAGCAAGCTGTTTCAAGAAGTTTGCCAAAGATTAGGCATCCACAAAACGAGAACCACAGCGATGCACCCTCAGTCTGATGGAATGGTGGAACGAATGAACCGGACTATAACCAACTATCTGTCAAAAGTGGTGTCAGATTGTCAGATGGATTGGGATCGACATATTCCACTATTTCTAATGGCAATTCGATCGGCCATCAACGAATCAACTGGCCAAACGCCTGCGAAGGTCCTGTTCGGTAGAGAAATGAGGCTACCATGTGACTTGGTGTTTGGTTGTAAACCTGGTGAAGAAATGGCACGTGAACAATATGTCGCCGACCTTCAGAATCGAATGGAGAATATACACAACCTGGTGCGTGGAAAACAACAATTATCTAGTGATCGGATGAAGAGGTACTATGACACACGGACAATGGAAAAGAGTTACCAAGTTGGAGATTTAGTCTGGCTCTATAACCCCCGACGGCGTCGAGGTATTTGTCCCAAATTACAAAAGAACTGGGAAGGTCCGTACACCATCAAGAAGAAGATTAACGATGTCATTTATCGGATCGTGAAAATTCCCAGAGGGAAACCCGTCGTGGTCCATCATGATCGTTTGGCGCCTTACCAGGGAAACCACAGTGGAGATGCGCAGCAACTCCAAGAAGATGGTTTGGCTGGCTCAGGGAGTGTGCGGGATTCCGATGTAGGAAATAACATTCCAGGAGGAATGAATCTAAGGAAGGGGCAGTGTAACGGGATAACCGTAAAGGAAGGGACCTTAATTTGAAAGATTTTTATTGACAGTTGATTTTTAGAAGTTTCTAAAAATCAACTGACCATTTTAAATAATGTTTCTAGAAAATTCTAGAAACTTCTAAAGACACTGACTAGATTAAATAAAGTTGTATATAAGGGGATGCATGGGCAGTTCATTGTATTGTCAAGTAGTTAGACGTTATCCAGCAGAGTTCAGTGTATCTTAACAATTTTGTAAATAAATTGTGTAAAAAGCCCCCATAAGTGTTTCAATATGAAGGTGTGTCAAAAACAGTGCGAAAAAGTAAATCCCATTTAAAATACATTGTTACTTCACGCACACTTTCAATCCTTTACGCACTGCTGTCTATAATGACAGTTTTCACGAACTAAAAATTGATACAGAATATGAGGCAGAGTAGATAAAATATACTTTTGGTGCGATAAGTAAAACAAAACTATAAACTTTCTTTCCTTCTCTATCTCTTCTCCTCTTTTATTTTTCTTAAATTTATTTTAGTTATTGGCGGAGCAACGCGCGCCGGTACAGCTAGTATTTTATAAAATACAGGCATTTCTATTAATCAAAAAGTCTATTATAATTTTCTCAAATTAATGTTCTTCATTCATTTATTTTTCAATTACCTTGCAAGAGACTTTTTAGACCCTGCTGTTTAAAATTTACAATATAGAACAATTAATTACATTTTTGTTTATATTTTCTCTATTTTACGTTTATAAACTAATTTATACTTCCTAACTTGAGGTATAAATTACTTTTTATATTTGGGTAACAGGTTCACAATAAAATACGTACACATATTCTCATCATACTTTTCTACGGTTCCAACTTTTTGAGCGAGACTGATTTAATGCTCTCAACGAGAAACAGAACATAAAATATTAGTAAATAAATCACTTCAGGGCGAGAAGAAGAAACGTTTCAATCAGAATCCATTTCAAACCCACTGTTATACTGGGTGAATCGTAAAATCAAATTATTTTTTATATTGATACAAAAAAATCATGTTATTTAATTGACTGGTAATGCTTCTAGGTATTGAATATCTGGAATATTCTGACAGCATGGCACTAGATACCTTTTGTATCATATTTTTTTATCATTTTGTATAAGACTGTTAAAAAGCCTCGGTTCGTTTATTTACTTACCTTGCCTAAGATTTTATATGACATGCAAAGCGAACACTTAAGATCGTTTTATTCTTTCGTTAACTTTTATAACAAATTTTGACCAGTCTATACCAGGGATGTCTCTTCATTACTGATTGATGAGCTCTAATAGAACGAAACACGTGTCTGCAATTTGGTTTTGCCCTTGTAAAGACCGATTAATTTTTATATCTCTATCGCAGCATAATGTGTCCTAGAGTTAGGAATTCTAACCAGGACAAATCCAGGTTGTATATCTGCAATATTCTGACAGCATGGCACTAGATACGTTTTGTATCATATCCTAGTTGGCCCAAAGCTTTTCGTGTGATGGTTGCCCATTTCTTTCTGTCCCGACTCTCCTCTTTCCAGTTTCTTATTCCCAATGCATCCAAATTATTTAACACCTCTTTCTTCCATCTGTCTTTTGGTCTACATCTCCTTTTTTTCTCCAATACTTCTTCGGTATCCTTCCTTGTGTCATTCTTTGAATATGTCCCATCCACCTAATTCTTTGCGCCCTTACTACCGTTGTTATACTGGGCTCATTATACAAATCTCCTAACTCCTGATTTGTTCTTCTCTCCCATTCTCTGTTTACTTGCTTTCCTCCAAGTATTTTTCTTAACACCTTCCTTTGCCATATCTGTAACTGTTCATTATCTGCCTATCTAAGTATCCATGTTTCACAGGTGTACGTATTGGCCTTATTATAGTTTTATAAAGATGTATTTTCAGCTTCTTTGATACAAGTTTGGATTTTAACAGATGATTTAAGCTGTGAAGACACTTATTTCCCTTATTTCTTCTTTAACATGTGACATTGTAAAAATCGTTCCTAAATAAGTGAATTTCTCAACTTCTTCAAATTTGTAGTTTTTCCCATTTCTTGTTGTTATATTTAGTGTATTGCCTTTCGAGAAATTTTTATCTCTCCATGTCATATATGTATTTAGTTTTTTCCTCGTTTTATTCTAGACCCCTCATATTTGCCACTTCCTCTATTGCTTTTGTACAACTCTTTCTTGCTTCTACTTAAAAAGACAATGGGTGCATTCGTCTTGGACGCTCACACGCTTTCAGCGCACTCAATCGTCTTTTTCAGCGTTCGACTTGGCGCTGTGAGTAACAAAAAGTCACTTCGTGAGATCAATCTCGTGCTCACAGACGCTAAATCCACAGAGGTAGGGCAGCAAAAGCGTGAGCGCTTAATGGTACTGTTTTTCTAAACGAATGATGCATGAGCATAAGCTAACCAAACTTTATAATCAAAAAACAAATTGTTAATATTAAAAATGGCGAGATTTAAATTCTTTGTTCGTAAAAGCTGGTATAACCTGTTCAACCAAATGTTTAAGTCTTTATAAGCATTCTTTTTATTAAATAAATTTAAATATGTACAACAATATTCCCATTCCATTTCATTATCACTATCTTCTATCATATTGTATTCATCATCACTATCGTCAAAATCATTTATAATTTCCTATAAATTAAGTATTATCTAAAAACCTTTTCCTTTATTCGCCATGCTGATACAAACTAACGCAACGCTCACAACGTCCAAAACGAACGATATTTTCTAAACGATTCTAAGCGTTCTTAGGCCAACACGAACAACAATTATAATTTGTGGTTATAAGCGTGAGTGCTCAAAGCGTGTGAGCGTCCAAGATGAATGCACCAAATATCGTCAGCAAACGCCATTCATTGATGTTTTCTATTATAGAGATACCATTTCTATTCACATTTGCGTTTGTGATTATTTTTTCTAGAACAAGGTTAAAAACTACTGATGACAATGGATCTTAATCATCTTTCTACAATAACTTTTTCTTATTTTTCTCCGTTTACTTTGGCTCTATTTTCCGTTTTATTTAGTCTCATTTTCACCAGTCTTATAAGTTTATTTTCTACCCCAAGGTACTCCAGTGCTTCACATAATTTTAATCTTCTAACTGTATCGTAGGCTTTTTTAAAATCTATGAAAAGTATGTGTGTTTTCTTCTGATGTTGATGACTTTCGGTTTGAATCTCTCTTAGAATAAAAAGCCCCTTTTCCTCCTAAATCCAGATTGGTTTTCTTCTATTATGTTTTCCATTTTTTTCGTTAGATAGCTTCTTATTAATACATCTACTCAATGTATGTTTATATATGAATATTGAATTTATTAAGGAATAATTTGCAAACTATACCTACTTAATATCAAATATTATAGACACACCCAGTAAGTTGACGTTCTTCGAAAGTATTAGCGTTGGCTTTTATTTTACTTTTAATTTTCGTTTTCGAACAGTCGAGGATGAACTGACTTTTTAAATTAAAACGTCTGAACGTTAACAATTGAGGTGCGCGTTCCGACACTTTTCCAATTAACACCTGGTTAAGTTTCGGCTCGGTATTCAGATAGAGCGGCTTTAAAAACGATTCCAAATCGAATTAAATTACTATCTATTATGAACTAGAAATAATTAAATTGATATTATAATCCAATGGGTTATGTTGTAAGCGCAGTTTTTTATATTTATTTTTTTTATTGGAATCGATAAATTGGTCTTTCCCAATTACTTTTTAAAGAGAACTTTATGTAAATGTTGACCTCCGTTTCAAATGGTCCATTCGGAAGGTCCAATTTTGCATCACTTTTTCTGGAATTTCGGCCTTATCCCACGAATATTTTCCTGTAAAGCTTCCATCGTGTTCGGCTTGTCCACATAGACTAACGACTTCACATAGCCCCATAAAAAATAATCAAGAGGCGTTAAATCGCATGATCTTGGCGGTGATTTCGATCTAAGCTTCTCACCAAATTCATTCTTCAACATATCCATTGTTTCCCGTGAGGCATGTGGTACTGTCTTGATAAACCACATATCAACCAAGTTTACTATCATAGCTCGATATCTTTCGCCATTGACGGTATAGTTTTTTCCACGGTCTTCTTTGAAGAAAAATGGACCGATAATGCCACCAGTCCATAAACTACACCAAAACTGTCATTTTTTCGGAATGCATCGGTATTTCCTGTATGGAATGTGGCTGCTCATCACTCTAGATGCGACAGTTTTGCTTGTTTATGTATCTGTTTAGCCAGAAATGAGCCTTATCGCTGAACACAATTTTTCGCTAAGACAGCGGATTTTCATAGAGCTGTTTTAAGGTCCAATCCCCAAAAATTTGCTGATAACAGTACGAAGTTTGTAAGTCTTTCCATGATGAAATGGCAGAGTACACTGAATACTTTTTACTTTAACAGATAAAGTTTGGACTCCATTATTATCCAGTGCTACCAACCTAAAAAACTTAAATCATACGAAAATCACCTTTTAGTAATAATTTAAGAGGATAAATCACTTAGGTACTTGGTAGAATTTAAAAGTATTTTTTTGATGGATCAATTCTGAAATCCTAAAAAAGTGAGTCTAAATTTAATATCACTTCAGGAAAAAGTGAAGTGACTGTATTTACTGTTTTCACTCCAAACCTATTTATACTTCTTCGGGTCATAACTATTGAATTGGAAAAGAGCTTTAATTTGACAACTCACTTATGTCTCTAGCCCTTCTAATATTGGAGGAGATGTGTTTACAGACAGACGCACGGACGGACAGACAGACAAACCAATTTGTACATCCACAAATCTACACTTTTTGATGTTAGAGTGAAAACCATAAAACATTACCAATTGTGGCATTGTGAAAAATGTAAAATATTTGCTAGAATACATGTATGGTCCTCTAAGGAAAAATTATTACCCAATGTGTTATTTTAGTAAATCCGGTGCTGTTAAAAAAATAAATGTGAAAACCACAGAAACAAAGAGCTTAGAGATAAAAAAGCATGTTGTATTTCTAGTTACATCAAAATATTTTAAAATAATAGCATAGTATTAGAATTATTTGCGGTTGAAAATGGATCAGTTTCATGTGTCTACTTATACAATTCTCGCTTTAAATGGTAGGTAGGTACACGCAAGAGAAGAGAACAGACCAATGCGCAACATGACATTTGTTTCGTAGAACTAGCAGGATGTCGAAATTAAGGACAAAAAATTGCTACAATTTCACTTTCTATATAATGGGTTTGGGCTAAACGGCTCTAATATAGTTAGTGTAACTGCTGTTCGTTGGGTCGGCCTGCGGCGGTTTTTCGGGGCTCCCTACACAATTAAATAGAGCCATTTGGGGGTTGATTTTTTATTTTCTTTCTTTTATACGCTATTTTAATACACTTTTTTTGTTCAGAGGAAATAAATGGTTTTTAGTTATTAAAAATTGATCTTTTTTAAATTACTTTTTAACATATTGAAAAAAATGTTGTTTATATAACAAAATAATCTTTAAAATTGACTCTAGTCAAATTTTTTTTTTTTTTTTAATTTCCCAATTTTATTTACAATCTGTAAAACATACGTTACAATAAGTAAATTGTGTGTCTTAATGCTAAATTGACATGGAGGAAAATTGCTCAGTAGCAATTTCCTATTATAAATAGTCTATATATGTATAAACTTTGACATGGCTGCTGGGATAGAGACTTCTTTTTGCTAAAATCGGTTTGGTAGATCGTATGGAGAAATTTTCTTCAGTCTTCTTCTGATGGGTGTAATTTCCATTAGATGTTTAGCTAGATTGTTTGGGTGATGTTGAATCTTGGCGGCGTAACTTTTGGAAAACTTGGAGGTTTCTTCTTTTACGGAGTTTATATGGAGATCTCTAGATATAATTTTGTTTGAGACGTACCATGGGGCATCGGTAATGATTCTAAGGACTGATATCGTTCCAGTATTTCAATATTTGATAGTGATGCGGTCCCCCACAGCTGTATACCGTAGCTCCATATGGGCTTCATAATTGTCTTGTATATGAGGATTTTATTTTCTAACGATAGCTTTGATTTTCGTCTCATCCAATATAGTTGGTTAAGTCTGATGCCTAGTTGTTTTCTCTTCATGAAGATGTGTGTTCTCCACAGGAGTTTTCGGTCCAGGTGCATACCTAAGTATTTGGCTTCCTCTTTTTGTATTAGCTGATGTCCATTTAAAACTACCGGTGGAGAGGTTTCACGACGGTTGGTAAACGTCACATGGACGGATTTAGTTTCGTTGACACGAATACGCCAGATTTTTAACCATCTTTGGATTTTGTTAAGATTGGTTTGAAGTAATGTAGATGCCATGTTTGGATCTTGGTGAGAGGATAACAGTGCCGTATCATCAGCATACGTTGCGGTAACTATATTGTTTTGTGTAGGTAAATCTGCTGTAAACACAAGATACAAGACCGGACCGAGTACGCTGCCTTGTGGAACTCCAGCATCGATTGGATAGAGAGAAGTTAGCGCATCATGGTATTTCACAAGGTAATGCCTATTTTGAAGGTAGGAACAAAGGATAAGGGAATATGTATGTGGAATTATTTTACGCACTTTATATAGTAAACCTTGGTGCCAGACCCTATCGAAGGCCTGCGATATGTCCAGAAAGACGGCCGTAAATGTGGTTACAAACCCGATGAATCTGCTCTGTTGTTGCGTGTTGTGGACGAAATCCAAATTGATGGTTTGGTATGACTTGTTGTTGTATTAGTATTGGCTCTAATCTGGCTAATAAGAGTTTTTCCAGAATTTTGGATACAATTGGAAGCAGGCTTATCGGTCTATAGGATTTCACGTCATTGATGGGTTTGCCTGGTTTCTGTATTACTATAATTTGACCAACTTTCCATTGTAATGGGAAGTGTCCGGTTCTTAAGACTGCATTAAACAGCTGTGTAAGGAATAATATGCCTTTTCTTGGAAGCTTTTTGAGTATTTTACCACTGATCAAATAATAGCCAGGAGATTTTTTTGGGTTTAAATTATTGTTTATTATCTCTTGCACTTCTTTAACTGTAAAGTTTTTAGGGGGCAGATCGAGTTGGTAGGGTGTATTAAGATACTCGTTAACTTCGTTTTCCACGTTGAGGTTGATATTGGCAGGATTAGGTTGAAAGACGTTGATTAGATGTTCTGCAAACGCTTCGGCTTTTTCTTTATTACTTTTCGCCCATGTCAGGTCCACTGTTCTTATTGGAGGATTATGCTGTTGTCCCTTGTTTAGTTTTTTGACTGCCTTCCATAGCGAGTATTCAGTTGCTTCCGTTGCTGTAAGGTTTTGGAGATACCTTCCAATATTGGCATTTTTGTGATTATTTAGGAGCCCTTTCAATTGTCTGGTGATTTGGTTTAATCTGGTTTTATTATCCGGAGAACGTGTTACTTGCCAAAGTTTTCGCAGTCTTCGTTTTTCTGCAGTCAAAATTAAAAAAAAAACAGGTATGGCATTCAGTGGGAATGCCGGTAGAAGTTATACTTCTATGCACGCGCCCGGGTTTAGAAATTTTTATGGGAATAATTTAGCAAAATTAGTATATGTTTGAAGCATGGACCTACTATACTATAAATTGGAGCTTCTGTGTTCATTTAATAGGTTAAAATCCAATGTACAGTCAAAATTCTCATCGTATAATAAAACTCTCCATTTTTCCAATAAATATCACTTATCGATCAAAATCTATAAATATTTATTGCGAAAATATATATCGTGTGTACATAAAACTAAAAACTGTATAAAGTATAAGGTTAATCAGTGCTCCAACATGTGCAGTGTAAAATATTTTGACTAGCGTATAAGTTGGCAACAAGTTGAAGGAGCCTCTTTAATAAAGAGAGATAGAAGAAAGGGAGTGATATAAAAAATAGCATTAAATAGCACAACTTCTAGAAGAAGTCACGTAGGTAGTGTATTTGTTGACCATTTACAACAGGTATTCATGCCAAGTCATAAGTAGTGACATCCACCGCTATGGGGAGACTCAAATAGTATCACTAGACATCTTAAAAGCATTTGATCAAGTGTGGCATGCAGCTCTTTTAAACAAACTGCCTTCATACGGACTCTCGCAAAACGTTTGCAGATGGATATCCAACTTTCTTTCTAACAGGCGTATCCAAGTTGCTATAGATGGACATTCCTCCAACCTCTACAAGATCAACGCTGGAGTTCCCCAAGGATCGGCTCTAGCTCCTACTCTATTCCTATTACACATTAATGATCTACTAGAAGCCACTAATAACCCGTACACGGTTTTGCAGATGATAGCAACCTACACTTCAGCAAAGCACACAACCGTCCCATATCTCTAGATATTCTGGAAGAGGACAGAAGATCCACAACGGCTTCTCTCAATCAAGATTTGATAATTGTTGACGAGTGGGGAAGAAAGAATCTTATTAATTTCAACGCTTTCAAGACAAAGACATGTTGCCTATCCAACAAGAGGCAAACAAACGACTCATCCATCACAATGAAGAACCAAACACTAGTAGCATGTGACTCCATTACGCTGGTTGGTATAACGATCTCCCATGACTTACTCTGGAACGAACATATTGCATCCATAACAACTGCAGCAGGAAAGTAGTTAGGCTTTTTGTTTAGACCACGGAAATATCTTTCTCCATCCAACTTAGCTACTCTTGACAAAGCCCAAATACGACCTAATCTTTAATACTGCTCGCATGTATGGGGATCGGCGGCTCCGTCAAGGCTAAGAGATCTTGATGCAATACAGAGAAGAGCAATTCGACTAATAAATGACACCAGTATCACCAAAAACCTCGACCTACCTAAAAAAGGTAAACACGAAAATTCCCAAAGAAGTGACCTATACACATATATATTGCGATGATTGACAGAATATTTATAATATTTATAATAATTTTGTGGAAATATTGAAAGGATATTTATAAAATTCATTATAATTTCCTAAAAAGTTAACTGAAATACATTTTTTTAAAAACTCTGTTTAAGCCAACAAACTCTAAAGCAGTGTTTTTCAATCTCTGGGTCGCGACCCCTAGGGGGTCGCGAAGCCTTATTCGGGGGGTCACCAACTTAACGAAAAAGCAAGGTTCTAACACTACATTAAAAACAGAATTTTAGTGAGAAGAATGGGCTTGTTTATTTTTCAAAAGTTTATCAAGTCGTGGTGTTTTATTGAAACATTAATAATCAAATCGTTTTCTACTTGCAGTCTATTTCACTTTTTGGTTTTAATGTCTACCATTGAAGAAAATGCCAGTTCGCACAAGTATGAAGTGGCGAATGGCACTAATAATTTTAGAGCTTCCCTTGCCAGCTCTGGAAATTCGTGTTTTCTTTTCATCCAAAATACGTCAATACTTTGCGAATAAACTTCCATTTTAAGCTTGCCATCAGCAACTAAATCTAGAAGATATTTATGTTGGCATCAGCCAGATCCATTGACTTGTCCAAAAAAGGGTTTAAAATCTATCTAGGCCCATTGTCAGCTTCAGAGTGCAAGTCTGGAAAGTATGTCAAAAGTTTCTCTTGTAAATTATGCAAGCTCTGTATCATGCAAGGAATGTGAGCTTTTACTATAAGACTTTGGTCTGATGCGTTATCTTCAACAATCTTCTGAACACATGGAGGTTCTTGTTCAAATTATTAAGGTGGCTAAAAAGATCTGCCAAAAATGCTAATTTAAAGAGCCAAATAGGGTCACAAAAGCGATTAGCATATTCAGATTTTGCATCTTGTAAGAAGATTAACAGTTCAGCTCTCACTTCTAGAACTCTTGTTAATACCTTTCCTTTGGATGGCCACCTGACCTCTGTTTGATAAAGAAGATTTTGATGAAGCGAGCCCATATCTTCACAAACGATTCTGAATAGCCAGGTTCGCAAGGCTTTGCCTTTTATAGAATTCACAATTTTTATTACCTCCTTGAGCACGTCATTTAAATCAGAAGGTACTACCTTAGCAGCTAGAGCCTGTCTATGAAGAAAACAGTGTGTCCAGGATATGTTTGGCATTATTGATCTTAATTTCGCAACGAGTCGTAATAATAGATAATTGTACCAAAATAGATAATTAACGTAGTGTTTTAATTAAATTTTATAATATTTGTCTTTCTATACTTTACACAAGGGGGGCGCCAGAATTTTTCAACTTGTACAGGGGTCGCGAAATCAAAAAGAATAAAAAACACTGCTCTAAAGCATAGTGCAACCATGTGATAATACTTTAGACTACAATAGCAATTTTTAATTATTATTGTTGTATATAGCTTAAAGGCTTCTGTTACAACAAATTAAGAGCAGTATAATTATATGATATAAAAGAAAATAAATTAATACGGAAACACACAAAGTTGAAGCGATTGAAAAAATATTAATTTCACGGCAGGCTTGAATTCGAGTACATAATGCCATCGTAAAAAAAACGTTACCAGCACCTATCATCCTACCTATTTATATAAGTATGTAAATATATAATTTGAGCGGTAATCATACAACGAACGCCCCCAGTTCAATTTAAGTATGCTCTAACAAAATTATAATGAAAGCACGGTCCAATAGCCCTTAACAACAATAATGTGGCTAATTTAGACATGCTACGTATCTCGAGTTATAATTTATTTACTATATAATTTACTAAACCGATGATCACAGTGGGTTCACGTTAATAACTTAATAAACTCACCTCAAACATTCTGTGTGAAGTGCAGTGTTTTTACTTAAGTTTAGTACTCTATTTGCGAACTGTTTCCTTAAACGTTCTAACAGCAAATAGCGTTTTACTTCAGGTAAACAGATACGGATCTTGTTTAGTTAATTACAAAAATTGTTCGTACCTCTATATAATGTAACAATGACCCTCCTAATTAGATTTTTTTTTAAATTCAATACAAACTCTTATTTCCTGTTCCTGTTACAGATCTTATTAAAAATTTATATAGCTACGTATGAAGATACAAAAAAATTGATTAGAAATATTTCAATAAAGTAATTAGTATTTTGAAACGTAAATAAAAGGTATATATTTAAGTAGAAATTTCTACCGTTAGATTATTTGTAACTAATTGAGTTTGATTATCCTTGATATCTTCTGTATACATACAATGTATTAACAACTCGTCACTTCGTATGTAAAACCGGTAATCTCATGTAAATACAAAAAAAAATGATGACATTAATTTGTATTCAACACGAAAAGAATCTCCCTACCAGATGGACTTACCTATACAAAAAATTAGAACTAAAGAAGTTAGAAATATTATCCAGCACGAAATTAATCCAAAAAAAGCTCCAGGGTATGACCTGATAAACTGGAAAGTACTGCAGCAACTAACATGCAAAGGTCTGAAATGAAAAAGTATTTAATGCAATATTTAGGTTAAAGTACTTCCCAGAACAATGGAAAGTTGCTCAAATTATTCTTATTCCTAAGCCAAGGAAAAATAAAACTGAAGTGACTTCATACCGACCAATAAGCCTGCTACCGATTTTATCAAAAATCTTCTCCTAAAGCAACTATCTCCAATCATAGACGAAAGAAAACTAATACCACAACACCAGTTTGGGTTTAGAATACAACACGGAACAATAGAACAAGTACACAGACTAGTAAAACACATCAGAAATGAGCTAGATACTAAAATGTATTGTTCTGCTGCATGCCTAGACATTAAACAGGCCTTCGACAAGATATGGCATGCTGGTCTCCTATTTAAGCTAAAGAAAAACCTTTCCCATCCTTTCTACTAAATACTATAAAGCTATATTACCAACCGACACTTCCTAGTCAAGCAGGGTAATGAGTACACAAGGAAGTGTCCTGGGACCAATTTTGTACCTGCTCTACACTGCTGATCTACCGACAAGTAACAGAAAAACGTGTGCAACTTTTGCAGATGACACCGATGACATGATTCAAACGCAGCATCCAGAACGCTTCAAAAAAACCTTAACAATATCCAACAATTGCTTAAAAAATTGAAGATAAAGGCGAATGAGAGTAAATCCACCCATGTTGAAAACAAACATGTCCAATTGTAACTCTGAACGAGATAAAACTTCCACAAACAGATACCGTAAAGTACTTAGGAATCCACCTTGATAGGAGATTTTCACAAAAAGAAAACAACTAGGAAAATATTTCGAGAAATGTATGTATATATGTATGAGCAGATAGTGGTAACAGATACTCCTGCGACCTATAAGATATATTGTGTCTCCCTTTTCTTGCTATATTTCTGATGATTTCTCAGACTAATAGCAGCTCTTCTAGTCTTATCTTCCTTAGAAAGTTAGAAACCCTAGGTATCTAACCTTAGAGTTACTTAATGCGATGCATTCTGAGAGTATGTGAATTGAGGTTTCATCCTCTAGCTCACAGAATCTGCAGTTTGCTTCATCTACCAATCCTAGTTTCTTCATGTGTCCTCTTAATCGGCAGTGTCCGGTTAGTATTCCTGTTATAATTCGGAGGTTCTTCTTACTAAGGTTAAGACAGCTGTGAGATCTCTTCTGCTTATAGTTTTCCAGGAGCCTCTTCGATTGTCTTAGTCCTTCTAGATCATTCCAGAGTACTTGGAATTTTCGCTATCCATTTTTTTCTTTACTTTTTCTAAGATTGTACTACTGCTGATTCCACAGGATGGTCTGGTCCCAGATATGGGGTTTCAGCTCCTTTTTTTGCCAGCTTGTCTGCTGTTTCATTTCCTTCTATTCCTACGTGTCCTGGAACCCATAGGAGGACAACAGTATTATTCTGTCCTAGTTCATTTAATTTGCTTAGGCATTCCCAGACCAACTTTAAACTGATTGTATCTAAGTTCAGAACTTTGATGGCTGCTTGACTATCTGACATGATCACAATCTTCTGCCTACGATAGTTCCTTTCAATGTTAAATTCTATACATCTTTCGATGGCACGAATTTCTGCTTGGAAGATGCTTGGGTACGCATCCAAGCTTTCTTTACTGGAAATGTACTGGATCATCGGTCGTGTAAATCTCAATTATCTCTTGAGAACAAACTATTGACATATAAAGCCATATTAAATCCAGTATGGACCAATAGCATCCAACTGTGAGGGACAGCCAGTCAAACAAATCTAGAAATATCTACTGCAGAGGTTCCAGAACGATGTTGAATGCCCCTTGGTATGTACCAAATTATGTAACAGAACGAGATCTTGATGTGCCAACCATAAAAACAGTAATAACAGAATATTTAAAAAAATATACTCCAAAAGACTATAATCCTATCCAAACGAGTTAGCAAGCAGCCTCACTGATGATCATGATGGTGAACGACGCTTAAAGAGATTTAAAATGGTGGACCTAGCAAGAAAATTCGAATAACCAATACACCAATTAGACTTGTTTTAATTTAATTTATGTAAAGAAAATGATCATAGGATCTCCCTCTACATGTCAAAATTTTCTGTCAAACAATTTACCTATTGTTCTTAGTCAAGGGCATAAGCATAAGGGTTTTAAGGGCAATGAAATCACGGACCTTCTGGCCAAGAAGGGAGCGGATACACGATTCATTGGTCCAGAACCTGTACTGGGACTGCCTAGAGCCTGGGTAAGGACCAAAGTCAGGAACTGGGTCTGGGAAAAGTCGGCCAAACACTGGAGTAATACTGTAGGGCTGAGGCATTCGAAGCTGAAGCTCAAAGGCTACTCCAAAAAATCTGACATACTGAATCTACTGAATGGCAGGAGTCAGATAGGAGTACTGGTGGGCCTGCTCACTGGGCACGGACCATTCAGACTACACCTTTGAAGGATGGGGATTCTGACACAGGAACCTACCTCGTGCCGACTATGCGCCATGAAAGATGAGACGGCAACTCACATTCTATTCGTGTGTGAGGCCTTGGACTATAAACGGTTTCTCATCTTCGGTGACACGAACCCTGAATCCTATCACCACCTTGAGGGGCTATAGTCACAGGACTTAGATCTTTTATTGAACTGTTCCGTGGCAACATTAACTCAAGGATAGTCATCCAAATCCTCAAGAAATTGGATTTATGCCTACCTGAAGATCAGCGGTAGTGATGATCTTCAGCTGAACAAACTAGAGTCCTGCGTCCTGCACGCATCGGGTGCATGCAAGGACTCTTGGTGCCGAACCTGGTCACGATATTCCCACAGGAAGCAGTACTTAAAACATGGAACTTCACAGGAGAGACCATGCCAGGTTTATTTAGATTAGATTAGATTAGATTAGATTAGATTAGATTAGTTTAGATTAGTTTAGATTAGTCAAGGACAGATTGTAAATGTATGAACAATAAAAAAAGGAAATTTCTACCGTTAGATTATTTGTAACTAATTGAGTTTGATTATCCTTGATATCTTCTGTATACACACAGTATTAACAACTCGTCACTTCGTATGTAAAACCGGTAATCTCATGTAAATACAAAAAAAAATGATGGCATTAATTTGAATTCAACACGAAAAGCACGGAATAACGAACATCGACCATAAATTATATTAGTAAAAGAGTTTACAAATGGTTGTAGGTCGTTATTAATGTTCGTACTTAATTTCATCCTAAAAGCATTTTTATTAGGGATGACAGAAAACAGCGTTTTTTAATTTCGACCCGTGTCATGGTATGGAAGCCGGAATTAACTAATGATACTTGTCAAATGGATTTAATTATTATGATGTTTTTTGAAAATTTTACATTTTTTTTACTTGTTAAGTTTAAGTCTTATACTAATGAGACTTGATATATTACTGTATATTTATTTAAGCTTTCTTTCCACACTTTTTACTTGAAGGCATATAAAAATAAAACAAGTAAACATTCAGTTGAAAAAAAAATTGTCTATAAAGCATTGTTTTTATCAACAAAATACAAAATTATAGTAGTGAAAATGGACTATTCTATTGTATATAAAAAAATATAGCTAGTATAGCAAATTCGCAGCGCGTGTAAATGTCTGTAGGAGGTGGCGTCAACCATAATCAATCATGTCCTATCTTTTAGATTGAAAGACATTGAATTAGCAGGAAATTGGAGCTGGTTCGGAGTTAGCTCCGCCGGGCCCACTCCTCATTACTCTTTGTCACACCAAGTTTTTTCCTTTCGGGAAAAAAACACGCTTTACTGCACGTGCATCGTGTGTCGATAAAAACATCAGTCACATGAACTCAATTAGTACAAAATTTATTAATCTTTCTTTTGTACTAGATTATTTTTTATCGATGAAATGATTGTAAACTCATGAATTGTATCAAAAATCAAATATATTATTTTAGGCATTAAATAATCACAATATTTTTATATAGTTACACAGAAAAAAACAGAAACATAAAGACTTTGGCAAAGAGTAAAAAATAACAAAATCGAATGTTTGTTACTTAAAAAAATCAGCAGAAAACATCGAAATCAGAATGAAATAAATAAAAAAACATTGTTTCTAATCGTAATAAAACACTGGAGCAGATGATGTTTGCAGAAAAAGTGATTTTTAAAAAATTATTTACTGAATTTTACTTGGTTGCAAAATTTGTACACTGCAAATTTACATTATGAAACGCCAATCTAGAAATTTGACCCCCGAAGAGCATAGGTACTCAGGCAGTCCTTTTAGTGGAAGAGAGATGGAGCTTTCGAAGAATTGGACAGAGATTTGGAGTACTGCATATATCCATTTCCCGTATGACTACTTTCTGTATGATTGAACGCTACAGGGAGACAGGTTAGCACTTAAGAGACCTGTTCAAGGCAGACATCGCATAATTAAGCAATTTTAAGATCTTTGACATGGATACCAGGACACTCAGGGATTTGAGGCAGTGAGAAGGCTGATGAATTGACCCATGCGGAAGCTTGCCACGTATTTTATTGAATTTAAAAAAAATAACAAAATAAAATTTTGAAAAATTATTAAAAGGGTCAATCAATTTACTCCAATCCAAATTCAACTCCAGCTGAGTTCGGTAGTGGTCTCTCTACTGGCAAATTAGTGCCCAGCTCAGCCGTAGAGGGTAAGTAAACAAATATTAGTGAGTCGCGCCACCGATTTAGACGGTCAAAATCGGAAACCCCTGTTGTTCCAGGCACTACTTTACCCACTGGAGATAATTAAATAAATTTTGAATGTTTATCAGTTCCAACTGAACCACACAATTACAGAAAACAACGATAAGTGAGCTAAATAAAACCAAAATATCAACTAGACCCTTCTTTAATAAAAGTAAAGAATTACAAAACTGTCAAGCCTCGTGCTTGACAACGCTATTGATATTTATATAAATACAAAAAAAAAAGAATTATGAATTATATTAATAGAGAATTTTATCCCAAAATATGTGTGATCACACGCAATATAAAAAAAAATGTAAGAAAAATAACTCTTAACTAACGACTTAATCTAATTTAGCTTATCTGTTAAAGCTAGATACAGTTCCTCGTCGTTTTTTTGTCTGCTCCAACACTTAGGCCGGCGTCCAATTCAAGCCTGTTCCCAGAACCAATAGCTTACACCAATCTCAAAAAAAACTCAAGCTCGGCTAAGTATCAGGTCAGCATCAAATTTTAAACCAGTAACTAGGACTTAAACCCTGTATCTAGGATTTACGCCTGTATCTAGGATTTACGCCTGTATCTAGGACCCTAAAATCGTAATATAAAATCAACGATAGCTTAAACAGATTTTAATGACTCCTTGAATTAGTTTGACTTTAATACAACTTGAACACATTAACTTGAATTTATACTACAATGAAAGAACAAAGTGAAGTTAAATGAATAATACAACATTTAGCAATTGACTTCTCTGAATTTACATTTAATGAGCAAAACTAATGATTTAAACTTACTCAACGAACCTAAATTTGACTTGCTAGTCACAATAAAATTATAACAATTAAATTAAATCAAAATTAACATAAAATTAATTAATAATAGTAAAAAAAAATAAGCAAAAAGGAGTCTAGTTTCACATTAATAACCTACATACGACACAAAGACATATGTAAAATAAAGATATTAACCAAGATTGCGATTAAATGGCGTTATTAATCTTATAAAAATAAAATTTCGTAACTAACCTATTAATATAGGGTTGTTTCTTTCATTAACTAGTGACACCCTAGCTGGTAGACGGGTAAATCAATCTCCTCGTTGCCAATTGCGGTAACCTACCACCTCTCACCGTCTGAACGGTTTTAAATCTCCAAAACTACCTACTGTCTGCTTTATGGGTTCCTACCCTTCATAAGGAACAAAAGGACCATAAGAATCGAATAATTACATGAATAAAGAAACGTGTACTCACCAACAGAAGATTTTACTAAATATCCGGACACAGCGCCGTATTTTCTACCGAATTCACCAAAATTCAGAAAAATCTCTTCCACAATATTCGATAGAAACAAATGAAGCTTAATTTCGTAAATCCAACCTAAGTTGTCCCCGATGAACAGGGATACAAATTAAACCCTCAAAAATCTTCTGGTTAACACGTGTTCACATCGAAAGCTCTTAGGTGAAAAAAAACAGAATTTCTCCACATATGATCCTTCACTCGATTTGACACACTTCAGAAAGAAATAGATGGCCTCTACTACTATAGGAACAATAACCATAGCTTATTCAGCCAACAACTTACGAACAAACAGAGGTCATTTGATATGACTAATCTTATTATTTATATAGATGGCAACAAGAATCCCAACATTACCCCATTTAATTTCGATTTTAATAATAAAGTTATAAATATGACGGGACACTGGCTACAGAACCGCTATATCCAAGTTATCAACGACAGGAAGAGAATGAATCAGATGAACTACTTGGTAATGATTTCAAAACAATAACACAAGAATAATAAATTACTTACAAAACCTATATTAGCAACAACTAAAAATAATTTATGGCCGAAAATAATAAACAACAGTTGACGATTAACTATAATCTAACTTAAATCAACCGGTTTTGCCTCGATAAATCCTACAATAATTATAAGGTAAGAATTTAGCTGTTACTATGGTAAATTTTAACCCGTGACAAGCTAATATCCCAATGATTGGCCCGGAACCATTCGGCGGAGTTGCTGACAACTTCAGAAAGGTAGACATTGAGAAATGGAGGCTAGAAAAGCTCCAGGAGTGGAGGAAAAAATCACCGGACAAGCGACAAGCCAAAGTCTTCATAAAAGGCAGAAATTTACTGCAGAGCTGCCATCACAAAGGCGAAACAATGTCAGAATGATTGCCAGTCTCTTGACAGGACATTGTAGACTCAGAAAACACATGAATCAGCTGAACTTAGCAGATGAAGACATCTGTCAATACTACCAAGAGAAGGAGGAAACCGCATTTCAGGTCCTATGCCACTGTGAAGGCCTTGCAAGGACGCGGTATCTGCTCTTGGGAGATGAGAAACTGGCTGCTACAAGTTATGCGGAGAGGCCACTGTCAAGGCTATTAAGTCTCATTAAAAGGACAGGGCTGGACAAGGTGCTCTAATCCTATTCTAGAGATATTGGGTGTTCACAATAGATCTGCAAAGGTCGCACTGATACAGGCTAACAGCCAACCCAATAAATATCTATTTATCTATCTATTGGTCTCTTCTTTAACACGACGGTTTATGACAGAAAGATTACTGCAGATTAACTTTCAACTGATACTTTTCGTCAATGCCTACCTGAATCTAATCTGAGACTAAGAATCCCAGCACAAGGACTAGCTTTGACACCAGAGCATCTTAGAGCAAAGTTAAATTTTGCTAGAGAAGAAATCTTGGAGCTGATGAAGATTGAGAAAGAGTTTTAATAGTCTCTATATATACTTTAACACAACAGTTTGTGATAGAAAGATTGCTGTAGATGGACTTTCAACTGATACTTTTCGTCAATGCCGACCTAAAACTGATCTGAGACCAAGAATCCCAGCACGAGGACTAGCTTTGACTCCAGAGCATCTTAGAGAAAGGTTAAATTTTGCTAGAGACGAAATTTTGGGGCTGATGAAGATTGGAAAAAAGCTCTTTGCTCAGATGAAAGCAGATTTAGTTTCTACAAGTGAAATAGACGTATAAGATTTTATTGAATACCAAATGAAAGATATGCACAATGTAACTTCCAAATCACCAGATTATTTTCTGGAGAATCAGTTATGTTTTGGGAGGAATCTCCTTAACTGCTCGACTTTGTGATTATTAATAATGACAGTTTAACAACAGATAGGTATCTAATAAATAGGGAAAATCCTATAAGAACATGTGATACCATTTGCCCCATAAATTGGTGAGAATTTTTTGTTTAAGCAAATTTGCTAGATTGTGCAAATTTGTTTTAATGAGGTTGGAATTGAAACTACAGATTGGTCAGCAAACAGTCCTGATTTTAATTCAATTGAGAATGTACCTACCACTGTTTTCAAGAAGTTCTTAATCCTTCGATAACTTTGAATGGGCTTACTAGAGATATTTTCCAAATATAGAATAATTTGGCTGAAAACGAGATGGGGATTCTTAACACACTTCTATCTTTTCCTTTGGAGTGGTGTGACAACGAATGCATCAAATTCGAAACGAGTTAATTAAAAGTAAGTTTAATTAATATTAAATTAATTAATAACGAAAAATTTCTCATATATCAGCAATTAGTTTAGAAACGTAAGAACGAACAATTTATTTTCCTGCTTTCTTTCTATAGTAGAATCAATAATAATTGATAAGCTTTGACATTTATATTATTATTATTATTTTCCACGCTAAAATAAAATAACCAGAAGCTACATAATGAATTAGCAGTATTCCATAATCGTCCGTTAGCAGCCTCACTGATATCTCTATTAAAGTCGAGAAAAGTTATTAGGCCCAGAAAAGAAATTAACACCACAGGCTGAGTTAAAATCCAAATTAATTGTAACCAATATAAAATAAGCCATCTCATAAACTAAACTAGCCACAGTCATCGTTCGTACTCAATCTTTTGAAAGGAATGGAAAAGAAGAGGAACAGAATCGAAAAAGTCGGCGTATCATTTTGTACCGCTTGAAGAGTCCGAGCCCCCTGTGTGTCTCCGCAGGGGTTCACACCTGCCCCTCGGATTATTTAATATATTCACATTCCGACGTTAATCATTCCAACACCTCTTTGTCGTGATACCGCTACCATAGGTGGAACATTAACAATTTTGCCTATTACCATACATATATACTCTAAACTTCTTAGGACACACTAATAATTAAAACATGATAACCTAAAAAACATTTTCATTACTGAAGGTCGGCAACAATTTCGGCAAATCGTCGTCTTGTGCAGCTCTCAATAACAAATGGGTATCCAGTCCAGTTCATTCCCTAATATTTTTTAACCATGAGCACATTTTTCTTTCATGGTCTTGTTTTCCTATCAGTATTAATCAGATCTGTATATGTGACGTAGGGAGTTGGTCTTACGTTTTTTGATGTTGGTTAAAAGTTTCTTTTCTCATCCTATTCTTCTCAAGAAAGTCTGCGAAGAATCCAATTTCAAATGCTTTGATCAGGTTCAAGGTTCAAACCTTGAGAGACCATGTCTCAACGCAGTTAAGTAAAATGGGCCATATGTAACACTTAATAACGCGAAATCTAAGTGTAAGTGGAAGGCGGCGACCCAGTAAGCAATTTTAAAGTTTAAAAAATGTTTTGGCGTAATTGACTGTAAGTTTAACTGCTTTATCACAATCTCATCTTTCGTTTATCGTGGAACCCAGATATTTGAAACGTGATACACCCTCTATGATATTTCCCCTTTCCCCCAATCGTCAAAACGGTGTTGATTGTGGGCTGGCGACCTATTACCATAATTTTGGTCATGGTGGCGTTAATCGTGAGTTCAAATTGTGTACCTATCGCATCAATCTTGTCCACCATGTCTTGAAGATCCTCCAAAGTTGATGCTAGATTTGCGTGTCGTCTGCATATCGTATAATATTGTCTATTGGAATTCCATTGACCTTAATTTCTCTACTTTCTCCTTCCAAAGCTATTGGAAAGATCTTTTTCACGTATGTATTAAAAAGCACTGGTGATAATATGCAACCTTGACGGACTCCCTTACATACGTTGAAAGTATCTGTGACTAGGTCTCTTATCTCCGTTGTCTGATTCCAATACAATTCCTGCATAATTCTGATGTCTTTGGTGCCTATTGGTGTTTCACGTTGTCGAAAGCTTTCTGATAATTTATGAAGCACACAAAGACATCTTGTCATTGGTCATAGCACTTTTGAATCAATAATTGGATTGATAACAAAGCCTCTCTTAAAGCCAAATTGTGTTTCTCCGATTTTTTCTTTACATTTGAAGTATATTTGTACATGTATGACCTGAAGAAAAACTTTCAGAGCATGACTCATAAGTCTATAATCATTACAGTCTTTGGGAGATGCCTTTTTGGGGATTGTACCAAAAGTTGATTTTAGCCAGTCAGTTGGAATTTTGCCTGAGTTGTATATTTGATTGAACAGATATATGAGATGATTTGGGTTAAATATTTTCGGAACTTCTGCATGCACATTATCATGTCCTAGACTTTTTCGGTTTTTCATTGTTTTTAGAGCTTCCTGAAACTCAGATTCAAGAATTTTTGGACCTTACCATTCTTTCCATTTGACAGGTATTCTCTTTGATCTTCAAACAACAACTGTGCTTAGTTTTTCCATGGACTGCATAAATCCATGGTATCTAAGATCAATTTCCCATCGTGTTTTAAGAAGGGTTTTAGTGGTTTCCTTATTGTGTCAGTAATTTGTTACATTTTTCTATAGAGCAGGCGTTCAGCTTCTTGGCATAATGAAGTTACCCAGTTCTCTTTAGCTTGTCTGCATTGTTGTTTAATAATGGATGTTTGGAGATAATAATTTAAATAGTGTAGATTTAGTTACCTTAAATCAAATAAGATTTTTTTAAAATGCCATAAATTATGTTAACATTTGAGATTGTAAATTATAAAAATAAAAGGAGGTTGGGTAATACGTAGGTGGATCACATTGTACGCCTATGTCTGAGACAGCAATATCCCGATAATGTCTTTATTAAACCATTTGTATAGTGTTGTCTGCTATGCTCGCTTATTAATATGAAGTGTTGTTATAAGTCTTTTTTGTCTTCTTTTACATCTCGAATGATTAAATTATTATTATGAGTTCGTACATTGGTTTTCGAATAATAATATGCCCAGTCATCTGGTGAACAATGTCTTTCTAATCACTGTCTTATTTCATTTTTCATTTTATAATAAGTCATTAACTGATCAAAACAATTTCTTTGTCAGATTATTAGAAGAGGTGGGAAAGTTTTTTTTTTGTTTTATAAGTATCATTATAGTTATTTGAATGGATATTAGGTATCGATCTATGTCAATTATTTCAATAAATTATTATTTCAACTTAGAATTGACCAGATGTCTATATCGAGAAGATGATTATATGTTAATATAAATTATATTTCAATAATTAGTTAATTATGTAACTGATTGTGTGTTGATAATTACATTAAAGGTTTTATATTGGAAAATAATTTTTCTTTTTCTTCTCAGTGGAGAACTTCTGCAAATTATTCTTTATTTTGAGCTTTTCTAATCAAACTTTAGATATCTTGACCTGCCTATTGCTTTAAGTTACGTAATCATGTCATCTGACGTCTTTCAGGACCACGTCTTCCTTTTATTTTTCCTTCCATTATTAGCTGTATCTCTTGTGTCTAAATATGGGTCCAAGGTAAGATGTTTTGCGATATCGAAGAGTAAGATTAAGGCTCCGAGTCATAAGAAATTATCTCATTTTTATGATGGTGTTTCTGGCCTGTTCTATTCTGCATTTGACTTCTTGTCCTGTTAACAATTTTCCGTTTACTTTTATACCCTCTTCTGCCATATCTAGAGCTTGTGCAAATATTTCTTCTGAGTACAGATTGACTAATAACAAGCCCTGTCTAACTTCTCTTTGGATATTTATGGTTTCAATGTTTCCCATTTCTGTTTTAATAAAGGCTTTTTGGTGCCAGTAGAGTTCATGTATTAATATTGATGTCGCTTAAATTCAGGTTCTTCCTTTGAAAGCATTCTATTAGTTTCTTATGACTCTATTAAACGCCTTTTAATTACCTATAAAACACAGATATACCTACATTTTCCTGTTGATCCCGACATTTCTGCATAAGCATAATGAAACTGAACAGGGCTTCTCGGGTTCCCATACCGTTTCTGAAACCAAATTGTTCCGGTTCCATATCTTCTTCAAATTTTCTATAAATTCTGTTGTAAATGCTTTCTTCATGCCTTTAAATTCAAAAAAAGAAAATCGTACCAAAATAAAAACTAAACCAACAGTGACTTTTAAATTTCAAACATCCATTCCATTCTTTCATTAGGTATGATTTAATTAAAAATTATTCATTTGGGCGGATCGATTGGTAAATGAAAACATCACACTTCTCAGAGTCTACATTAATTTGCATTTCAAAAGAAACAATCTGTATTTTAATCAACACCTTATCCAGAGATAGTATGTAGTAAATAGATTGATTGGAAACATGTTACAGAAACGGTTCAAGCCAAATTCAAATATAAAGGGATAAGTAGAAATACCAAAATTGTTCAACGGGATATACATAATAATATACCAAAAACTTGCTGATTTTGCTCGTCCCGAAGAGTGCACATTTTAGAGCTCAGATGCGATATTTGCTGGGAGAACGAATTGGATAACTCTTTTGCTAGAGTAAATATCCGTTGTGATAGATGGGAGATCTCTTCGCGCTGGCTTCTTATCTGATTGGATAGCTCCTCCTGTTGGTTCGTCATTCGTTGTGACAGCTGGGACATATCTTCGCGCTGGTTGCTTATCTGACTGGATAACTCCTCTTGTTCACTCGTCATTCGTTGTGATAGGTCCTCTTGTAGGATCGTCATTCGTTGCGACAGCTTGGAAAGTTGTTGGGCTGGTTTAGAATTCGTTTTTTGATTTGGGTCTTCGAACTCCACAGCGTCAGGGTCCAAATTATTACTTAGGTAGTATTCATGAAGCCTCCTCAACAATACGGATTTGGTCCCAGTAGTTTCCAACTCTTCGAGCTCAGTCACCAATAATTCATTTAATCTTCTTTCCAGGCATTCTTGTATCTTCCCCACACCTGACACCAATTTGAAACACTTATGGGGACTTTAACACAATTTATTCACAAAATTGTTAAGATCGCAGAACTCTACTGGATAACGTTTAAACTGATTGAAAATACAATGAACTATTCGATTTATTTGAACTCCCCTCAACTGCCCATACATCCCCTTATATAGAACAAATAAACATTCTAGAATTGACCAGATACATGATCGAATCTAATCAGTACACACTAGAAAGAGTAAGAATATTCTAGAACAAATAACCTAAAAAGAGTCTTTTAAATAAAGGTCCTTTTCTTAATCGGTTATCCCGTTACAATATTTTAAAAGATTTTTAAGTAAATTGTAGTCTATATACCTTTTAGTATATGTTTGCTTAAAATTGTCTAAATTTTTTCTTGATTGAAAAAAAAATCAATTATATAGAAAGGGGTGTTGAAGATATCCTACTCCGGTCCTGATAGGGCTATTAATATCATTTATTTAATGAACACACAGAACCCTCGTCAAAGTGGTGTAAGGCCGCATCGAATCGCCATGAGCTATAGCGCCGTCCGTCCCTGTAATTAACTCTACAACATAACATAAAAAAGTTGTTCTAAGAAAATATCAAGTCGGACGAAACAACATTCAATCAGTTACTTTTGACGTCTACTGAAGATGGTATTATTAAAATAGAAGATGTAGTTATTACGTAATTATTATGAAGGGTAGCCACCGGAGCATCTGTTTCAGATTCTATTATTTGGTTTGATTTTTAAAATACAGTCAAATACAGTCAACTGTTTTGTATTTTTCTTATATCATCTAATAAACAAGTGTGTGTACTTATGTACAGAGGTAAGAAGTTATACTTCTTTGACGTAACAAAATTTTCTTTAATACGAGGTAGGTTCAGAAAAAAAAACGAGAATTTTTGAATAACTCATAAAATATTTATTTATTCATCAATTCATCAATTTTGTCCCCTTAAAAGTAATCCCCCTCAGATATAACAGACTTGTGCCAGAGCTTCTTCCAATCTTCTGGAACTCGATTTTTGATATGGCCATCTGCTCTTTCTTCGACGCGTCTTTTGCTCCTCAATTGTGGTAAACCGTCGTCCTTTCACCAAAAACTGACCGACCTTGTGACAAGAACTCATGATATGATGCACTCTCTTAGAATCGAAGAAAACAGTAAGCAAAACCTTCACATTCGACCGAACTAGAGGTGCTTTTTTCGCTCTTGGTTCCTCTAGTAGCTTGCTTTGGTTTCGATGTCATAGTCATAACCCATTTTTTTTTTATGGTCAAGCACAAGCACTGCAGGAAAATTCCTTTAAGGCGCTCTGAGAGCGGTGCGTGTGCGAAGAAAGCGATTCACGTTGTTCTTGAATCGTTGAAGGTTATATTCGGTGGGAAATACGGCCTCAGAAAGGCCGTTCCACAAAGGGGATGTCCTCCAGAAGAAAGAGTTCTTAAACAATGATGTTCGAGGAGTATTAAGTTGAACCACATAGGGATGGGCGGAAGTGGTTTGTCGTGTATTTCTGCTATGAATTGCTCTAGGTGGAATCAAGCGGGCAATGTCAGTAGAACACTTGCCATGGAAATATTTGTAAAAGAGGGTCAAATCACCAACCTGTCTTCGATGTTCTAAGCTGTCGAGGTTCTTGGTTAGCTCGTGGTCACCGATCAGGCGAATGGCTCTCCTTTGGATGGAATCCAACAACCGAAGGGTATGCTTCGGTGCAGAACTCCAGACATGAGAGCAGTATTCCAGTGATGGTCGAATCTGGGCTTTGTAGAGTGTCAAAAGTTGTTGTGGTGTATACAGCTTTTTGGTACGGAAAAGTACTCCAAGTTTCTGAGAAGCTGTCCTGGCGATTGTTACCACGTGATTATGCCAAGACATATCTCCTCCCAGATTGACACCCAGTAAGTTAATAGACGAAGCCAGTGGAATTGCGTGTCCTGCCATGACTATATCTGGTTCTGCAATGTTAACCTTCTTAGAGAAAACTGCTGCCTGGGTTTTTTTAGCGTTAAATTCGACTTGGTTACTGTCACCCCAAGACAAAATTTCTTCCAGGTCTTTATTGAGTCGTGATACTTCATGCTGTCTGCGAAGATGTGCGTCAGCAGCCGATGTTCGAGAATTCAAAGCAAACGATGAGATAAGTGTGCTGTCGTCAGCAAAGCTATAAATTGGATTTTCTGTCTTCGCTAGAAGGTCGTTAATGTATAGTAAGAAGAGGGTTGAGGATAATATGGACCCCTGAGGAACACCAGCATTGATGGTAAAGGTGTCCGAGAGAAACCCGTCAATCGCCACTTGCAGAGAATGGTCCTGAAGAAAGCTAGAAAGCCATGAACAGAATCGACCGGGCATACCGTAGGATCGCAGTTTACTTAGGAGCCCCTCGTGCCAGACACGATCAAATGCTTTAGAAATGTCCAGTGCAATAGCCCATGACTTCCCATGATGTTCGACTGCGTTGCTCCAAAGATGTGTGACATATGCTAGGAGGTCTCCTGTTGATCTGGACTTACGAAAGCCGTACTAATGGTCGCTGATAATATTAAGGCCCTCTAGGTACTTTAGAAGTTGTTGGTTAATAGCTTTCTTCATCACTTTTGATATAACTGAAAGCAATGCGACAGGTCGATAGTTGTTTGGCATGGTTTTCTTGCCTTTCTTTGGTATAGGCTGAACTCTTTCCTTCTTCCAGCAAGATGGAAATATTCCTTTTTTGTAGGATAGGTTAAAAAGTCTACAAAATATTGGTGTTAGTTCATCAGCGCATTCCTTGAGCACTATAATAGGATTTTCATCTGGACCAGAAGCCTTCCTGACATCGAGCCCTTTAAGAATTCGTTTGACAGGACGCTGACGGAATACGATATCAGTCATTTTCGATTGAACTGCTGGAATGTTCGGTGGTGTTTTTCCCTGAAAGTCTACGTTGGAATGAGAAGAAAATAGTTCTGCCAGTAAGTTCGCTTTATCTCCGGCTGTGGTTGCTATTGTGCCGTCGGAACGTGTTAGAGGTGGAATATTTGATTTGGTAAAATTTTGACTGACGGCCTTAGCGACTGACCAAAAAGACCTAGATCCGTTAGGACTGGCAAGAAGTTTGTTTTTGATCCTCGTGTTATGCGTCTCTTTGCTTTGATCTATCGTTTGCTTACACTGGTTTCGAGCGGTAACAAGGGTGGTGCGATTCTTAGCCGTTGGATTTTTACGCTACTGTCGGTAAGCTAGATTTTTAGATCTGACTGCGCGCTCGCAGTTTTTGCTAAACCAGGGCTTGCCGTTAGAAGGGCGCTTATTGGAATAAGGAATAAAGGCATCCATGCCAGTTAGAATGACCTCTTGAGCACAAACGGATGGATCATCAGAAGAAAAGCACACGTTCAGCCAAGGAAAAGTGTGAAAATGGTTCCTCAGGTCTTCCCACCTGGCTGATCTGTAATGCCAAATCTTGCGAGGTTTAGGAGGCTGCTCAGAACAAATTGGTAGCTCGCTTAGTGTTGAAATAAGTTTGTGATCGGAAGATCCTAGCGGAGACTGAACGGAGATAGTGTATAGGTCTGGGTTTGATGTCAAAAAAAGATCCAACAGACTAGCAAAATCACCATCTCGGTCTGGTATCCGCGTTGGTTCTTCTACGAGTTGAGTTAAGCCAGAACTGATCGCGAATGATTCTGCCTCACGGCCTTGTTCATCGTTGGTATTTGAGTATTTAAGCCAGTTGACAGTATGGACGTTAAAGTCTCCAAAGATAGCGACTTCGGCATTTGGATGGTTGGTTTGCAAGAAGTCGATTGTGTTGGCTAGTGATGAGAAAAGGGCTCTGTATTGGGTGTCGCTTGGAGGACGGTAAAGGCAGCAGATAAACTTGGTGATTTTCTGCGTAGATATTTTAAACCACATTACATCAAACCCTGTCGGTTCAAGTGTTTCCTCTCGTTGGCAGCAAAGATCATCTCGGATAAAGAGACATACCCCAAAGTTGCGTCTAAATCGGCAATGAAAATCGTATCCAGGGTATAAATAGCTGACGGAATTTGTTGACGATCTGACCTTTGTCTCGGTCAGTGCGAGCACATGAGGCTTGGAAGATTGCAAGTGCTGGTGGACTGAATTTATGTTGGTGTTAAGCCCTCTGATGTTGCAGAAATCAATTTTGAAGTTGCTGTTTTTGGGTCTGTTAGCAACTGCAGGTGCCACACTATTTCTCCGTTGAGTGTTGTTAGGGAAACCCAGTGTATTGTAGGAGATAGTGGAAGTTCGATTAATATCGCTTGATGAGGCCACAGGACTAGCCCCCACCCGGAGATCCGATTGGGGGGCGAGTTTACCTCCGGAGTATTTTAGTCTTGGAGCTTCCATCATGCTTTTTTTTCTTTCGGTCCCACCCTGGAAACCGGAAACATCGACACGGCGACGAAACGTTAACCCAAAGAGCAACTTCACGCCGCCTAAATCGATGCAATGGTATCTCACCGGGCGATGCCGGGTGGGCCCAACAGCATCTACCATTTACCATGTGTCGTTACCAATTATAATCCCTTAGAGGAAATCTGTATCGTCGTTGGCGGTATTAAACAGCTTTTGAGCGATATTCATGCGACGTTGTTTTTGATCAACATTGAGCAATTTTGAAACAATCTCCGCTGTCACAAGTTTCATGCCCAAAAGACTCGATACAATCGCATGACATGATCCAGTTGATACGTCAACATCCTCAGCAACTTCCCTAATAGTAATTGGACGATTTTCCAAAACCATTTTCTTCACTGATTCCACTGTTTCCTCAGTTGTTAACGTACTCGTGCGTCCAGGAGCGGTCATCATCATCATCAATGTCTTTGAAGCGTTCATACCATTCATACACTCTTGGTATAGTCATAGTAGATTCACCAAATGCCACAGTCAACATTTTGAATGCATTGACACACTTTATTTAATTTTTAACGCAAAATTTAATGCAGATTGTTTGATCCATTTTATTCGATAGTAGAAAATAGAAAGTTATATTTTTTCTTATGGAATACCCTGGATTTGATTTATTTCGATTTTTCTTAAAATATAAAGTCTTAGAAAACATTGAATATCTACAAATCTAAGTTAAAAAAAGTCTAATTTATCAAGCTTTAATAACGTGAAATGTAGACCTACTAAATTTAATAATTCATATCCTTATTACAGTTTTTAGTATACCTAGTTTACGTAACCTTAAAGAAATAATTGTATATTAACATTCTAACTGCTTCTTGTTCTCTTTATTGGTAACGTTTTAAATAATAATAATAATAAGAATCGTTTCCTAATCTGATCTTAACTGATTATATTGAAAAGGCAAAAGTGAACATCTGGTATGGGAACAATAAAATATAACCATCCATCGGTATATATTTTATTATAACAATGAATATTCATAAATCACATTAAAAAATTCAATCTTGATAAAAAAGTTTCTAGATGAAATTTAATTTGGTATCTTAATAATCTTTTGACCGTCAGTATATAATAGAAGAAAACAATTGAGTTGCCATAACACCGCCAACTAGAGAGCCAGACATGTAATTAGGTGATTAAAGCGCCATTGTTCCCCTCAGGCTGACAGCTCAATCAGGCCCCGGCTTTTTGTTAGCTAGAAAATTAAAAAACAGACCAATGATTTTATTTTTTGGTCCACGGAAACCTTTTATTAAAAAACAATTTTTATCTGTCTCACACCGTACACAAATTAAAACTTGTTTTCAGATTTTTGATGATCACAGGTGCATCTATGTCTTGAAAATTTAATATTCACATGGAATCAATATATACAGGTTAGTTCGTCAACATCAAAATACTATAGAAACTAAAATTGTGATTTGAAGAAATTGTGCTCATATTTGGCTCGTATGGAATCCTGTAATGACTCGTAGATGAATCCTGCTGGTTTGCGCAGTGTTTCAGTTCTTCTTGCGCACGTCTGTTCAATACATATTCTGCTGTGTACTTTGGCAGATAGACGAGGCAATGAAGCATTGAAAACCCCAAAACCTACCAATTTTCCGAACCTTTTTGCATTTGATTTGGGAAAGCGTCAGAAAAGTTTGGTTAGGTACAAACGAATTCGTGTTCAGCGACCTTTAAAACTCCCCAGTAATTATTTTCGATTGATTTTAAATAAACTAATCGTAAAACTCCAGGCGACGAAGTTCACCTTGGCCACCAGATGCATCAAAGACATGAAATTCATGTTAAGCGACCTCAAAACCCCCGGGAAATGATTTTTTACTGATTTTCAATGAATTTATCGTAAAACTCCAGTCGACGAGGGTCACCCTGGGCACCAGGTATATCGGAGACCACCGCCGGCATGATATTCGTGTTCAGGTGCCTCAAAACCCCCAATTAGAAAAATTGAACACATTTCCATCGATATTTCCCGAGTTACAAATTGTACATTTTCCATAACTTTGAAATGCATTTTCTTTATGCACTAAATGCAATATTCGTTTGTACCTAACCGATTAAGTTCACAAACTTTTCTGACGCTTTTTCAAATCGAATGCGAAAAGGTGCATTTTGATTGGTCTGCCTGCGGGAAATGGGTTGGTTGATTGCTTCATTGTCTCTATTATTGATTGTGTTTTTCTGTACTTTTTGGTACCCCTTGAGCTGACTCTGTAACATAGAATATATTGTGTCTTGGTACCCAGACTAGTTTGGCATTGTTATGATCCACCTGGACATCTAGTTTTACCCATCAGCATTCCTGTACAGTCTAGGGATCTTTACAGCCCCAATACCTGCTTGACTGTCTGTGCTTATCTTGATTCACTTGGATTCATAAGCTCTCAAATTATTGCTGCAGTAAATTTTCTATCTGAGTACCAGGAGTAACCATGAAACTACTGGTTTCAATGCATAAGATATTTATTTTTCTCTTCTATCTTATATCCTTTCACTGTGCGTACTTTTCTGATTATCTTGTCCATAATGATGTTGAAGAGAGCCGGGCTGAGTGAGTCTCCTTGACGAATACCATTGGTAAGTTTCCCGTTTATTTTAGCTTGCATTTGATTTTGTTTTCTGTGGTCTTGATGAAGTTGTGTGGAATTTGTCTACCGTATGACAGGACATCTTTTAGGCGTACGCGATCAAAAGCTTTTGTCAGGTCAATAAAGAATATAAACGCGAGCTTATTATACTCTACTGATTTTTCTTTTATTTGTTTTAGGACAAAGACTGCGTCCGTGCAGGATCTGCCTCACCTGAAACTTTCCAAACTTTCAAAAATAAATTTTTGACCATTCAACAATAGATAACAATTCTGTCTTTGTAAAAACAAAATGAACTGATGGATTCTTGTAAAGAAACAGTTCACGTTTATGTATAAATATAGGAGAATTTAGTTTTGAAAGCCATCATATATGAGTCCTATTTCATAACAGTTTTCCGATCAAAAGAGACAAATAGCTCAATTTGTTGGAATCCCTTTTCTCGGAATAAATAATACATTTCTATTCAGAGAAGAACAGACTAAGGAGCTGTATCATGAAAATATTTCTGTGTCTCACCTCCGATATTTTGGATTTCAATGCATGCAATACTGAATCATGATTTTATATTTTATAGTCTGAGGACTATTTCTATCCTAGATATTATAACAATTTACAATCATAAATATTTTTAGAAACATCAGCTAATGCAAAGAAAAATGTAGAAATAATTATTCTAGATAAGAAAAAGAATAACAGATGGAGTAGAAATTAGTATGTTAATACAAAATAATTATCAGCAACAAGAATTAAGAATAGAAAACGACGTTTTAAATCTAAGATCAAAATTATCTCTATTCTTTATACCAAAGTTTATGTCCTGTTTTACCCTCATAATTTAATACATACAAAAAAAGGGAATTTGATTCCAAGACTATCTTTTACCTCAATATTGTAGCTATTTCGGTTTTCAATGCAGGCAATCCTGAATCATGATTTCTCATATTACATACAATTCGTATTCAAATGTGCCCGTTTTGGTAGTTCTATCTATTTTCAGCTGACGCAGTCTCTTGTAAAGAGAATATTCGGAGGCTTCCGAGAGAAAAATTTACGAATTTAACATTTTACATTCGGTTACGTTACTTGTTCCTTTATATTTACATCAAAAAAGGGCCGAGAATCGGGAAAAGCTGCTTGACAGTGGTAGCACGTTGCTTCTTCATTGCAATCCATCAGAGAGAAACGACCTGAAAAATGTTTAGATTATTTAAATTTTTGCTGCGTCTGTGGTAAACGCTCAAACGTTGTTTAGAATTTACGAAAATTAATTTGATGTAACGGTGAACAGTTTTTTTTTTCTTTGAAGATATAATGTATTTCTATTTTTTTAATTTTTCACAAGACTACTTCTGCATTTTAATTATCTACATACTGGTGACAAGTATTAATTAATTTAGCAATAAGAGAATAAATAAAATAAAAATAGTAGGTACTTACATACTAGATTTGTCAGGATGCTTTTATTAGTTTTGTTAAAATCTTTAACAATGTCGATAAACAATAAATAAGGATTATGTTAGGCCCTTTAAAAACATCCGAAATGCGGTGCGATTATTATGAGGTTTAACTTTTTATTTTTGCCTATAGTGGCTTAGAAGGCGCCACCAATAGAACCTTCAGACACAAATCTAACCTCAATCTTTTGTTGACATAAATACACAGTTTCTTTTCTATACAACAAGTCGTGTAGGTACAGTGAATTTTTTAAATTAGTAAGTCAGTCGAAAAATGGATTTTAGCAGAGATAATTTTCGAGTAGGTAATACTATCTCCCAATTTTCGGATAGGATTATTCAACAGCAATGTCTCGCTGAAATGGTTTCTGTGTTTGGGAATAAAGCACCTATTTCCATCTGGTATTTCGAATTTCAACGTGGTCGCTCCAGTCTCAGCGACGAATCCAGCTAGATCCACCAAAAACTGCAAAACATTGATGCGGTTCGTCAGCTAATTAAGGATGACCGCCGTGTAACATAGTGAGAGATAGAGGCATACTTGGGCATTTCAAATACCTTGATCTAAAAGATTCTACATGAAGAACTGGGTGTTACAAAGTTGGTTTCTCTTTAGATCCCTCATTTGCTCTCAGAAGAACGGTTCGCGTCAATTGGTGTCGAAAAGCATTGGAACGGTTCAACAAAGGAAGCTCAAAAAACGTTTATAGCATTTTTAGTGGCGATGAATCTTGAATTTACTTCTTTCAGCAGCCCTTAACTGTCCACTCCTGGACGTAAGCCTCCCCTTGATGTTCCTTGATATCATCCAACCACCTCTTGGGAGTGTTCGACCCACACTTCTTTTATGCAATAAAGGTCTCCACTTGCATCCTCTGGCGGCAACATGTCCTACTCAGTTCCATTTCAAGTGAGCGGAGCGTTGTATTGTGTCTTCAACTTTGGTTCGCCTGCGTATTTCATCGTTGCAAATGTTATTCCTAGCATAAGCCTATCTATTGTGCGCTGTGTAGTTCTAAGATCTATGGTCATTGTAGTTGTCTCCAGACCATAAGTCATCACTGGGAGCATGCAAGAATAACAAACCTTGGTTTTTAGGTTGATGGGAATATTAGTGTTACCGAGGATATTTTGAAGTTTTGCAAACGGCAGCCCTTGACATGCGGACTTTTCGGTTTATTTCCGCTTGTTGGTTTTCTTTTCCCAACTAAATTAAGTGGCCTACGTAAATATATACTTCTACCCTTTCTATTACTTCTTCTCCTACAGTGATTTGTATTTCTATCGAAGTAAGAATTTTGTTAAATTCATTTTCAAACCGATTTTTCTCAGGCACCTCTCAATTCTAAGAGTATTTCTTGTAGTTGTTCGAGTTCAATTTACTTCTACCAATCGAAAAATAAACGCCAATCCGCTGTGTGGGTGTTTCACGATGAGCAAAAAGAACAGCAAAAATGATCCGTTCTCGAAGTGTGTCAAAGAAAATGGTCGCAAGTTTTGTGTCAACAATTACTTTAGAAGATGGCAGAAATGTTACTTCCGATTGGTATATAAACGTTTGTTTACCAGAAGTTATCGCGAAACTTCGACAAATCAACACACAACGGCGAATCATCTTACACCAGGGTAATGCAAGTGCTCATACTGCCCAAAAGGCAATCAAGTTTTTGGAGCTTCAAAACTTCGAATTGTTAGACCTTCCACCGTATAGTCACGACCTAAATCCCAACAACTTTTACACGTTCCTACAAATCAAGAATTCAATGCATGGGCATAAGTATTCCAGTCCCCAGAAGAAGCTAGCGATGCCTTTAAAAGAGCGATTCTGCAAGTGTCAACTGGAATAACTGTTTTACTGTTGGTTTGAACATATTTTAAAAAGAAATAAAGTACTTTAAGTCTATATATTTTATGTCTTTATGGCTGTATACAAAACTAAAAAGACAACCCTCGTACAGAAAATTTTTATATCTTTCATTTATGCCAGAATGAAGTACATTGTCCAGGTAGAAATGATAATTCCAGATAAACAATTCAGTATTTGCTTATATTTATTTGACAAACAATAATTTATTTACTTATTATTTACTAACTGACCCAAAGAAATTCGTACTTTCGTACTGCCTAACAATCAATTAGTAGCTGGGTGACTACTTTCCTTCATTCTTTTGAAGCGCGAGAGAGATAGCATATCCTATTATTCTTCTATCTCTCTTCGGTACATGTCCCTCTTCGATTGGCTTAGTAAAATTCTTTATTTTAGCCCGATTTAAGTTTTTTCCAATACAACTGAAGTCTTTATCAGTATTGGCAGAAATGTAGAATTCTTGGAAAACTTTTTCAAGGTTTTTCGGAAAATTGGGATTTTTCGGCTTTTTCTTCCTGTTGATATGTGCGTTTGTTCGTTTTATAGCTATCTGCTTTGCGTTAAGAATGTAAAGTGTATAGCATTTCTTGTTCAGCACATTTTATCAGTATTCGCAAAATTTTTAGTTTGCGCAATTAGCACTGGATTTCCTTTTAGCCTCAACATATGACAGGTGAAACCGTAATGAACTTTGAAACTAAAATGAGAGGATTTTGAAAATTCAAAAAGTAATGAGTTTTAATTAGTTTCTAATCTACTAGAATTATAAAGACTTTACTCTTACTGTTCTTTTTATATCCTACAGCAACTCGGATAAGGATTAAACGTACGTACTTGCAGCGTATTGAATCCTAGTCATTAAAATTACCGCAAATCGGTTATTACCAATAAACCTACATGCTAATTATACTAGCACTAGATAGTTATTACATATTAAGCACTTAAAAGTTATTCTTTGGGACGTCTGTAGATAGAGAACTGTGTATTCTTTAGTAGTAAGATTAGTTTGTATTATATTATTATTATTATTATTAGTCGTACTTTGTTATTGATCGTTTTTGATGTGAAACATCTATAGCGGCACGTAAATCAGATTTCTGGCGTGGCGACGGTGACGTCATGACGTAAAAAAACCTAACGCATCGATAATAATCGATAAGAGATGTACTGATATCTTATATGAAATTGGTGTCATGTTTTGAGCGACGCGACGGTGGCGCGCCAACAATAGGGGGAAGAAGCTCATCGATTCAAAAATTTGGCGGGACAGGGTATGAATTGTTTCATTCATAAAAACCTAACTCGATTCCGCCTACTATCTATTCTATATATATAAAAATGATTGTTTGTATAGGCAACATAATATACCTACATATTTTGCTGACCTGTAAAATTGACAGCTAGTCAATCAAAATAGATTGTTGGTGAATAGTTGTCATATAGTTGTCCGCGTAAAATTTGTGTATTTAGTTTTAAATATGAATAAACAAAGTGTTAATAAAGAAAATGATGAAAAAATATGAATAAAAATGAGTGAGTACCTACCTACTCTATATACATTGGGGTGTCCGTTATTTCCCAGATTTGGTTTTGTTCTCCAAACACCCATCAAATTTTTAGATTATGACCTAACAAAAATTATCAGACCTTAACCAGCCCTTAATATTCACATTAACCCGTGCCTAAATCATAATACATTTAAATACCGTTTAAAAGTTATTCAACGATAAAGTTGTATTCATAGTTAAATTCATCATTTTCCTATTTTTTATTTAGTATCGCTTTTTGTTTGTACTAAAATTATGAAGTAACTACAATTATATTAATATAGTAACGTACTTCTATATAAATTTGTGTTTTAATAATTTCCTTTTTTAAGATTATTGAATTTAAGGCAATTAAATAAAAAGCTAAACGAAATCACTTTTTAAATTTATTCAATAAATAGTCATCGTTATCTGGAAAAAATCGTAATATTTTATTTTATCATTATGACATATTTAGTTCCTATAACAATCTGTTCTTTTCTGCATATTACTTTTACACAATAATGTCGATGTTTCACATCTGCCAGGCGTCCCGTGACGGCTCACATTTTTTTTTTATTATTAATATAGGTGTTGTTCGTTTCCTTATGGTTTATCTCACCGTTCATTTAGTTAACTAGTTAGGTACTGCTCTCAGTAGATTATTAAGGACGCTATTTGAGTGGTTTTACAACCACAGAACTGGATTGAACAACCACGATATGTGGTAGAAGTGCCCCTCAAAGAGCTACCCTCTATTCAAAAAAAAAAATCTAGACCTCAGGCGTGACAATATTAGTTATATTTTAAATAATTATATGTATATTAATGATAGTATCCAGAACCAAAAGCACAATGTTGCTTATATCAAGTGTTTTATATGTATCTTTTAAATCTTCTTAAAAACAATTTCCCATCTCAATGTAAACCTGACGCATGAAAGAAAAGAGATTATATGATGAGATGGGCTGGGATACAACAAGGATGTAATTATGAACAGGTATATAATAACATATCAATCAACTTCTAATTATAGGTGGGTCAGGAGAGTTTGTATTCACTTTGGCACATACCGGGTGTTTCGAATAAAATGACCATTCAATGATGATCTTGAAAATTCAATCTGCATGTATGAATTTTAATGTAACGCGCCTTTTATCACGAATTATACTTATTTATCCTAATTAGGCACCTACACTACATAAATATGATGCTTTTCTGGATAAATATTGTATTTCATTTATTAAAAAAAAATAGTAAGTACCTATAGAGGGTGTCCGAATACTATAAAAGGGTGCCAAAAAAGTTTTTTATATTTCCTTGAATAAATTTTTTACTAGTGAATAGATTTCTTTCCAATTTTTCATAGGTATTGCTTACTAGTGCCTTAAAGGTTTACGTTCAAAGGGCTTAATCTGACTGTAACCGTTGATCTATAGGGCTATAACCACGATTTATACCTACATACAGGAATACAAGTGTGCTTTATGCAAAAAAATAAATATTTTTGCTGGAACTTTAATAAAAATGAATTCAAATGTGTAATGATATTCGAATGAAGATCAAACAAATAAATAAACATGAAAAGTTGTTCTATTGAGTGCAGTACAAAGAGAAGAGACATTTGAGGGTGCAACAACACATGTTCTGGTTACTCTTGAGTTATAGCCCTCTAGAGAAGGGGACATTTACGAGATATAATTATTTATTACGACTTGCTTTCACCTCAGACATAAAATCTAATTAATTTATATTAAAGATCCTTAAAAATTGACCATGGGTATTTACACCAACATGCCTATTCAAATTTATGAATATTTAATCAATGGATGTGTTTCTATTTTATTATTAATTTAATTTCCTTTCTATTGGAAAATGTATTACAACAATTTTATTGATTCTTCTGTAGTATACTTGCCTGGACTATATTATTGGATCTTCTTTAGCTGAATGTCATTAGAATTAACGGCGAGTGTGTTTTGATGTAGTAGTGCTTCAGTGAGTTTTAATTTCAGGGAAATCAAGTGTAATATTGATTTTCATAACTGACATCGGACTTCGTTGTATGTTTTCGTATATTATATCCACCAGTTGTCATATTGCAACGACTGATTCGAGTTTTAATCAAACGATTTTCCTGGAAATCCTACTGAAACTTGTGCCAGTATTCATACGAGGTTTGTTCAGAAAAAAACGAGAATTTTTAATTTCACGGGCTACTTACATTCGATTTTTGATTGTTTTTCTTATTTTGGTACACATGTCCCCAATTTGTATTAACAATATTAGCCATTTTTCATTGTCAGTTTGTGTTTGACGAATAGAAAGGTTAGACGTGTTTTGGTTTATTTTTTGATTTTATACTATCCAACCAAATGGATCAAAGAATCTGCTTAAATTTTTCGTTAAAAATGAAATAAAATGTGCCAATGCATTCAAAATGTTGACTGTGGCATTTAGTGAACCAACTATGAGTAAACCAAGAGCATATGAATGATATAAATGCTTCAAAGAAGGCCGAGAAGACATTGATGACGACAGCCACTCTAGACTCCAAACACTTCAACAACTGATGAAAACGTCGAATCAGTAAAGCAAATGGAGTTGGAAAATCTTCGAATTACTCTTAGAGAAGCTGCTGTGGATGTTGGCATGTCAACTATGGATCATTTCATGCGTTTGTATTGGATGTTTTGGGCATGAAACGTATGGCAGCGAAGATTGTTCTAACATTGCTCAATTTTTATCAAAAACAACGTCACGTGAATATCGCTCAGGAGCTGTTTAATAATCCCAACGACGATCCAGACTTCATCAAAAGGATCATAACTGGGTATATGGCTATGACATCGATACCAAAGCCCAATTGAAGTGGCCAGAAGAGCCAAGACCGAAAAAAGCACTTCAGTGAAAGTGAAGGTTTTGGTCTCTGTTTTCTTAACTTTTAATGGTATAGTGCATCATGAGTTTTTGCCACAAGGGTGGAAAGACTAGTCACGCATTTTGCACCATGATAATGCACATTTATGACTGGTTATCGTGAGTTTTTGGTCAAAAACAACACCGTTATCTTGCCTCAATCACCATATTCTTCGGACTTGACCGGCTGTGACTTTTTCCTATTCCCAAAACTAAAGAGATCGATGAAAGGACGACGTTTTGCCAAAATTAAGGAGATAAAGTTCCAGATGTGCTTCGCTGGCTCAAGTGTGTTATATCTGTGGGAAACTACTTTGAAGGAGACAAAATAGATATTAATGAATGAGTTATCCAAAAATTTTCTTTTTTTTTGAACATGCCTCTTATGTTTCTAATTACATAGCTTTAAAGAAAAATAGCAATATTTTACGGATTCAAACATGCTTAATATAATGAAATTAGAAAATAAAGAAACAAGAGAGACATTAAGGAGGACTTGAAAAATTGTCATATCCGGCAGGACTCGAACCTGCGATCTCTATCTATAGTCAAAAGCGCTTTAAACTGTTGAGATGTCTCAATTAATTAAATTAAATTAGTATTAATTTCTGACAAAATAATTTCTGTTGGTTTTCATAAAAACATTCAATCTTAATATGTCAATTGCGAGCTTGCTCATCTCATGTGCGATCTCCCTTCTGGATCTGGAAATTTGGGAGGGGCGAGCTAGTGCTCAGCCAGCACTGAGGCCACATATGACCCATTGTGCATCCTCCCGTATGTAGGGATATCCTCACCTCAGGATGTCACCAGGCCTATTGATTTAAAATAGGTGATGAGGCTCCCGAGGGGGATCTCACTGACATCGGCTGGTGTAAGCCAATACTCGCCCAACACGGATCTTCTGATTTCAGAAAAAGCAGAGCAGTCATACATAATGTGTTCTACTGTTTCCTCTTCTTGTTCGCAGCCTCTGCATAGCAGCGATTCTGTTAGTTTCATCCTAAAGAGATGTTGTCGCAATTGGCAGTGACCTGTCAGGATTCCCACAGCTGTTCGGAGATTTTGTCTGGTCAATGCCTTAAATTTTTTTGCTGTTTCCTCGCCAGGTTGAGGTAATAACTCTCTGGCCAGTCTACAGTTCGTAGTTTCATCCCAGCACTGTATAAATTTTTGGTGAGAGTGCTGTTTGATAAGGTCCCCGACTGTGGACAATGTTAGCTTGGTAGATGGGCGAGGGCTAACATATCTGTAGCCCGCAGCCCTCTTTGCTAAATTGTTCGCAATGCGGTTGCCTTTAGATTTCCCATGTCCTTTGATCCAGCTGAGAGTGACCACGTTATTCTGGCTGGCCTCAGTTAGAGATTGGTGACATTCTAGTACTAAACTTGAAGTGAAACGTGGTCTATTCAAGGTCAGTAGTGCTTGTCGGCAGTCTGTATATATATTTATATTCCTGCCTGTGATGTTCCTATTGATTAATTCTTTTGCAGCTATGGTTATGCCTGTGAGTTCTGATTGAACCACACTTGACAAGCCATCCATAGCCCATTTTGTTTTTAGGCTTAAGGATCTAGAGTAAATTCCACATCCCACACCTTGCTTTGTTTTTGATCCATCCGTATATACGCTCAGAGCGTTCACTACGTTGGGGTCTGCTGTCTTGTTTGTTAATATTTTGTAGGGTTTGTCAAAGACAAATCTTGGTGCGACGGCATCCGTGACTGCCTGTAAGAGTGGTATCACTTTTATCGATTCCCTCCACAGACTATCCCTATAGGTGCCAGTCCCTACAGTGGGTTCGATACCAACCGTGCGAAAGCGTACCATGGTCATCAATGCGACCTCCTTAACAAATATATCAAGGGGGGTGAGACCAAGTATGACTTCCATTGCGCTGGTCGGTGTGCTTCGCATGGCTCCTGTTACGAGAAGGCATGCTGATCTTTGAATTTGGTTTAATTTTTTGATAGCTGTCGTTTGTTTCACTTTAGGCCACCACACGACAGCACCATATTGTTAACATAGGTCTTATGATTGCCGTGTAGATCCACATGGTGACCTTGGGGGATAATCCCCAGGTCTGTCCTATGGTTCGGCGGCATTGCTCATAAGATATAAATGCTTTTTTAACTCTGCTTTCTATGTGTGAGTTTCAAGTCAGCTTGCTATCAAGGATAACACCTAAGTATTTCACTTCTGTAGCAAAGCTTAATTTAACGTTGAAAAGACTGGTGCGATCTCCCTTTTGACACTATTCTAATTTTTTGTTGTGTCAGCATTTTAATGAAACTAGAGGAAAATATTCCGAATAATAAAATAAAACTCTTTTTTGTATTAATAAACTGCTGTTAACGTACGACAATGAGATAATGCATTTTGTGTGTTGGGGTAAAGTGGCAAGTTGAGCCGTTGGAGAGCACTGATTACAGACCACTTGAGTTAAACCACGACGCCTTATGGGTAAACCGTGTTTTCAAATTAATAATATATTAAAGCGGATTTTTCTGTTGCCGAGCTCTTTTACCACACCGATTACGTACACAATTTAATTAAATGGTTATGTAGTCCCAAAACGATGTTGTCGCAAGATAATAATCGACAAAAACAATATGTGATGCCGGAAAATTTGTTTATGCTTTTAAATGACCATATTGCAGACATTCTGTAGTTAAGTGATTATTGAGAATGCTGGTTAACATTGATTTAGATTACGTGTTTAACTTTTTATTGAGGTTAATGAATATATAAAATAGGATAAATATTAATATACTAATTAGGTATACCTTCTGATATTACACAATATAATTAACACGGTTAAAATCGAATTAGTGAGCTCATTTAAGTTTTTCATTAAACATCTTTGAAAATAAGATTTTGCAACGAAACCATGTTAAATTATCGCCATTACACGGTTATGTAAACATTAGTTAGTCAGTATTTTACTGGTTTACCCTGTATTTGTATTTTGGACTAGATACAAAAAATATACATACTTTTAAATTTAATGGAGTAAGTACGACAGAATAACACTGTTACCCTCCTATGGGTTCCAGGACACATAGGAATAGAAGGAAACGAAACAGCAGACAAGCTGGCAAAAGAAGGAGCTTAAACCCCATACCTAAGACCAGAACCATCCTGTAGAATCAGGAGTAGTACAATCTTAGAAAAACTAAGGAAAAAAATGGATAGCGAAAAATCCAAGTACTGGAATGATCTAGAAGGACTAAGAAGACTAAGAAGACGAAGACGTTCCAGGGAAACTACAACCAGAAAAGATCTCACAGCTGTCTTAACCTTAGTAAGAAGAACCTCCGAATTATAACAGGAATATTAACAGGACACTGCCGATTTAGAGGACACATGAAGAAACTAGGATTAGTAGATGAAGCAAACTGCAGATTCTGTGAGGTAGAGGAGAAACGTCAATACACATACTCTCAGAATGCATCGCATTAAGTAACTCTACGGTCATACGAAATAGAAAGGGAAGAACTACCTAACTTAAAACCCAATGATATCCTAAACTTTCTAAGGAAGATAGGACTAGAAGAGCTGCTATAAGTCTGAGAAATCATCAGAAATATAGCAAGAAAAGGGGGACACAATAGATCTTATAGGTCGCAGGTGTATCTGCTACCTCTAACTGCTCATACATACATACATACATGATATTAGACGTTCATCGATCCGATGTTGTCTGGCTTTGAACTGTTCCTCTGCAAGATGCTCCCCGTTGATGGCTTTTGAGTCCTGCCTTTGATTTAAACTGCCGGTTGCATGCAGGACAGGATAGATCATCAATCGCTGTTGTTGGTTGTGATGATGTTTGTTGCGTACTCGCGGGATGGGTTGTTGTGTTTTCGCCTCGGGATAGCTTGATTGGTTTTAATGGGTTTGGTTTACTTTCAGGGTGGCGATGTCTTATATGGCTGGTGACCCCAGCTTTGGATTTTGATATATGGCCACAAAATTCACAAATCAGAGCATTATTGTTTTGTGTTATGGGAATTCTATCTTTGTGAGCTTGTGAAATGTGTGAATTTACATATTGGCGGCCTCTGCTACCTAGTCTTTTAAAATCACAGAGTGGACACTTCCAGTCCCACTGATCTTGATCCTCATGCTGCTCTTGTCTTTTCTGGACAGCTTGTTCTAGATTTTCTTCATGTTTCTGCTGAATATTCTCGCGGATTTTCGAACGCTAGAGGTTTCTGTCCGATGCTGTTGTTCTGCATTCCCTTTCATCGATTTTCAACAGCTTCAGATCATTTTTGACGAGGTCAGTCCAGCGCTTCTTGGGTTTTTGCTGCGCTCGAGTCCCTTCTCTAAGTTGAGAGAAGGCAATTTGGTGTGGAATACGGTCAGTGTTCATTCGGCTGAGGTGGCCTGCCCATCGGAGGCGTCGAATCCGGATGATGTCTTCAATTTTCATCATACTTGTTTGTTTTAGAATCTCCTCATTTGAAACCATGTCTCTCCAGCTTACTCCTGCTATAGTTCTAAGGCATCGCATGTGAAAAGAGTTCAATGCCTGTATGTGTTTTGCTTTCACGGTCCAGCATTCAGATGAGTACAGAAGGGTGCTAAGGACAATAGTGCTGTAGATCTGGACTTTGGTTTGGATGTTTAGATTGTGAGGTTTCCACACTCGATGGTACAGTCTAGCAAATGCTTGGTTTGCAGCGCTTACACGGTTATTAATTTCACAGGTTATGTCTCCATTTTTGGTAATCTGGCTTCCTAGATATTTGAAAGTATCAGCTTCTTTAAGAGTTCTGTCGTTGATTGTGATTGGTGTGGACGGGCAGTTAACAAACATGACCTCGGTTTTTCCAACATTGACATTAAGACCAAAAGATTTTGCTGCATGTGTAAAGATATTTACTAGCGTTTGCAGCTCAGCAGGGGTTTTAGCGACAAAAGCAGCATCATCCGCAAACATCAATTCACCTAGTTTCGAGGACTTGACTTTAGAGGCGGACTTAAGACCTCTTTTGTTAAACATGTTTGAGTCACTCCGGAAGATGAGGTCAATACCCGTGTCAGATGCTGTTTTTACTTTTGTCATTATTGCCTGGATGTATAGAAGGAATAGGGTAGGAGCAAGGACACAGCCTTGCTTGACGCCCGTTCGAATCTCAAATGAGTCAGTGGTTTCACCTTCTACAAGAACTGATGAGGTTGTCGTTTGGTGCAGCAGTTTTAGAATGGTCAAAACGTTTGGGGGACAGTTTATACGTTCGAGGATCATAAAGAGGGCATCTCTATTGACTGAGTCGAATGCCTTCGATATATCTACAAATGCTATGCATGCTTGTGAATTCTGTTCTAACGTTTTCTCTATCAGTTGCCTTGCAGCAAAGATCATGTCTACAGTTGACCTATTTCCACGGAATCCACATTGCGTGTCATCAATTAATGAATCAACAAAAGGAAGAATCCGGTTGTAAAGTATGCGGGATAGTAGTTTTCCTGGCAAAGATAGCAGGGATATACCTCTGTAATTGCCACACTTCCTTTTGCTTCCTTTTTTGTGGATAGGGACAACTATTGCAGATTTCCAGTCATGGGGTATGCTTTTTTCTATCCATATTTGGTTGAAAAGTGAATGAAGAATCTTGACAGTTGTTTTTTTCCCTCCCTTCAAGAGTTCAGCCGTTATCTGATCCTGTCCAGGGCTTTTGTTGTTTTTGAGTTGGTCTAAAGCTTTCGCTATTTCGAGTTCAGTTGGTGCTGCGTCATTTGGTATAAGCCTTGATGTTCGGTCAGTGGGATTAAGGAGAATTTCCAGGTGGTCTAAGTCTAATTGGGCATCTTGGTTAAGCAGATCATCAAAATGTTCTTTCCAGCGAGTAAGTATATGTGGCTTACTTTTTAATACATTCCCTTGGTTGTCTTCAATAATATTTAATGATCTTTTGGTAGGACCTATGATTTCTTTTATTGATCGGTAAAGATTAAAAGAGTCATGTACGTTTATGTAGGATTGTAGTTCATCAGTTTTATGCGTCCACCACTTTTCTTTTAGTTTTCGGACTTGTTTTTGACATCTTCTGCGGGCTTGAATGTATTTCTTTTTTTGGCTTGCTGTTGGATTTGCTATGAGTTTATTATGTTCTTCTCTCTTCTTTTTCAGTTCAGTTTCAATGAGAGCGTCTGATTCGTCAAACCAATCAGGTCGTCTGTATTTCTTTGTGCCGAGGATGTTTGAAGCAGCATTATATGTGGTTGACTTGAAATTGGCCCAGATGGACTCTACACCTTCCGTTTCTACTAGAGTTATGTTTGACTCTATTTCTGATTGATATTGGGTCTGGATGTTCTCGTCTTTTAGTTTTCTTGTGTCAAATGATTTACGTGACGTTCTATGCACAGGATGGTATTTTCTAAGTTCTAACTTTATTGAGGCTCTGACAAGATTGTGATCAGTTTTGCATTGGGCCCCTCTCATTGATTTACATCTTAAAACTTTCTTTGTATCTCTGGACCTTGTGATGATGTGATCAATTTGGTGCCATTGTTTGGTTCTAGGATGCTGCCAGAATGTCTTAAATTTGGTTTTCTGTTGAAAGAGAGTAAAGCTAATGCGCAGGTTTTGTTCTGTACAGATGTTTAGTAATCTAGTTCCGTTTTCGTTGCGGGTTCCAATACCATGCGGTCCGATTGCATGCTCCTTTTCATTGTGTCTCTTTCCAACTCTTGCGTTAAAGTCACCCGCTAAAATGATTCCGTGTTTCTTGAGAACTTTTTCAATTATAGATCTTAGGTCTTGATAGAAAGATTCGATAGTGTGAGAGTCAGTGTTCAGGGTTGGAGCGTAGCACGCTATAAAGACTGTTTCAGTGTCATTTCCGAGGACTCGTATGCTCATCATTCGGTCACTAATGCATACATACATACATACATACATACATTCATGGAGTACCTACAAAAGCTCTCGAACATTTTAGTATCTGAAAATTCTGAAATGCTTCGACCTCCTATGTCGCTCCATCATTCCCCTAGATGATACACCAATTATATAGAATTATTATATTATGAATTTAGCCCTAGTGCTATAAAGAATTTTGTTAGTATGTATTTGTAGTTTTCCAGCTTGGTAATTGGTGACATGGTATACAGAACAAAATTAGGTCAAAAGTAACCATTTTATGTTGTTCTACCGTAAATAAGAATATGTTGAATTAAACAATGTCACTGTCGTTGAACAAGGCAAATATATACCTGCTTGACTATTTTTAACGGAAATCGGAACCAGAACAATGGAATTATACGCTGATCGAAGCAAAATGTTAATAGAAGTAGTTAAAAATAAGTTGTTCGTACTTTAAAATGAGTGATAAAAGTGGTGAAGAAAATATAAAGAAAAGTAAACGCTTTGTAAATGCGAGACAAAGAAAAGAAAGAGTGCGGGAAACTTATACCAGCTCTTCAAATTCAGATAGCTCGTATAGTTCGGGTAGTGAAACACGTCATAAGTCCGGAAAATCTAAGACTAATAGAATCAAAGATATTATTAAGAAAACCACCGACTACTTTTCTCAGTGCGATTTAGTGCAAAAATTCGATCCAGGAAGTGGAAATTTAAATGCTGCGACTGGCTACAATTTACTACTGGACTGATGCCAAATTGGCATTCCTTTTTGAATCAAAATTAGTTGGAATGGCAAAAGTCTGCTGGATTATAATAAGACCTGGACAAAGTAGAAAGAAGCTGTACAAAACAGCTTATTTTGTAGACAACTTGAAAAACATGCTCGAAAGAAAGAAGACTGCAAAGGAAAGTATGCTACACTGTTTTTACTCCAAATACATGCTTACCTATATTAGAAGTTGTAAAATATCTGACATCAATGCAGTTTCTTGCATCATCGACTGCCTGCCGAAAGAACACCGTGGTACCGCAAAGTCTGCAAATTTTAAAACTCCATAAGAACTCTTCCGAGGATTTTTGTGTAAGCTGGATAAGAAATCACTTGACGAGAGTAATCTCAAAGGTCAATCCAAGAGAGATATCCCAATATGCCCAATTTGTAAGAAATCTGGTCATCTAGCCCGAAATATGGTTACAGGTGCGTGAACATTCCCAAGTAGAAGACCTATTTTTACCTATTTATTGTTTCTAATGGTGATATAGTATATCTGTACTAAATCACTAATAGAACACAAGGAGTAGGTATAGGTAGGGTACTCTTCTTTTAATATTTCAACAGGCTCCACCAAACTTTTGTGTTAGAATTATTTGGAAGGAATTAAAAGCATAGATATTAAATATGAAAACATTATTGAAATGTATTAGTGGCTATTCGGCGTTTTTTCGATTATCCTTTCAACTTTTGTCTATCTTCAAAAATGCTTTTAGTAAATTTTCTAAAAAAATTAAAAGATAAGCGTTTGTGTAACAATAGGTAGTTATGCCACTGACTCTTATTGATTTGTATTAGAATTTATAATGAATTGGTTGGCAATGTTTACTTTTCTAGTCATTAAACTTATTTACATTTAAAATTGAATTCAATAAAATGAAATTTTACTCAATCCTAGATGGAAATGATTAAAATTGCTATACTTATAGAAAGCAAAGTTTAGAGAGTAATTTGTGGTTTAGATTTGTCATAATATAAAATCCCCTTATATGTACCTACTTAAAATATGTATGAAGTAATAACAGTGCTAATCCACAATAAGCAAACTCGTCATATCAAGGACACCCCTTGATCCTCGAATCAAACCACGAAATCTCAAAATCTCGTCTACGGCAATAACAGGATTTCTCATTAATTTTTGGTCCCTTTGCGACTAGGGTTTGTGCAAAGACCCATCTGGCGTGACGACTAACGTCCAAAATCTCCCTCGACGCCTTTACGTCACTAGAAAGCGGTGCCTACAAATATATGTCATATATGTAGATGTTTAGATAGTTGAATCGAATTAACTGATTTTCATTTTCTTATTTAATGTTTATACTTTTAGAGAGAAGAATAGGAACGAATCAGATTTATCCGGTTACTAACCTTCAATATCTACTGATTCTGCTTAGATTCTCCACATAGATGAATATAGCTATTAGTAAATTAGTAGATTGTATTGTAGATTGAAAATGGTCTCTATTTGTCCAGATGACTTTACTATACTACGACCTAAAAGATATTTTGTGTGCCTATATCCTACATCTATTTATAAGTCACTAAAGTCTAGACTTTTCAGAAAGTTTATTATGCGCTTATGTTTGTAATCTGATCAGGCTCTAAAAAGACTTTTCCTGATGTTTAGTTGGCGAACAATTAATCTGCAGTTACAGATAATATGTTCAGCTGTTTCAACTGCATGTTCCGCTGTACATTTTGCTCATTTTACAAAGATGGCACCTCTATGTCAAGCGAGAATTCCTGCAATTATTCTGAATTTACGTTTCTAAAGCTCTAAAGAATAATCTAGAGTAGCGCAGTGAAGTTCGTATTATCTTTTTGCTTTTCTTTGACCCTTTTCTCAATTTCGACCTTCCTCCATGATGCGGTACCTATTTCGAGATACCACAAAGAAGACCAGGTCTGATAAAAGAAGTAACAACTTTCTCTTTTGTGAGATTATCAACATCTTGTTACCGACAATCTCTTTATGCCTTATACCCACTTTGTTTTGTTTAGTCATTTGCTTAAGAGACTGTTTGCACTTCCTGTATGCTGTGGAAAGCATTATGCTAGATTGTAGAGCCTTCAACTGAAATCAGAAGATCCGTGTTGGGTGAGTACTGGCTTACACCAGCCGATGTCAGGGAGATCCCCCACGGGAGCCTCATCACCTATTTTAAATCACTACGCCTGGTGACAGCCTGAGGTGAGGATATCCCTACATACGGGAGGATGTACAATGGGTCATATGTGGCCTCAGTGCTGGCTGAGCAATAGCTCGCTCCTCCCCAAATTTCCAGATCTAGATCCAGATAGAGCCTTCAAAGCAGCTTAGCTATTTAGGCAATAAATATTCTGGCTGAATTGGGACGTTCTTTAATGTACTCTTAAGCACAGAACTCTATACCTATTTGTAAATTAGTTATATTTTTTATAATACTATATATTCTAAATGTATTGTTTTATTTGATTACAATTTTGGTTATTAGAATGGTCTTAACTACAATTAGTTCACGTTTTAAAAAATCCCCATGCAGCTACCTTAGTCTACAATAAAACACTTTATAAGGCCACAAGTTGAGTTCAATCCATTTCAATCTTAATGACTAAATCATGGAAGATAGAAGCTTATAAAAACGTCACGTTTCCTCCATATTTTTCCATTACATTATCTATATATGACTTCGAAGTAAATCAGCGTTATCAAAAGCAAGAGGCGGATGCCTTAAACGAGAAATAACTGCGGAGACGTGACATAAAGTCTAATGCAATTTTCAGAGCTCCTGTTTCGCCATCCATCTCTTAATTCAAATGAAAAATTCTTCTAAATATAAAATATAGATCGTTTACCTACTTCTTTTGTTCAATTAGGTATACCTTTTGTTAGTTTCTTTATCAAAATTACAAACTGTTCATTTGTTGCTTTGTTGTATTGTAAGTAAACAATTAACAATTAAAGAAAAAAATGTGTATAGATATAGTTTATCTAATATTAATGTAAGAAGCTAACCACGCCTCCTAACCATATCAAAGGAACCGGCTTTCGAATCTAGGGTGCCAGATATATTTCCGAAAATTCCTAAGTTTATATATTTTAAAAATCTTTTCTCTACTTTACTATTCAATTATTGTTCGTCAATGATTCTTAGAAAGATAATATGAAAATTTTCTTAAAAAATATATACTTAAATTAATTAAATAGGTTCTTCATATTTAAACAGTTTTCACTAATGAAATCAATTTTGTATATATTTCTTATATTTAAAGACATTTTTGAGTAACGGCAACATTGTGTATTTAGCTACGCATTTCCAACTTTTTTGTCTGCCGCTTTGATATTGTATGTAAAGAAATGCCAACGCCTTTGTGACACTATTACCGACAAGATGTGGTTCGAGACATACAGGATAGTCGCTAATAGGAACCGAAGTGGTGGTAACGCGATGGTAGTTAAATTTCGGAGTTGTTTTACCAGAGCCACTCTGTACCGAAATGGGAATCAGTACCTTGCATAATGCTAGTAAACAGTGGCGTCAGTGTGTTTATTGGAGAAATTGGTATAATAAGAAATTATAATACTATGGCGTTTTGGTGACTATTTAAAACGGTTGATGAAGATCCATCATCATTTATGAACAAACCCCTTTTTCTTTAATTCCACGCCAATGGTCGGCATTGGTCTCAATGAGATTAAAATTCCGACAAAGACCGAAAGTTCTCAAATTTAGATTGGAATAACTATACTTGTAGGTATTTTATTTATCTTGTTCTAGTTAATATTTATCGTTCTCTATATTTTTGTTTTCCATTTTTTAATCATGATTAATTTAAGATCTTCCTATATCTTTTCTCGTGTTATTTGTTCTCTTCTGAGTTGACTGAGTATTTGGCATTCTTTCTCTAGATATTCTTCCATTGTACCCATCCACTGGATTAAAGTTTTTTTTGTAAATCTATATTTATTTTTTTCCAAAGTAGTTCATGAAAACAAAACAATAACCATAAAACTCGGATACGAAGAGAAGAGACACGTAATAGAGATCAATTTAGATGAACGAAATATAGAAACTCTAGAATGTAAAATATTTTATATAGATTACAGTAAAAGCACAAAGAAATTAAATAATGGTATAACGGGGTAAGCCGTTGAAAATCACTTGATTCTATCGGCATGTAAGCAGTGCGAGAGGAGCAATTTCGCCGGAGTCACATTATCATGGAAACGGCAGAAAGAGGAAAAGTGGAAAGTGGAAAGCGTCGCAATGTTGTTGGTGGTAATTCACAAGGATTTAATTTAAATTAGTTTTCGCGGTGGCGTAACAGCAGGAACGAGTCTTGTTCAATATGTTAAGATTCAAGAGGGATTTCAGAGACATTTTAACGCCGCTGAAAAGTGAGCTGTAATTCTAGGGGAGTAACTTTATGAAATAAGTTGAAAATGTGTTGCTCGGATTCAGTTAATAGGTTGTAGTTGGCAGTAGAAATGGTAGACATTTGAATTTTACGACTTTATACCTTCTACGCATACCTATATGAAATTTCTAAAATGTTTCATTAAATCTTTAATGCTGTGGTGATTGTTGCAACTAATAAATTTATTATTTATTAAAAATAATTCAGTGTCTATGTACACTTTGTTAACCGACTTCGAAAAAGAAGAAGGTTCTCAATTTCACCATATTTTTTATGTATATCTCCGCGATTTGAAAAATTCTTTTTGCATTCAATAAATTTAATCAAAACTTAACATAAAATTAATTTATAATAGTAAAAGAATAAGCAAAAGGAGTCTAGTTTCACATAAATAAACCTACATACGATACACAAAGAAATACACATGTGAAATCAAGATATTAAAACTAAAATTGCGTCTATATGGCGTTATTAATCTTATATATATAAAAAAAATATAATATAGTAACTCACCTATTAAGATAGGGTTGTTTTATTTCTTAAAACTCGTGACACCCCTGGCTGGTAAACGGGTGGAACAATATTCTCGTTGCTAATTGCACCAATCAGGAATTCTACCACAGTTTACCGTCTAAACGGTTTTAAAACACCAAATCTACCTACTGTCTGCTCTATGGGCTACCTACACTCATAGGGAACGAAAGAACCATAAGAATCGAACAACCACATGAATAAATAACGTGTTACTCACCACAGAAGATTTCCTAAAATCTGCTAAAGCGATTTCCTTACGAATCCAACAAAACTACTGAAAATCTCACTCCAATACTGTTCGTTAGGAAAACTGAGGTTTAATTTCGTAAATCCAAAATGAATTGTCTCCGATGAATAGAGATTACAACTTAAACCCCGAAAATCTTCTCACTGCCACGTTCTCACGACAAAGGCTGGTAAAAGAAAGGACCGATTCTTTCATATATCACATACACGAAATTTTGACACACGTCGAAATAAGAGGTGGCCTCTACTACTATAGGGACAATAACCGTAGAATCTTCAGCTACCAATTTACGAACAAACAGTAGTCGTTAGATACGACTAATCTTATTATTTATCAAGATATCGATAAAAATCTCAACATTATCTAATCCCTCATTCATTTTCAATTTTATTAAGCAAGATAGAAATATAACGGAACACTGACTGTAGAACACTATACGTCAAGTTATCGACAAAAGAAGAGAAATAGTACCTCAAGGATTCATAAACGTAATTTTAATAAATATACTTCTAAAAATAATTCCAGCGATATCAGGGATAATTTATGGCTAGAATAATAAATAATAGCTGGCGATTATCTATGCCGAACCAGATCAACCGTTTCCCGACCCAAATAAATCTTTAATAATGGGAAATTTCAAGGTAGGAAGACGCTTATGTTTACACATTAAATATTTATCACTTGCGAAAATTTAACCCGTGACAATATGTAATGGTTGAGTAAGAGAGAGACAGACACACTTATAAGGTATATTGGACGGTACAAACAAAGATGAAATATTTACCACATTTTATTAGTCATAACTATAAGTCCTTTGAATACTGTTTCAACATTCAGTACATTGAAAAGTGATAGATATACAAAAAACAGTCTGAACTAATGTATGAAGCACTAAAATATCCGAATTTTGTAACGTAAGATGGATTGGAATGCTTGTTTTGCACTAGATTCGTTAGAGTATCAGGAAATTTGTCGCTATTTTTTATAATGTAAAAATGGGAAATTGCATCTTTGCATTCGAAAAGTAGATTCCGAACAGACAATAGAAAAGAAACTTACAACTCTGTAAGTATTGCTGAAAATGGGTTTAATTTATATACTCGGGGTTTTTGGAGTCGCTGAACACGAATATCATGATGCCGAAAGTCTCCGCGGCACTTGATGTCTAGGGCATTTACCTCTTCTCCTGGGGTTTTATGTAAATTCTGTACAAAATCAGTGCACACTTGGTACTCGGTGGCTTTTGAGTCGCTAAATACGATTATAATAATGGCGATGGTGTTCGAAACACCTGGTGCTTAAGACGGACCTCGTCTCCAGAAATTTTATGCAAATTCGATACAAAAAGAGTGTGCACACGGTACCAGGAGGTTTTTGGGGTCGCTTACCACGAATATCATATAAATAATGATTTTTTATAATTCACGTTCACAAAGTTTCTATTTCGACACTAAAAACAGTATCGAAATAGATTCATTGTTACACTGTTTTTGGTAACTTTTTGTTTTACACAATTGGTTGCACTGTACTGATTGTCAACGAAAGAGTTCAGGTAGTAAATCAAGAAGTATGTTGTAGTAAATTATTAACTACATTATCAGCGATATTGCGAAATTCAGAATATTTTATACAAATTTGACAAACATTCAAATTTAAAATCATTAAAACTGTCAAGTGTCAAAAGTGTCAAGATTGCCAACATAAATAAATATTTCGAAAAACTCTCATTTTATTTATTTTTTTATACTTTTAAAAGTTCATTATAAAAAAGAGTATGTAACACTCGAATTACAATGACAGTTTGTAGTACTCGTTCTTTGCAAAACTCACCGCTTCGCGGTTCGTTTCACAAACTGCACTCGTAATACGAAACCTGTCATTGTAACACATGTATTACAATATACTATTGCTAAATCATTCGCATACAAATTTATGAATCCATGCGCGTGCATAGAAGTATAACTTCTGCCGGCAGTCCCACTGACTGCCACACTAGTTTTTTTTTATTAACGAAACTTGATATATATATATATATATATATATATATATATATATATATATATATATATATAATAAAACGAACAGAGCGTTTGTGACAGTCTTATATAACAATATGTAAGAGATGATACAAAAGTATCTAGTGCCGTGCTGTCAATAATAAATCCAGTTTTAAACTGGATTGGTGTTTGGTTAGATTTTCTAACTCAAGACACCGGTAGACGCTGCGTCTACCGGTGTCTTGAGTTAGAAAATCTAACCAAACACCAATCCAGTTGAAAACTGGATTTATTATTGACAGCACGGCACTAGATACTTTTGTATCATCTCTTACATATTGTATATATATATATATATATATATATATTGTTATGAAATCTTTCTTTGTTTCTGCTCCGGCTGCTTCTCCTGCTATTTGGTCTGGATTCAACTTAAAACTTTCTTTATATTCTTGTTCATTTACTTTAAATTTTATTTTTAATTTAAACTTCAATTACACAAATTCATACATTTTAAAAATTAAACTCTCTTCTCAAATTCAAATTCTATAATAATCATATTTATCCCCCTTTGTCCCTAGGTAACCTCTTAAAACAATCTAATCATAAACAAAATCAACAATTATCAACTCTTTCTGAAATAAAATTCTTAAACATCTATATAAAGACAGTTACCTATTATCAAATACAAAAATTTTTATCCAATCAAATCATAACAAAATCCCCCTAAATTTAAAATTAAAATTTTCTATTAAGACACATTTTATAATTTTAAATTTACTCTATATTTATTTTTTTTTATCAGATCATTTCTTACTATTCTACCTTTAAATTACAATTACTTTCTATTTCTACCCTTTTTTAATAATTTTACTTTATTTTATTTAATCAATTTCTTCCCTATATTTATATATATTTTCTATATTAAATATTCCTCTAATTTTCTTTGTATAAGGATCTTCTAATTCATAACTATTTATAGCATTTTCAGTTTTCACAATATAAGGTCCTTCATATAACAATTGTAATTTTGCCATCTCATTTTTGTTCCTATTTCCTATTTGTAAATTTTTTATAATTACTAAATCTCCTTTATCAAATTTAATAGGTTTTTTTACTTTCTTCTTAATTTTTTTATAATATTTTTCCCATATTCTCATTAATCTTCTTTTTACATTATGTTTTATCTCTTCATAATTCTTTCGATTTTTAAACTCCCATATTCTTTCTGGATTTTCTCTTTTCATTAAATATATTGGTGTTTCTTCTGTACATAAATTTGGACTTTCATTTAAATATTTTTCTACATTCTCTATATAATCCTCCCAATCTTTATGATTTTTATCTTTCAATAATATTCTTAAAAATGTTATTATCTCTCTAATATATCTTTCTGCTGGATTTGCTGCTGGATGTCTTATACTGATTGTTTTAACAATAATATCTAAATTTTCACATTTTCTAATCCATCTTCCACTTTGAAAATAAGTAGCATTATCTACAATAATTTTCTTAGGTTTTCCTACATCTCTTATATAACATTGTAATATACTATTTATATTCTTAAAATTAGTCCTTTTACATGGATATAATTTAACATATTTTGAAAACACATCCACAATTACTAAAATATGTTTATTTTTCTTTTCATTTATTATCAAATTACTAATGAAATCAATTGCTACCACATCTAATGGATTTTCAGATATAATACTTTTCCCTATATTTTTATTTTTCCTATTCTTACTTTTAGCTAATTGACATATATTGCAACTTCTAGTTATAAATTTTGAAACATTATAATCTTTTTTAAAAAAATAATTTTCTCTAAATAATAACCACAATTTTCTAGATCCAATATGTCCAAATCTAAGATGTAATTCTTTTAATATTTTTATTCCTAAATTTTCCTCAATAACATATAATTCTTGATTGCCTAATTTTTTTATATATACTCCATCTTTTAATTCTAAATTATTCTTATCTCTATCTAATATTTTTTTTTGACTACAAATTACTTCCTGTTTTGAAAATATTCCATCTATATTTTTAAATTTATTTAATCCAATTCTAATTACTCTTTCATTTTTTGAATTACAATTATTTTCTCTTGACAAAGTATCAGCCACTATATTAATTTTACCTTCCACATATTTTATTTCAAAATCATATTCCTGTAATAATAAACTCCATCTATATATTCTATTATTGGAAAATCGATTATTCATAACATTTGTTAACGCAATATGATCAGTTTCAATGGTAAATTTTCTTCCCAATAAATAAAATCTTAATTTCTGAACACAAAATACAATACTTGCAAATTCTAACTCTGAAACACTATAATTTTTTTCATAATTTTTAGTTATTCTAGAAATAAAACATATTGGAACTTCCATAGTATGTTGTATCTGAACTAATACTCCTGCTAATCTTTCTTTCGATGCATCTGTTTTTAAAATAAATGGTAAATTATAATCAGGATGATATATTTTTAATTTTCTACTAAATATTTCCTTTAATTCATTAAACACTTTTTCTTGTTCATTTGACCATTTCCATTTCACTCCTTTTCTAAGTAATTCCATTAATGGTATTTGTTTATGTGTTAAATCTGGAATTAATTTTTTATAATAATTTAACATTCCTAAAAATCCTCTAACATTTTTTAAACATTTTGGTCTTTCAAATTCCACAATTTTTTTAATTCTTCCTTCATCCATAGTTACTCCATCTTTATCTATTTTATATCCTAAATATATAATTTCCTTTTTATAAAATTCACATTTTTCTATATTTATCTTCATGCCTGCTTTGTCTAATTCTTCAATAACTAATTTTATATGTCTAAAATGTTCTTCTTCATTATTTGAAAAAATTAAAATATCATCTACATAATGAACAACAAAATTTTCATATTTATCCAAAATTTTATGTAATGCTCTTACCAAAGCTGCACATGCACTTTGTATTCCAAATGGAACAACTTTAAACTGATATATAACACCATCTACACAAAAACCTGTATATTTTCTACTTTGTTTTTCTAACGGAGTTAACCAAAAACTATGCTTCAGATCAATTTTACTAAAAATTTGTGTTCCTGTAATTCTTCCAAAAATAGCATCAATATTCATTGGAGCTTCATATTGAGGTAATGAAAATTTATTTATATTTCTTGCATCTAAACATAAACGTAATTCTCCATTACTTTTCTTTACTACAACAATTGGATTTATATAAGAAGTGTTACTTTTTTCAATAATTCCATTATTCAACATTGTTTCTATTTCTATCCTTACTTGTTTCCTATATTGGTATGGAATTGGATATGTTTTAATTTTAAAATTTTCTATTCCTTTTACTTCAAATTTATGTACATATTCTCTTACTGTTCTATTCTCTGCTTCCATTAGACCTTTATGATTTTTAATCAATTCTTCTATTTTTCTTTCATATTTTTCATCACAATTAATTGTATTTTCAACCATAGTTCTCATTATTATATAATCTTCATTATTTTGGTTTTTATTTTCTTTTATTAAATTAATAATATTATTTCCTATTTCAATATTTTTTTCTTCATAATTAATAATAACTTTATGTTTTTCCATTTCATCTGTTCCCAAAACAATATCGCACTCCATATTCCCAATAATTAAAAATTGCATTCTATATTCATCATTTCCAATTTTCACTTCTTTAAATATAGATTTATTTACTTCACCTAATTTTTTTCCATTTGCACCTATTAATTTTATTTTTGGAATTTTCATAATTTCTTCTTGTGTACACTTTTCGACTATTTCTTCTTTTATTAATGATGCTTCTGATCCTGTATCAATTAAAATTTTATAATTTTTATTTTCTATAATCCCATCTATAAATATTAATCCAATTTTATTATCCTTTATATTTTCGTAACTATTTTCTAATTTTATAAATTCTATCGGATGTTGATATACCGATCTTTTATACTTTAAATTTTGAGAGTGCATATTTAAAAATTTTCATTCATATCCCCATTGTTTTCTTCATCAGGTTGTCTTTCTATTCTGTCTTCTATTCCACTTATTTGGTTTATTCTTCTTTCTTCATTTCTGTTATCTCTATTTCCATTATTATTTTCTGAGACTGTATTTTCATATCTATTTTGTCTTATTTCTCTATTATTCCTTGATTGGTATCTTCCATTATAAACATTTTGAAATCGTCCATTCCCATTACCATTATTCTCATATCTTCTATTTCCATTTCTGTTTCCTTGTTGATATTCATTTCTTTGATTATTACCATAATTTCGATTCTGATTATTTTGACCTTGTACCTCCCTTCTATTCCATTCTCTCCATTCTGTATTTCTCCTATTCATTTGTCTATTTTCTCTTTCATAATTCATATTCTCATTTCTATTTCTATTCTGATTATAATTACTTCCTCTTCCTATATTTTCTGAATTTGATCTTTGATCCAATATTTTTAAATTTCTTTCAACTCGTCCTAAATAATGTATAAAACTATCCATTTGATTAATATTCTGTAACGCAATAGTTTCTGCTATTTGTGCATCATAATGTCTTGAAATATAAATAACTATTTCTTCTTCTCTCATACCTGGTTCCAAATATTGAGCCATGTTATATAATTTTAATGCATAATTTATTAAATTATTACTTATTTGATAGTTAAATTTTCCAAAATATAAATTTTCTCTACATATAGCTTGTTGTGATTCTCCCCAATAATGTTTTATAAATTCTCTTTCAAATTCTTCATAATTATTGATACTTACTTCTTTAGTTGCAAACCATAAAGCAGCATTCTCCTTTAACATTCCTTTAATTATTTCCTTCCAATTTTGTTTATTCTTGATTTTATACATAATTGTATTAACAAATGATTTTGGATGAATAGTCTGAATATTCCCATTAAATTTAATACTTTCATCATGACTTATATTCATACATGATCCTATACTCATTTTATCATTATATTGACTTTGTAATTTTTCTATTCCTTCTAATAAAACTTCACGGTCTTTTTCTTGTACTTCTTTTATTTCTTCTACTTTTTCTTCCATCTCACTTATTTTCTTTATTGTATCCTGTTTTATATTTTTTTCTAATTCACTCAATTTTTTATTTGTATTAATATTGATTTCTTTTATTTCATCTTTATACTCCTTATTAATAATTGTTTTAATTTTAACTTCTTGTAACTCCTCTACTTCTGTTATTCTTGCTATTATTTCAGTTCTCATTTCTTTCTTTGTTTCTTCCAATTTTTCTTTGTTTATTTCCATTTGCTTCTTCATTTCATCTTTAAATACTTCCATATTCTTGTTCATATCTTTTATTTCTTT